>WBMW01000154.1:650636-746245 GCA_013396635.1 Penelope pileata | reverse complement strand
GAAGCGGGGGTAAACGGGGGTGAAGTGGGGGAATGGGGATAGAAGGGGGGAATGGGGGTGAAATGGGGATAAAAGGGGAGAATGGGGATATAGTGGGGAGATGGAGATAAAAAGGGAAAATGGAGAAATAGGGATAAAAAGGGAAAATGGGGATAAAAAAGAATAGTGATAAAATGGGGAAATAGGGATAAAAAGGGAAAATGGGGATAAAAAAGAATAGTGATAAAATGGGGAAATAGGGATAAAAAGGGAAAATGGGGATGAGAGGGAAAATAGTGATAAAAAGGGAAAGCAAGTGGTAAAAAGGGAAAATAAGTGATAAAAAGGGGTAAACGAGTGATGAAAATGGAAGATGAGTGATGAAAAAGGGAAAATAAGTGCTACAAAGGGAAAACAAGTGACAAAAAGGGGGACATAAGTGGTAAAAATGGGGGAAATAGTGATAAAAAGGGAGAATAAGTGATAAAAAAGGGAGAACAGTCTTTAAAAAGTAATACGAGAAAAGTTGTCATGGGAAGAAAGAACAGTAACAGAAAAAGTAGTAATAAAAAGAAGAAATAGTCACAGAAAGAAAACCAGTAATAAGAGGGAAAACAGCAAGAAACTGAAAAAAACAGCAGTAAAAAGGGGGAAAAACGCGGGGCACGCGGCGGGGCGCCTACCTGCCCGAGCCCCGCGGCCGGAGGGAGCCGCCGCCNGGGAGAGGGTTGGGTGAGGGTCCCGTGTGCCGGGGCACACGTCCGCGAGTTGGGTTTGTGTTCTGGCTGTGTAACAGCAGGAGTGTGCTTGGTGGGAAAGAGCTGGAGAGGGATCTGTGGGTTGTGGCAGTGCTTGGACTCTGCAAGGTACCCCAAAGCAAAGCCACCAGTGCACAGCAGGGCCCCACCAACCCCCCAGTTTGTTATTGACTGCAGTGGTAGCACTCTGCTGCTTTAATAAAATCTGATTCAATGTCACTCAGCTCTGATTTGGGGTATTGTGGACATCCCCCACACCACGGCAGCCGACGCGTAAGCGACGCACTTCGCTCCCTGTGTGCTGCTTGCACGGAGAAATCACAGCGCTGCCCTCATCCCTGGGACGCAGTGGCTCAGTCACCAAAAATAGACACGAGTATTATCATCAGAGCTGAAAACTCTTGGCATCAGGGACCCAAAGAGAGCTCTTATGCAAGAGAACATAAGCTCTAAGCCGGTGGGGTTGCGGTGATGCACGTGGAGCTGAGGAGGATCCGCTCCCAGCACTGTGGAGGGCTTGGAGCTCGCGGGCTCTGTCCTGATGCCTTTATCAGGCACTGGGGCTCTGACATCTCAATACGGCTGCATTGTGTGCAGAAATCCCACATGTCAGTGAGACCCTTGCCGGTGACACTGGCGGGTTTAAAGGGAAACAATGGAGGAAAAAGCAGACAGAGGAATAAAACGTGGTTATTTCTCCATCGCCATCACCGAGATGGCCTGGATGAGTGGAGTTTGCTCACACCGCTGCAGGAGGTGCCAGAAAATCGATGAAAATAGACCTGACAGCAGCAGGGTAATGGGAGCGGGACCAACGCTGTGCGCAGCCAGAGTCTGGGAGATAGCTTTTTGGGAAAATGAGGCTGAATTCTGATCTCTGAAGTCAGCAGGGTTAGAGCAACTCCTTGTTGCTGGTGTGAGTTCTCCAAGGGGATGCAAAGAGGATCGGAAGCTTTCCGAAGCCTGCAGCTAAAATAGGATTGTTTGGGGTGGTTTTTATGTGCAGTGTCTGCACCAGGTGAAGCCAAAGATGCTCCTGGATGGGGCGGTGGGATGGAAATGGCCAGTCCAAACCCAGTGCTGGGAGATGGGAAGTTCTGTACCTCAGATCACATCCTTCATGGTTTTGAACCATTTTTCATTTGGAAGAATCCTAAAAGCTTGTAACATTTGGCAGCCCTTTACAGCAGGAAATCAAAGGGGGTTTGGGGCACTCCTGCATGAAGGACTCCAGGTTCGCTGTTCCCCTGGAGTGGGACATTTTTAGGTTTCCCACTGAGTGATCCGATGAAGCACAGATATTCTGGTGCTGCTTTGTCACTGCGGGGCATTTTTTAGAACTTCTGTGCCATAAGCTGTATATTAGCAATGCTCCCAGTGTCCCGGGAAGGGATTTTGGGGAGCCTTGGGGGCCCTGGGGCTTTGGCATGGCTAAAACCCCTCTTGGTGCTTCTCCAAAGCTCGGAGGGAGGCTGCTCATCTCTCAGGTGTGAGTGCTTGGAGCCATCCTTTCTGCCTCTCCATCCAGAACACGGGGACAGGAGGGGCTGTGAGATGTCCTAAAGCCCTTGGTCCTTTTGAGTCCTCGTGGGTGACATTGCGCATGATGATTTGGGTGGGGATGGCATGCAGAGCGCGTGCTGCGGAAAGCACAGCCCGAATCAATACTGAGATGGAGCAGAGCAATGAGGAAGGTTAAACTTCAGTGCAAGATTCAATATGCTGAGTATAATTGATCAGAATTACGGAGAGTTTGATCACGAGGAGTCTGAATCCTGTTGGGTTAAGTACACAAAATAAACGCTGCCAAACGTCTTAGCAAAGCTGGGATCTGCGAGCCAGTCCGGGAGCTGCAGCCCTGCTCCAGCAGCACTAGCAAGAATTCCTTCAGCCCGATGGATTGCACGGGACTCAGCGAGGCTGGAATGAAATCCTGGTGTCAGTGTGCGTGGGGAGCAGCCCCAGTTGGGCACCCCTTAGCACCAAAGGGAGAAAGAGCATCGCAGAGGCAGACACGGGTATGTTTCCAGAGCTCGTGTCACTCTCCATTTGTATCAGTAGAGTGCATTGGAATGGCTCAATCGGTTTTTATTAGCTAGCCAGCCCAAAGGGCTGTGATTCCGGGTGGGTTTATTGAATTTCCAGCCCATCGCCCTTTTTGCTGACATTAAAGATCCAAACAATTGTTGGGGCAAACGCAGCGAGGGGGGAAGGCACCGCGTGAACCTCTGCACATGCACATGGATGTGGCTGCAGCACTACCCCATCCCGTACAAGCTGTGTCCCCTAGAACAACGTGGAGAGAAGAGAAATGGAGGGCTCTGCAAAGGAAGAGCGATTTGGAGAGAAGCAGGAAGGGATGAGGGAGCCGGAGAGACGCATGTCTCTTCTGCGGGAACTGTGTACGGGGAAGTGCTGGCAGAGGTAAAATAATTTGGCAGCCTGGAGAGCAAACAGTTGGAGGAGCGGTGAGAAAAACCTGGAGAGAGCCTGAGGAGGGTGTGAGAAGCGCAGATTTCCAGCTGAGCCCGAAATACTGCTGACTCAGCAGAGCCGCGTGGCTGGTCCCTGACACGTCCCGTCCCTCTGAGGTGCCTCGCTGCCGGGTTTTCCCAGCCCTTGGAGTAAATGATGGCAATGCTCTGGAGCCTGGAGGGGAGGAGACAGAGATGGCTGCTGCCTGCTGCTCTGCTGTGCTGTCACATTTCGAAGTGGGGCACAGCCTAGCAGGACACCTTACTTTGTGCGGTGTTTGAAATGAAGCCACCACCTATTAATTCAGCCACCACGCACAGACTGTGAGGCAGTGTTAGGGCATCCCTAACCCAGCTTCCAGGCGAGCTCTCTCTCAGTTGCTCGTTATCTCGCTGTGGGCAGAGGCTGGAATACAGCGACAAATCGGTCATTCTTCGCGCTGCGTTAATACCGCCTGTGTGCTCCGCAGGGCAGGGCTGACCCAGTGCCTGCCTCCAGCCCTGCTGCACTGAGTGGCTGGCTTGTGCGCCCAGCTCCTCGCAGTACCCGTGCTGTTGGCTCTGTTTTTCCAAGCAGTGCATCTGGGTGTGTTGGAGAGGTATGGTGGATGGGTCAGGCATACATTGCTGCATTAAATATGTAGAGCACGTACATACGTGCACGCACATTCCAGCTCCTGTGTGCACATCCAGCAGCTCTGCAGTTGAAAAGCAACCAAGGGTCTCAGGATGCTTTACAAACAGAGGTAACTCCTGCACCACTCTTGGGGACAGCTGATAGTCATTACCCCATCACACACGGTCACTGCGGAGCGCAGGAGGGTGAACAGCCTTCCTGAAAGCCAGCTCTTGGTTGTTGTATTTTGGTTGTGAGACCACATCCAGCTCCATCCTAGCAAAGTGATATTGAGCCCGGGGTCCCTGAGCTGCTGCAGAAATGTGATCCCCTCCCGCAGCACGCTGATGCCCAGATCAAACACAGCGAAGAATGCAACCTGTGGTCGGGGAGGTTTGGCCTCCGTCAGCCCTGAAGGGCCTCCGCGTAGTAATTGTGGCAGAAATCATTTCATTCATCATTAAGAGAAAAACACTTGCGGTGTGGAAAGTGGCAGTTACATAAGAAATTGGATAGGAGGCAGGTAGGTATTGACTTTAAGATGTTGCGTGGAGCCAGGGCCTTTAATCAACAAGGGAAATGTTTGAATGTTAATAGAACTAACAATGAAACCAGAGTCATGTTTTGACAAGTATTTCCAAACATTCCAGGAACACTGCGATGCTCCAGCAGCGGGTTTCCTAGGGAGGTAATTCATTGCTCAAGCTGTATCAGGGTTTGCACTGCGTGAGCAGCCTTGGCAGCGCGTGCCGAACCGCGAGGCTGCGTGGGGTGCCGTGGTGACACTGCTGGAGAGGAGCAGGTGGCTGCTGTTAGTGAACGAGGGCTTTTGTCCCCGCAAAATATCCCACAGGCATCTTAGAAAAGAGGTGAGCTCAATGCTGGAAGCTTCTCCCGAGAAAGAAATTCTCTTCTGGATTATCCTTTCACCATAGGGAATCACTCATCGTGCATTTGTCCAGAACTTGGTGATTGGTCCTCCTCATCTGTTGGATTTTGCACTGTTCTTTCACATGCATTGCTGGCACAGATCGGCTCTATCTGTTCTGAAAGTAAACCCTGAGTCATTCAGATGTGACCAGAAAAGTGCTGGGGGACAAATGTATCTCTGAGATCAGCCCTGTGAGGCTTTGCCGTGCTTTTCCCACTGATTTTCTTTTAGGTCAATAGATCGGATGAATCATTTATGAGCACTTGGAAACACTGGATGCCAGGTACCGCTCGTCTTGAGAACCTTGTAAACGATTGACCAGCAGGTCAAAGGTGGATGTTTTATTTTACGGAGAGGGCACACAGTTTACTCCCAGATTTGCCATTAGCTGCATAGCTCTGGACACTTCCCACCTTCTTTGAGCATCTGCTTCCACTGCAGCTTGTCTGCATAAATTGAAAAAGTGAAGTTAGCAAAGCACATGGGTTAGGAACCTGAGGGGCCTGGGCTATCGCTATGGCCAATGGAGAGAGAGAGATGCTTTCAATATACGACTTTTTGGACTTAGACTGATTCTCATGGTGCCTGTCTCCCTGATAATGGAGGCATCCTGGATTCTCAGTGGCCAAAGTGAGGGAGTTTTCATCCCATTCCAGCAGCCCGTGGCCTTGTTCTCTGTGGGTGGAGGGAGGCTTCAAGGCTACACTATGGGGCCGGTGGGAAAAGCAACATTCCTGAGTCCCTGGGCAGCAGCTGGTGGGAGAAACATGGCACTGCTGAGCCAAGCACTGCCGGATCTGGCCATGAGAAGAGCTGGGAATGGTATGGGCAAATTTCACCCATCCCCATGATTCTGAGCCACTGTTGCTGAAGGTTTCATTTCTCCAAACCACCACCATGCCTGAGGTCAAGCTTAGTGCCCGCTGCTGCTTCACATCAGTGCAACGCCTTTAAATCTGAAAGATACCAGTTTCTTTGCAAATCACACCCGAATAAGCTTTTTGTACTACCAAGAGGCAAATACGTACTTCTGAAGGCATATCTACAACATAATCCTACTTTTCCTTAAAAAAAAAAAAAAAAAAGGCAGCCAGAATAACCAGTGGTTTTCAGTCAGTGGTTTTCCATCTTTTTCATTTGCAGACATCCACATTTTTTCCAGCAGAGGTTCAGCCCCTTGTATGCTTAAATTGAAGCCTACTGACAATAGGCTCATTTTTCTTGTTGAGTTTTGTAGACCATTCAGAAGAAGTCAGGGTACCCCAGAGACCCACAGACTACAATGAAAATGGTTGAAAACTGCTATATATTTATTCTTCTGTAACTAAATATGATTTTTTTTTTGGCTGTGTGTTTATACAGCCTGTCTACTTCAGCCTCTGTAGTGTCTGGAATTTGTGGGCCTGGTGGTGAGGGGGACAGGGGTTTGCTCCAAGGCAGAATCTAAATATTATTTAGGCATTTTCTATTGATTTAGTGATATCCGTATGTGGACAGTAACTATGACATTAGCTGGGAACATTAATGAACAAATCAAGTTCTTCCACTTAATCATTAGTTGCCAAACTTGTTGCAAAGAGTGGAGAAAAGAGTCCAAATGCATCAGAAAAATAGCAATAATTGCCAAAAGGCTTAATGTAGTTTACACAGAAATGGCTTCTTAATTGCTCCTTAATTGCTCTTGGTGGGCTTATGGGAGGAAAGATGCAAACAGTGCAGATCACACGAATGTCTCCAGCCCAGCTCTGGAGTGCAAGCCTTGGTTTCATGTGGAGGAAGGAGAAGTGTATGAAGATGGGTACTTCAGAAAGAGCAACAAGCTGCGGTATCCACCGTTGTTCATACAAGTCACTCGATTGGGACAGCAAATTTGTGTTATTTCCCAAAATCCAGGCATTGTATCAATGATATGCCATGGTAAGACAAAAGAGTTACACATTGCCAGGAATATATTAGCTACTCTTTCAATTGGGAACACAAGTAAGAATTTGGTTGAAAAGGGCATCTTTCCTCTGTGGCTGTTGTTGCCTCAAACCATAGAAATACGAAAATATTTGTAATAGTTTGTATCTCACTACACAGCGCGAGGGGAATAATCCACTGTCAGCTTGATTTCTCTGCAGGCAGCTGTGCGGCCAGGCTATGGGGGATGTCTGCAGATGCAGAAAGCATACTCAAATCAAACAACCTGAAAGTTGAAAATATCTTTCTTTCTGCAGCTGACCGTGCTGGGGTTAACCTGGGAGCCAAGCAGCACTCTGTCTGCAAACCAACAGAAAAAGAGAACAACTATTTGCTTCCAGCAAACTGAGCACCTCACAGGGTAATAAGACAAGGACACTGCAGAGGAGTTATCATTTTTTCTTGAAGGCTGTGTGACAAATTTGCAGTCGCTTCTTTGCCAAAATAGTTTCATAAATACTGGAGATACTTGGTTTTATCCTCCCTGAATTCATGGAAATGTTGAAGCGTGTTCTCACAGGTAGCTGCAGTTAATCTGAGCAATCTCGAAATGGCTTCCAGCTTTCAGAAGTTTACATTAAGTAAAGATTATCCAATTATAGTTTTCTTTAAAGATAAGAAAGATAAGGTTGATGGAGAGACATGCTAGATGACTAAAGTATGCTACTTTTTTCTCATACATTTCTTTCATGGTATGCTGTGAGACAGCTCTAAAATTAAAACACGGGTTTTGGCTGTGCAAAAGTATATGACATAACACTGTAATTGAAGGATAAGCACAACAAATGATGACAATTGTTGGTCATAACTATTATTGCTATCTAAAAACACATCATGGCACTATGGATTTCAGCCAGAGTTATACATTAGCTTTCAAAATATCTGACATTATATTTTGATTTCAGCCAATAAATTACCTGTAGCGTGGCTCAGCCAGCTGAAAATAAATGTTGACTTTTCAGGAAGTTATAAGCGTTAGTGAAAGGTCTGAAGTCAGACCGATGGCTGCTTGTGGGTCATTTTGCAGGAGAAGCATTGTCTTCAGAGAAAGGAGAAGAGAAAACGTGAGTTTTGTGTTAGGAAATTCAGTCTTATTCCAACTTCTCTTGGTCTCTTACAATGTGTGAAATATATCGTATGTGCTTCTACCTCACTACAGCTGTGAAAAATATGTTTTCCTTGTGTAAGTAGGTTTGGACAGATTTCAGAAACCTGGTGAATATTGATCCTGTTGAGGCCAAACATGAAGTTAATGTATGTTTCAATTGTATCACTGAAAGATTTCATGGAATGAATTGAAAAATAAATATTAATATAATGTGTCTGACTGGTAATAAGCACAATTTAAAATAAGATACTGTGGCTTATAATCATGAGCTGCCAAGGTAATGCAAAAGCAAAGCCTACCTGGAAGTGAAAATACAGGATATCATAGAATCATTAAGGTTGGAAAAATTCACTAAGATGATCTAGCCCAACCATCAACCGATCATCAGCATGTCCACTAAATGTTTTCTTAAACACCTCCAGGGACAGTAACTCCACCACCTCCCTGGGCAGCCTGTTCCGGTGCATTACCACCCTTTCTGAGAAGAAGCTTTTCCTAATATCCAAACTGAACCTCCCCTGGTGCAACTTAAGGCCATTATGTCTTGTCCTATATATGCATACCTAAAGGAAATGGTGCTACACCTGGTGATGCTTAAAATCTGGAGCATAATTTCCATGCATGGAGGGCTGTCCCTGAAGCTGGATGTACCTGCCCTGCACATCAGAAGGAAAGCTATCTGGGTGATTGCTGCAAATACCTGAATTACATGAAGAAAATAGCTTGTCCATGTTGTCAATGGCTTATCCAGTTGGAAGCCACAGTGTAAGGCCATGACCTCATGCCAATGATAGTATGAAAGGGACCGAATAATAGCTTGCCATTAGATTCAGAGAAATATAGAATCACAGAATCATTCAGGTTGGAAAAGATCACTAAGATCACCCAGTCCAACCATCAACCCATTCCCACCTTGCCCACTAAACCATGTAGGCATGGTGGATCCCTCACGCTGTCCTCTTCTTCCAATTCTCTGGCTTTCCTTTTCAATTATGCTGAAGTGAGGAAGGTCTTTCATTTCACCATCTCGCACCATACACTTTGCAGGCAGAAGGGTTTTCTTGTTGAGATGTGGCTGCCTCATTATTTGCATCCTCAGCTGGTGCCCACCGAGCACACCCAGGACAGTTCCACCTCCAGCTGGTCCCCGCTGCGGGCAAACACTGAAATGCTGGACATATGGTTGGGCTGGGGAGGGAATGAGGAAAATTCCCCAAATCAAACAGTCTCTTGCAGTGCTTTTAATGTCACGAGTGTTTATCTTTTTGCTTGATGATGTTGGAAAACTTTACAAGGTACGTGAATTTAACTGAATAGGGTCAGTGAAATTTTCAGAACGAAATTCATACTGTGCAAAATTCATACTCCAACACTAGGGCAAAAAATGAGAAAATTTGGAATTTGAAAAGTATCCGATGAAGAAAGACTGAAAAACATCACTGCTTATTTACTTTGGGTGCTTTCCATTTTCTGTGTTTCCCACCTTGGTCTGTGTTACTATTCTGGCTTCCCATGGATGCCAAAACCTTCAAGGGCAGAGCCTGAGGACTGCACCTCTGTGGATAAACCATGAAGCTAACTCTTCACCAAAGCCTTTGCACAGCCCTTCTGCTCCAGCAGAAAATAGAAGTAGGATCCATGCAGTTTGGGCTGGAATAGGTGGAAAGCTAGTTTTCACTTGTCACCTCTTCATATTCATATCGAGTTTAAGGAATTGCCAGCACCAACCCCATTTTTAATTCCAGATGAAAGACATCGCAGATGGAAGAAATGAGCCTAGGGCAAGTTTCTCAGAAATGAGAGAAGGTGCAAGAAAACAGAGAACTGAGCAGGCGGAGGGGGAGCAGAGACATATGTATTTTTTACAGGGGCTCTATTCTACCCACCAATGCAATGCTATGGCACAGTGCTGCAGTGTGCCATAGGAACATCAGAGCTCTGCAGGAAGGTGAGGACTGAGCAAAGGTCATAGAATCATAGAATCCTTAGAGTTGGAAGGGACCTTTGAAGGCCATCTGGTCCAACTCCCCTGCAGTGCCCAGGGACAGTACAGCTGGATCAGGCTGCTCAGAGCTCTGTCCAGCCTGACCTTGAGTGTCTCCAGGGACAGGGCTTCCACTGCCTCTCTGGGCAACCTGTGCCAGTGCTTCAGGAAAGCAGCACTGGAAAGGTGAGGGGAAAGCAGCACAAGCACCAGGCTGTCACATTGCAGCACAGGTCAGGGTGCAGCACAGCAACCAACCTTTGTAGCACCAGATGCCCTTTGCCTATGGATCTTCCTCCTAATGCAATGAAGTGGACTCACATGCTGTCTCTGCCTCTCTGATTACTTCCTTGGGATGCTGTGGATTTTCCAAGTGAGGAGACACTTTGGCCTCATGTTTGCAGTTATTTTTCTCTGCCTGTCCGCAGAATTTTGTTAGCATTGCAAATTCCCATTTCGCAATCAGCATTCTTCCAGCGCGATGGACAAAGGCATTCATGAGGACTGCATTTATCACTAATGGTCAAGCTGGATGAAAGAAGGGGCTGGATCCTCCACAGGGGGTTTTGCCATAACTCCACTGACCCAGGGGAGCCACACTGATCTGTCACATCTGAGGGTCTGGTGGAGTCTCATCTGGCGAGGCTTCAGTGATGCTCTGATCAAAGGCTGAGGACAGATTCGAAAGGCTGAGGACAAATGCTGTGCTCTTGGGGCACGTTCCTCCTCAGGAGATGGCTGGAGAGCCCTGGCTCAGCCTGTTGCACAGCAAGGCTGTTGCAGATAACAACCATCTGCATACTTGGCTGGTGCTCTCCACTTGCATGTCCACCCCTGAGGCAATTGCCGTCCCCTGGATGGCCTGTTAGACCAGGTTTAGGCCGTACTGATAAGATTAAAGAAGTGAAAGAAAAAGATAGGGCATTTGCCCTTGAAAGCGTGTTTGCTCAAGGGCCATCACGCAGGGCAGTGCTGTCCCCCAGCTGCCGGGAAAGCCCTTTGCTCCCTGTCCTCGGGGTCTGTCAGGTTTTAAACTCCAGCCTAATCTTGAGCATCAAAACAGTTGCAAATGAGCAGCTAGTGGAGAGATTTTCATGAAGCAGGCTGGTTTTAGATTTGGTTTGTGTTTACCCAACTGAGCTGCAGTCACTTCATTTTAGCTCCAAAGGCACTGAAGGACAGTAGTGAAAACAAGCTGAAAAATGAATTATTTCTTCTTGTCTGCAGTGCTTCTGCTTGCCCACTTATAAGACTTTGAAAAATTTTAATTTTTAATGCTTCCCTCACCATCAGAGGCTTAAGGCAACTTCTTGGTCATCCCTGCCTAGCCTGATCAGCTCTTTGCACATCCTTTGGGTTACTCAAGCCCCATCAACATTCCCTCCCAGCTTTTTTTGATGAGTGGTTGGAGCTGCCTCCATCTGGGTTTTCTTCTAGTCGTCTGGTGACAGCATGGCCTCTGCAGATGCTTTGCTTTCAGTGTTAGCACATATTGGCTGTGTGTTTTTCCTTTCCTGGGTGATGCTGGAGACTTAGCTCTGTTGAAGTCTCTGGGTGCACTCTGCCATCACGGAGTAGACCCTTCTGCCTTAGATTCAAACCAGATATCCGTAGGAGCAGGTGCAGGGCAAAACAGCAGCAGAACCCACCCAAAGAACACAGTAAGGATGTGGGTAGTTACTGCACTGTGCTGCTGTGTTAGGCTGCTGTTGGTGCAATGCTTAGCACGTCTCCAGATGCTTCAAGGCGTGTCTGCTGGTTATCTCCACAGAGGAGTCTTTGATGAAGTTCTGCACTTTCTGCAATAAATTCAGTTAATTGGGTACACAATTATTTGATGAAGTTCTGCACTTTCTGCAATAAATTCAGTTAATCAGGTACACCATTCTTCACAAGACGTTTGCATCCAATGTCATCTGGCTAGCTGGCTGGACCACTGAAGGATTTTTCTGTTTTTTGACCCATTTGTTAATGTGGGAGTAACATACAAAACAGAGCCAGAATGATGGGACTTAGGCTGTGGATTTTTGAGGCTTAAATCTTGGTTAACACTGCTGTGCTGACTGTGGATGTGATTTCCTTCCAGACATTCCTACTGAGCTGTGCATTACTGCCAAGATATGTAAATTGTCTCACTGTGATTCCTTTGCTTTCTAATATCACATTGAGTTAGGCATTACCTGGATTCTCATTAAGTTTGCTTTTTTTTATAGCTAATTACTTAACCTCCTTTTTTGCTGATCTGGACAACATTTGAGCGCTGCTTATATGTCAGTACTGCTTTCATCTAAAAAGCTGCACTGCTAGTAAAACTTGTGATGTGGGGTGCTGCTGGGAAGCCACACAGGGCCTGTGTTGCATCTATGTATGCTTTTTTTTTCCCACCATAGTCCTGGGCAATGCCAAGGAGGAGAGGGTGAAGAAAAACATCCTCATGTGACGTCAGTGCCTGTGTGCAAGTACTCACCCAACTTCACATTAACTACGCACTCTGCACCTTCATTTAAAACATTAGTGATGCTCACTCATTTTGCTGGCATGGAGAAACACTATGAGATGTTCCAGGGGAATCACCACGACGACATTAGCTGAGATAAATAAAGCATATTTAACAAGGTCTTCAAAGCCAAGTGACCTCTGTAGGCACACTAAAGTAAACACTGCTGGTCATATTTTACTAACATCATCCATAAGGAGAAGCAGCTCGTGCCTTACACAGACCAGATGACTTTAAGGAGAGTGGTTGAAAGAGGAAAGCCCAGGTAATGGTTTGAGGGTAGAGCGTTGAAAGAAGCAAGCTGAGCACCTCAAAGGCTCAAATGGGAATCAGCTTAAGAAATCTGTTTAAATCTGGCCTTGGGAGATTGTTCTTCTCCCAACCTTGTGTTGCAAACATATTAGCTCTCCTTGACAAGACAAAAGTGGACCTTTGATGACAAAGCTTTTTCTCAATTGTTTAATTAAGGCAATTAATGATTAATTTCATCAGCACTTTCTATTTTGTCGGTGGCCTGTGGCTGAAGGACAGTAAAATTCCTGCTGGCTCAGAGCATCTCAGAGCTGGGCACTGCTGTAGCTTATTTTGCATTTAGCTTTTGTCAGCATTTCCAATAACGTGGCCAGTTTCTGATAGGAATTGTTCACCAGTATGTGAAGCAGCCTCTGTTTCTTTTGGGTCAGCTGGAACTCCCCAGTTCACTTGGGAGCCTGAGGACTATGGCTGATCCACTGCAGTTTTGTTCTACTGAAAACAAAATCAGGCTGCATGTCCCGAGACGCACAGATCCTTTTAAAAGTTTTTGGGACTCTCTAGTCTCCAGAAGCCATGGGTTTCCTTGGAAGATTTGTCCATCTGCCATTTATTTCTCCATATAGAAGTTATATGCCTAACTTTGGGGCTTCCAGGAAGATACCAGTGTGAGACCTGACTCTGAAATGTCTATTTAATTTTGAGTTAACTACTATGTCCAGCTTTGAGCACTTTAGAAATCCTTACCAAGTAAAAAATGAAGGCAGTATCCATCAGCTCATGGCTCTGTCAAATCCCATAGCAAAGGTGTGTCTGTAGCAACGTCTGAAGCCATACCCCATCATGGCTGCAGGTTTTTTTTCACCTGGGGGAATGGATGAGTATGTCTCTTAAGTATGTAAACTACAGTCTTGTACCCAAAAATGCATTTGAAGGGTGGATGTATCTCAGTCAATCTTGAGTGACTGCAAGATCATCTTCAAGCAGTTACTTTATCAGTGACAAGGGGAGGCATTCCCCCCAAGGGGAGCAGGCCTGGTGTCTCCAACAGGGCAAGCCCCAGAGCTCCTGGGACTTGCTGACAGGGATTTTCAGGCTCCTTGGATGCATCCAGGGAATATCCTTGACTGAAACATTGCTGGCTTGAGGTCAAAAAGTTGATTTCAGTAGAAGTCTAAACTTCTGTCCGTATGGTGTTTGGGAAACATCCTGATGTATTTAATTTAAACAAAGGCAGATATCCGGTTAAAATCCCTGGAGCTGCAGCCAATAAGTGCCTCATTTCAGCACTGTGCTTGCAGCAATGGCTACCCACCATAAAAACACTGTTCAGGGGAATGAAAGTATTAAGAAAATAAATGGATTCGGTACTTGGATTAGACACAGATATAAAATATGTGAGGAAAGATGGAGCGAGTAGAAAGAATAAAGATAGAGAATAAATAGACAGACCCCAGTGACAACATGCTAAAGCCAGGCTGCTGCATGGGATGTGTTTTTGTGTTGTATATTTGACTTCTTCCCTCCTACCGAGTAGGTGAGAAAGGGACTTGCATTGCCAACTGCCCCGAAAGTGGCTGTGAAAGGGAGATGCCAGCACCGAGCAGGGAAAACATTAGGAGATGGAAAAAAGCTGCAGGAGAGGACCTAGCTGGTTAGGGACGGTGATGAGGGGTGTTTCAGACTTTAATGCTATCTCAGGCTACTCCTGCAGATTGTCCATGGCTGCTGGCCAGCTAGATGCTGCAGTGTCTCCAGCAGTTATCCATGTACCTGAGGAACAGATGGGTCTGCCAATGTGCATTATTCTGGTTTTGCAAAGGTGGGGAGAGGTTGGATGTCTTGTCTGGGCTGATACAGAGATATAACATAAAACCCAAATCTCCCCAAGCCCATGTCTTAATGAAACTGTTCATAAAAGTGTAAAAAATCAGGTTGTAAAAGACCTTGAGAGGTCACTGAGTCTTTCTTCCAGCCCCTCCATTGCCTAATGAAAATCATCCAGCTTGCCCCTCTCTTTTACACAGCTCTGGGTGCGGAAGGAAATGGGTATTGATTCCTGCAGCCTTTCTTTCTGCATGCCAAATATGCTCTGAAATCTGCAGCAGGACATCTGCCTATCTGGGGAGGAATGATTTATCTCCTTTAGCTGATTTAAAACACAGCAGCAAAGACGTGACTTCGGTGATGGGGCTGGAGTTGTCACAGCTTCACTGAGAGATGCTGCAGTGTCACAAGGCCTTGTGTTTCTACGCTCGCTCTTTTGGTGAAGGCTGCTTCAAAACATGCCTTCCTTTGGCCTAATGTTAGCAGAGAGGGCCATTGGCCTTGGAAACACTCCTTCCTGCTTTCAGAGCTGTAGGCATGGAGCTGGTTTGATAGTGGGGTAATGGGAAGAGAGTGGTTTCTTGGCTTATCTGTCTGTCTCTTCCTAGCAGCTGGGATTTTCCAAAGCACTTCCCCACTCAGAAAATCTGCATGTGCGAGCAAAGCAGCCTGCCTGCAGCCCAGAATCTCACCCTTTGTAGCTGCTGTGGTGGGACTGAGGAGATTGAGGGGGTGGGGCTGGATGGATGGCAGGAGCAGACTCGGTGTCCCCTGCTCAGGCGCTTTGTAGCCCCTCTAGCGTGTAGACTCGAGTCATATTCTTTTCTTCGCTTGAGGATAATGATACTTACTGGAGTCATCCTGACTCTGAGGTTAGACTCATCTGGTATAAAAAAAGGCGAGTTCAGAACAGGCCACCCTCAGACTCTAAACAAGAATGCTGTCGCTCAGTTTATGAATTCAAGATGTCAGTTTTTGCATCCCGAGATCTATTTTCTACTACGGTTTCTATTCAAGAAGGGCTGTGCCTGTGTAATGAATAGCAGCTGATGAGATCTTACAGCTCAGCATTACACAATTGAAATGAATAGCATGTATGCAAGAGTCCCTGGCATGGCACAGCAAGGAGCACAACCTGGGGCCAGGTCCCATTTCTGGGGTTTCCTCATCATCCCTGTGTTTGGGATGGGATGCTGGACGTCTCCCAAGGAGCTCGGCAGGGGTGGGTTTTGTTCCAAGTTTTCCCAAGCCAAGAAATCTGGCTCTGCTGATTTTCATTCCAAAATGTCCAAAATGTTGGTGAGGATGCTATGATGCCCCCTGGGACGGAGCTGTGCTTCAGCACTGACCATGCCTCATCCTCCAGGCAAAGTAAATCTTGTGTGTGCAGATAATGTTTTTTTTTTACTGGATCTTTTATTTTGGTCTAATAAAAGATCCCACCTCTCCCCACATCTGGTTTATGTCCTCAGGGCACGGTGGCTACTGCAGCATCCAACAACCTTGACCATGATCAAAAAGTCCATACCCCATTGCAACTCTATTCACAGCCAACTCAATGTGGTCCTCTTTAACCCTCTTGATCTTCCTAATTTCCCTAAGAAAAAAGGTGTCAGGGAGCTGATGCGTTGATCCAGGTAAACAATTGATTTTGGGTTCCAAGAATGACAAATAAATTGCTTCAGGTCAAACCAAAACAAATTATTTGAGTTTTCTTGGCAAACTGAAAAAAAAAAAAGGGAAAGATTACTGTAGGGTCAACTTCAAATAGTTTCTTCAATCCAAACCAAAAATATTTTACTGGGTTTATTAACCTTTTCATTTAAACTTGTTTTCTTTTATTTATATTCATTTTTAAAACAAAAAAAAAGCTGTTACGAGATATGAATGTGAAGATGTTGAAATGAAACATTTTGGTATTTCAGAACGAAAACAATCCATTTTGTTTAGAAGACGTTGAAACAATGTGTTTCAAATTCTTTTTTCAGAATTCCCCTCCCACTCTTTTCTCTTTCCCTTTTTTAAATTTTTTTTTTTCCCCTCTTGCTGAAACTGTTAGCTCAGATGACCCCGAATTTGCAATTTGAATTTTGTCTTCCAAAATCTTTGATGTCTGACATACTTACTGTGCCAAATTGGTGTTGCCTTCCTGTCCCTCTGCTCAGCGCTCCAAGCCTCCAGCGTATCCCAAGGGTGTAGGATCTTGCTCACTTGCTCAAAGCCAGGAGTTTCTGGGGGATGCAGTCAGTGAGATCATACTCATGGAGGAATGTCAGCTCCAGTAGATTTGTTGGTGAAATGTATTTACACACAGAGTTTTGTTGGGTTTTGCAGAAGCTGGGGTCATTGTGACAGAGCCAGATGCTGCTCTGCATACGGAATAGGATGAATATAGAATGATATAGGATGAATAAGGGTACAATAATTATGGTTATGAACTCATTTGCATGAGTCTTGTGGCCCTCAGACCCCATGGCGCAAGCTGCTTGGAGCTGATCCTGGACACGCTGAAGTGCTGCTTTTTTGTGTGGCCAAATGCATCTTCCCAGCAAGAGGTGCTGGGTTTTCACCAGCTTGGAGGTTGTTGTCCAGGGTGCCCAGCAATGTCACAGCAAGCTGAGGGGTGCAATCCCAGGCTGTATGTCTCTAAACAGGGCAGCTTCTCCTGGCAATACCCAAAAATTGAGAGAAAAGAAGGAAGGAGAAGGAGAAGGAGAAGGAGAAGGAGAAGGAGAAGGAGAAGGAGAAGGAGAAGGAGAAGGAGAAGGAGAAGGAGAAGGAGAAGGAGAAGGAGAAGGAGAAGGAGAAGGAGAAGGAGAAGGAGAAGGAGAAGGAGAAGAACAACTGTGGATCTGAGTAAGATCTCATATCATATAGGCTGTGAGAGACAAAAGCCAGCTTTGAAGATGACTATTTTCATTCCTAAGCAGCTGCTACTCAGACCTTTCTGTCTTCAGCTCTATGCCACTCTTGCCTTTGTGCTGTTCTTGCCCACAAGAAGAATGAAATGAAAAATGGGAGCAAGAATAAAAAAGATTTCTTTTTCTCTTTGTATGAAGCAACAAAGTAGCCAACGAATTGGTTCTTTGAAACTGAAGGGGTGGGAGATGTCAATTGGAAATAATTTTTTCTTATATAGACCTTAGATCTTTTCCCTGGCAAAAGAGTTATGTGTTTTCTTTTGCATTTATAATCACCGAGTTGCCTTTTAGTTGCAGTAAATCTGAGCAAGTAAGAACAGATCAGTCTCGGGGGCGAAGGGTGGTGGCAGTGGTGGTGGGGTGTAAGCACCGTTCATATTTTTGGCTGATGTGAGTGAGGGCTGAGTAATGCGTGTGTGTCTGATGGTGAGGATGATGGGAGATGCAGCTGCTGACTTGTGTGATTGGTGCCACATGTTCCTCGTGCAGGTTGAAACCTAAGGTGTGTGGGGAGGCCTCAAGAGCCTACAAATCTCGCAGGGAAGCTTTGGGTCTGCACTTTTGTTGCTGCCAGATTTTCACTTTTTATCTCTGTATTTATACCAAAGAATCATGGAGTCATTAAGGTTGGAAAAGACCACAAAGATCATCTAGTCCAACCACCAGCCCATCCCCACCATGTCCACTGTACCACATCCCTCAGTGCCACATCTCCACGTTTCTTGGACACCTCCAAGGACAGTGACTGCAACACTTCCCTGGGCAGCCTGTTCCAGTGCCTTATCACAGTGTCCCGCAGTATCTTTTGCCACAATTTTGACAAAGATCAGGTACAAACCCTGGTAGAGGTACTGACTGCCTCGATGGCTGGAGGCACACAACATCGTTGTGAGGATGGGGAATGATGTTTCACCCCTGAGAGCAGAGTTACAGCTCCACAGACGCATTTCAGGGGCAACAAGCAGGAGGATGTGTGGCTCAGCCACAGCTCGCTCTGCCAGCCCTGTGCATTCCTCCTTCTCTGGTGATGTTGACCTCTGCCAGAGCTCTGCAGCCCATCTTCAGCCAAATCCAAGTGACACAGTTAGGACTGTGCAGAGAATCTGTGGCCAGGGGGTGAGCCCAAGAACCCCCTTTCTGTCTCTCTCCCTCCTTTCCTAACCACAGTACTAGTCCTTTTGCTTTAATGTGCTGATTTCTGTGCAGCACAGAGACACAAACACACATACAAGGGCTGAAGATTATGGCTACAGTAGGATACAAGGAAGAAATTCAGTTTCAGTAGCATCTTACACTCTCTTTACACCATTTGGAATAACTGCAAGCAGCGCAGAGCAGGGGAGAAATAGTCTCCATTACCATGGGACTATTATGTTACACTTCCCATAAAACAAGCCCTTCATTTTGCTCATTAAAATCAGGCATGCTTGTTTGTTGGAGTTTGAGTGTACAGTATTTCTTCTATTTGTGGGTTTAGCTATAAAACCGAAAGAAAACTTTTCTTATGGTTAATTTTCCCTTTAATTGCTCATAGTGGAGTCCTTCTGACTCCAGACCAGTTCTACAATTACTGAAGCACATTCTTCCCCCCCTGTACCTCTTTTATAGGGTAGGAGTACTATTTGCCTCCCCTGCATCCAGAGTCCTTATCGAGATGAATCTGCAAGAATGTAACCACATATTAAGGCTGCCAGCTCTCGTACTCGTGTGTTTGTTATTCCTGATGCCAAGTTGAAAATGACATTTTCTTCTTCTTCTTTTTTTTTTTTTTAATTGATAGATACAATTAAAGAAGGAAAAAAAATATTCAAGCCAATTTTCTAGTAATCTGGGTCTGCAGTTGGACAGAGAGGCTGTACTGTGGTTGGAGAAGCAGTGGGGTGAAAGTCCTACCTTGGCTACCAGTTATGGCCCATGGTCCTTGGCAGCAGGGCGAAGTGATGCTCAGCTCAGCTCAGCTCAGTCCAGCCCAGCAGCCTTCCCAGGCTTGTTGTCCCAGCAGAATTGTTGCTCTGTCCTGCTTGAGGCCATAAACCCCAGCTGCATTGTCAAACCATCTGGGCAGTGTTTCGCAGTTCTTTGTAGTTCAATAAAACCAAACTGGTTTTCAGGGATGGTTGGAGGAGGTGGCTCTTCTTTGAGGATGCATTAGGAAAGAAGAATTTGGGAGGGTTTAAGTCTGCACCCTCGTTGCAAATGGAGAGGATCACCTGGGCTGCAACTCAAGCTGGCTGTGCCTCTGTCTCTAATCAGCCTCCTTCCCCACTTCGGGCTGTCAGTGCCTTATCTTCTGCTGAAAGCTGGGCTCTCTGCAGCTATGCAGGGCGTAAGGAAAACTGCATTTCACTCTCTACCCAGTGCCTTCATGCAATCTCAAGGCACTCAGGATCAGACTAAGCCCACAGGACCTGCGCTCTCATTTTGATCAGTCCCAGCTGCACTGGACAAAATTCCCCTTGGTTTAACTGAAGCTCCTGCAGTGCCGACAGCAATGTGGCAGAGAACTGCTCAGGATGGATATGTTCATCAGCCATGAGCAAGCATCACTGACTAATTTAGGTGAAATGAGTTGATGAGTCCAGGTGAGCTCCAGCCTTTGTATTAATCTGTACCCATAACTGCTAGAAATAAGCAGGTTTGCTGCAATGGCATTGCAAAGATGCTGATAATCTTTCAGAAGGAGAGACCATCCTGGAGCATGCAGTGGAGCCTCAACATCTGCTCAAGTTACAACAGCATCTAGGGGACAGCCGTTGCAGTCTGGACCCCTGCAGGATTAAATCCTCGAGGAACCACAAGCAATGTCTTTGCAAGAAAGCTCAGAAAGCCTCCATGGGCAGCTTACTGCAGAGAGTTAGCGGGTGGGGCAAATGCATTACAACTGAGCATTTCACATGTGTTTGCCCAGGCAGAAGCATCCTGGATGTGGCTGGTCCTGGTGAAAAGGAAGGGAGCATGGTGACCACACTGTCAGGGCTGGAGGGTGATTGTCCCACATCTTTGGGCAGCGGGGGCTGCAAAACCCTACTCGCACTCAGCCAAGGAGAGGCTGGGGTCCCTCTAGGGTGGCGACACCAGGACACGTCTCTGAGGGCTCCCATTTATCGCTTTGGTTGCCTGAGCATCTGGTCTCAGCTGGGGATCTCCAACCTCTTTGCTTGCGCTTGCGCCATATGTCTCCAAGCTTGCGACAGCTTGCTTCGTGCTCCAAGGTAATGCTTATTTACTGGCAGTAGGTTCAGTAATTGCCTGGGTCGGCAAGTTATTTACAGAGTTCCTATTTCCTAATAGTCTTATAATGCAGCCCACTGTTGACAGTTTGTTTGAAAAGTCACTTTTCATATATAAACATGTTCCAGTCAGTTATTATTTGTTTTTCTAACTCCTGTTATCAATAGAATTTATTATTAACACCCCTCCCCACTTCGCTAGAAAATGTTGTTCTGGAATATTTGTGTGTCTGCAAATGATAAATATTGAGATTTCTGCTTTTTATATTTGTGAAAGGGCAATTCATTTATTCAAGCACTCAACTTTTGACCCGGTCTTTGGAGTAGTCACTTCTGCTGGTTGAATTATTCATCGTGAATAAATTATCCCATGAATGTATCCCCCCCGCCTTCTTTTTTTCCTGTTTGCGTGGCGTACGTCGAGCGGTCCTGATTTCTGAGAACAGAACCATCATTTGCGAGAATTCACTGAATAGTTGCATGCCTGATAATTCCCGCAGCAGCCGTGGTCTGGTTGTCTCCTTCTCTGGCTGCTCTCATGGAGGCCTCCACACGTCTCTGTAGGCCTGCAATGGAGATAGAAGGTTAAATGCAAAACATTTTTCTCAGGGGGAATAAGACCGTCCTACCTGCACACATGGTATCATTGAATTGTCTACACTGGAAAAGACCTTCAAGATCACCAAGTCCAACCATCAGCCTGACCTACTGAGTCCCATCACTCACGTGCCTTAGAGCCACATCCACATGACTCTTGAATATGACCAGGAATGGTGCCTTCACCACTTTCCAGGGCAGCCAGTTCTAATGCACGACAACTCTCTCTGATATCCAATCTAAACATCCTCTGGTGCAACTTGAGCCCATTGCATCTCATCCTATCCCTTCTCATCTGAGAAAAGAGACTGACAACCTCCTTGCTGCACTCTCTTTTCAGGTAGAGAGCAATGAGTTTCCCCTCAGCCTCCTCTTCTCCAGACCACGCAACCCCAATTCCCTCTGCAGCTCCTCATAACTCTTGTTTCCCAGTCTTTTCACCGTAGAATCATAGAATCATTAAGGTTGGAAAAGACCTCTAAGATCATCTAGTCCAACCATCAATGCGTCCCCACCATGCCCACTAACCCATGTCCCTTAGTGCCACATCTCCATGTGTCTTGAATACCTCCAGGGACAGCGACTCCACCACTTTCCTGGGCATCCTGTTCCAGTGCCTGACCACTCTTTCGGAGAAGAAATGTTTCCCAATATCCAACCTCAACGTCCCCTGGTGCAACTTGAGGCCATTCCCTGTCATCCTATTACTGTTACCTGGGAGAAGAGGCCATCACTCACCTCACCCCAACCTCCCCTCAGGGAGTTGTAGAGAGTGATAAGGTCTCCCCTGAGCCTCCTCTTCTCCAGACTGAACAATCCGAGTTCCCTCAGTCACTTCTCATAAGACTTGTGTTCCAGCTTCATTGATTTTTTCTACACATATATTGGGCAACTCAATTAAAAAAAAAATAAATCCTTTTTGTAGTGAGGGGACTCAAACTAAATACAGTTCTTGAGGAGCAACGTGCCTGGTTGAAGGGGCTGGGCTGCAACCCTCAGCCAGTGGAGCAGGCCTGCACCACACTGCTGCAGAGGGTGTGAGGCCTCCTCTGCCTGTGGCCAGCCTACCTCCATGTTTGTCGCAACATACATAACAAGTCCTAGAGATGAGGACAGGGAAGCAAAAAGAGAGCAAATCCCAAATATAAATCCATTCTCCAGGCAGCCACACTTTCAAGCAAGGTCCTAAGGAATGTTTTTCATCACTCCCGGTGAAACTTGAGGGCTTTCATCTTTAAACGCTTGCAGAGCTGCAGATGAAAGGCTCCTGCCTGGAAGCCCTTGCACCTCAGCTTTTGATCTCTGTTGTGCCCACGTGCTCAGCTGAGGAGAGCTGCTGCAGCTCCACTTCTCTCTGTCAAAAGACAACAAGTGTTTTCTTTCCCTCTCCCTGTTGGGTATTATTGCAGGCAGTTTACCCAAGGGACGGACATTCCTATTTTCCGAGGGTCAAATATTATGATAGCTTTGGATATCAACAGTCTCGCAATACCTCCTGCAGTTGTCTTCCAAAATAACCTCACTGGTCCCTTTTAAGCAATAAGCTTTCCCAGATAGCTTTGATTCTCACTGGGTTCTGGGAAGAGTTTTTCTCCCAGGGGTGGCGAGAGGAGCTTTATTTATTTTTTCAGTGGAAAACCCTGGCTGTTACAAGAGGTCTCTTAAACGAAACGCGGAGCACTGCCAATCCCCCTGGAAGATGAAGGAGATGTTGAGCTATCAACTAGTGTTGGAAACAGTATTAAAAAGTGCAGTGGCGAGGATTTGCAAGGAAAATCGTGTGTGGGCACATGAGCTTTGCTGCTGGGGACAGGCTGGGAAACAGGGGCTGCTTCCTGTGTTAAGGGTCCCTCAGGTGATGTTAGGGAGGGAGGAGCTGATTTTCCGCAGTGTGGGGCATCCTTTACAGCTACAGAAAATGTATGGAAAAGCTGCCATTCCAGAAATCTCAGCTTGGGGGTTGGTGTTGATTTACACCCACTTAGCACTCAATTTTGTGCTGATATAAACATCTAGAAAAGGCAGTGGCAAATCAGGATAATTTTCTCTTAGTCCAGAATCGAGTTATAGTGCAATTAAGAGTAATGATCAGGAAGGGCTGGCTGGTTTTGAACATGCACTTACTCCTCCTCCTCAGTGGGATGCAGGTGAGGAGGTGTCTCTCGGTGGGTGCTGGACCCCCAGCCCTGGCACTGAGCAGATCTGTTATGAGGTCTTCGGCCATCACTTTAATCCCTAACTAAAACAGGGATTTGGACTCTCTGCCTGTAAAAACTTTGACTCCAAAGCAACCTGATGCAGTGAGCTGGTTTAAATTAGAAGGAAAAGTGTATTTTTAAAACATTTTGGCTGATGCATCCTAAAGCCTCCTGGAGAGAAGACAAGTTGTGTTTTCGCACCTGCTATGCTAGTAAGGGGGATTTCCCAGGGGCTGCTCTGCCTGGCTGATGTGAATACACAGTGTTACCTGTCTTAGGGCTTTTGGCAGCCCTCATGATTTGATGCATTTCTGAGCCATGTTTAGTCACACCCTACGCCTACTGTGGTTGAAGTGCTCACTGGGTTTTAAGAGTTGAAACTGGTTATAAGCCAGCTTGGACAGGAGAGAAAATACTGCAGCACTGTGAGGTGAATCCTTTGCCAGGATACATTGTGTAAAGTGGTTAAGGAAAAAAGGATAATCCAATCCTGCATACGTTGGACCATCTCTGGGACCACCATGTGAGCGCATCTACTCACTCCTCCAGGGCTCCCACCTCTTCCTCCCTGCTGGACTGTGGTCCTGGGTTATTTCTGCCCTCTTGAGCCTGATCAGCTTGTCTCTTTATTTTCACATTGAGGCTTCCATAGGTTTGTACCCCTCCCATACTGATCCCAAACCCAAGCTTTGGTTCCCCTCTTTGATGCTAGATCCTCAGTACCTGATCTAGTGCCTGATCTAGCGGTTGGCAACCCTGCCCATGGCAGGGCAGTTGAAACTAGATGAACTTTGAGGTCCCTTCCAACCCAAATCATTCTATAATTCTATGATTCTGTGATTCTATACAGCCTTGGGCAGCAGTGAGGACACATGGGGGCTGCAAGAACACCCCAGAAGTACTTAAATGCTGATAGTACAGCACCCATGTAACTTCCTGCACCCTTTGTGCACTGGAGGCCCTGTGTAATCTCACAGAGAGAAAATACACTTTCAGAAACTGATCACATCAGGTGCTCTGGAGGTTTGCTTGAACTCTCCTTTCAAATTTTAAGCCTAGAAGATTTTTTTTTTTTCCACAGCTTGCTGGCCATCTGCTGATCCTCTATAAATATAGCTGATTAAATGCTCTGTCTTAAAATATGAAGGTACAAATCTGCACACAACCCAGAAGAGCATGATGCTTAGGAAAGGTATCGGTGAATGTCACAGTTGGCCAGGAGCCATGAATCATGTAGAAAAGGAGGAATATATACAAGGGTGTGTGTGTGTGTTTAATTTATTCTTCCAGAAGTCGATCATCCTTCCAAGACAGTCCATCTCACCCATCAAAGGCCATGCATGTGACATTGCCTAGGTGTCTCTCCTGGTGGGATCCAGTATCTCTAACTAAAAGACAGTGGTTTCACTCATCCCAGAGAGACATCAGATGGCTGAACATCTTGTAGCCTGGCTGAAAAAAAGAGGAAAGAAGGAAGGAAGGAAGGAAAGAACGAAGGAAGAAAAAAGGGAAGGAAGGAAGGAAGGAAGGAAGGAAACCCTTGGCTGGTTTTATAGCTGGGGAGCAGTGGCCAGATGCAACCAGTGGATGGGAAGGATGAGACAGATGTTTGTGTCTTCCCCCCTCGTGCTCCCTGTCAGGCACGCCCTGGAGAGCCAGGGCTGTGAGCACAGCCTGGTTGTACAGCTCCTCTCCCTGAGAACTGCCTGAGCCAAGTGGGCTGGCTGGCAGGTTCCTCTTCGAAGGGCAAGTAAAGAAAATCTCCCATTGCTGCAAATCAGCTCAGAAGAGCATCTCCCAGCTGCTCCTCCAGCTCTGGGACTGGGAACCTCAGCATCTCTTTCATGCCTCTGTGTGAAGGTCAACGCCAGCATCCCTGAGAGGGGAGGGTTCCTTGCCCCTGACCTGCCCTCTTCCCTGGCCTTTCCTCTCTGCATGAGACCCTATAGCACGAGAAGTGCTGGGCAGAGGCTGGTGGCTCAGACAGCATCCCAACACCCTGCATGCAGGGCCCTGGTGGAGGGGGAGGCATGGCCCATTGCGCATTGACAGGATTGGAAGCCAGTAAACAAATAAATCAAAAATAATTGAAATGACGCCATGGGAAATAACACCCCAGGGCTTGCAAGCAGACAACTTCTTCCCAAGGAAAGTTACTGGGGATGCTGCCTTGGAGATGTCAGTGTAATGAAAACAGAAAGAAAACCCACCCCAAACCAGGGAGTGTTTTACTTTAACTAAGGGGTCCCTTTTAAGTGTAGGATATTGACATTGTGTTTGAATGGGGGCTCTGTAGGAGCCCAAACTTGCCATACATATATTTCCAAACCTACCACCTTCTGTAGAAACATCAAGGGAATACATTTGAATGGAAATAAATTCAGCTAACGCCTATTGATGCAAATGGGTAATTTCAAGTGCATTAAAGAATGCAGCCAGAGACGCTTCAGCAAACAATCCAGCTCATGTCTTAATTAAGGTATTTTCTTTCTTCTTTTTTCTTCCTTCCTTTTTTTTATTCCCCTCCATTTGTGGGCACAATAGCAAAGAATCTTTGTGGTCCCTGAGAAGACAAAATTACACCTAAAAACCAATGCAGCCTAAAAACACATGCTTTGATAAACATAGATGGACACTCATTTAATTGTGTCCATGCACTTTTGCTCTGCAAAGGTGACAGCTGAGCCAATCAGCTAACTAATTAACATACACTGCAAACGAAATTCCTCTTTTCTCAGGACCGGGACAGATGGCCTATGCCACTCAGCCAGCTTCCTGCGCCTAATCCCTGCTCCTATTTGCTCCAGTGGCTGCAGATATTTGCATTCACTCAACAATAACCCATTGAAACAAATCACTCCCTTTTTTCTTGCCACCTCCAAGAAAGCACTACACACCACTGCCAACGTGGAAATATTGCCACAAAGGAACCAATTATTATTTACAGAAAAATATCAGAAAAATGGAAAAAAAAAAGGATTACTCCTAAAAATAAAACAAAGCCTCTAAAAAAAGGAAAAAAAAAACAGAAAAGAAATAAAGTGTCATTGCAGAAAAGGTTCAGGTATGTAAGGGCTGCATTCAGAATACTTGGAGCAAGTTGTCATAATTTTTTGCCTGCTCCTGTTGCTATTGAATCCAATAGTGTGCTCTGCTTGTTAACAAGTTTTATGCTTGATTTTGGACAATAGTTTTGCCCCTTGGCCAACAGCTCAGATTCAGATTTGTTTTCTAACAGTCCTTTTTCCAACAGCCCACCCATTGCCAAGAATAAAACTGGTTGTAAAGAAAGATTTATTTTCAACAATATCTTTAATCTAAACATGTCCCTAGATGCTCCACAGAGAAATTCAGGAAGCCTGAGGCAGCGTTTGGGATGCTGGAAGATGCCAGCAGCTCCTGCTCTTCTGAAGGATCCAGGGTAAGCTCTCAGGAGCAGTTTGCAAACGATGTACAGCCTGCAGAGCGGGGTAATGTGGGTATCTCCACTTGTGCTGATGTTCTTGGACATCCCAGCACTGAGGAGATCTTCCCTCATTTCTCAGAAATGAGGCTGCAACATTTTATTTTATTTCTTGGATCTCATGGAAAGAGTGGTTTTAAAAATACTGTCGCACGTATTGTGATGCTCTGCAGTGCATTTGCCAAGATGCAGAGGCTGTGCCGGGGCTGCAAGGGGCCCTCATCACTGGCCAAATGCTGGAATGAGGCCTCTCCCAAAGCGAAGAGGGGATATGAGTGGGGAAGAAAAATAAAACCATCCAGGGATTTTGGAGATCAAGGAGAAAATCTTCTGGAAAATCCTCCAAATATCATTGATGCAGTCTAAAGAAAAGACCCTGGGGTTAATTTTTGAAGATGTGCCCAGAAGAGCTTTTTCAGTCACTCGTTACTTCTTGGGTCCAAACCAAGAATACAGCAAGCAAGTGTAGGACTGGCAAGTCCCAACAACACACCTGTAATATGCCTCAGTGTCAGTAAAAAACCATTGCTAGCTGCTTGAATCAGGTGTTGCTGATGTTGCATTGCTTTGTTTTTTCTTTTTTTGGCAGATACAGAAAATATTCTGCTCAAAGAAGCTATGGATGCCCCATCCCTGGAGGTTTTCATTGCCAGATTGGATGAGGCCCTGGGCAACTCAGTCTAATGGAAGGTGTCCCTGCCCATAGCAGGGTAGTTGGAACTAGATGATCTTCAAGGCCCCTTCCAACACAGACCATTTTGTGATTCTGTGAAGATTCATGATATCTGACATCTAAAATCCTTCTCTATTGTACATCGTTTTTGGTATAACTCCAGTCAGCTCCATTACATTTCTACTTTATTTCAGCTGACTGAGATGATCCCAGCCACTGGTTCAAACATTGAGTGATGTGACCAAGCAATCAAGTCTTCTTTCCTGAGTTGTGAGAAATAGCCAGATATGAAAATGTCTGCTTTTGAAGGGTGACACAGTTGGTTACTTGGCTTCATATTTGGCTGTTGGTTCCTTGGCTTAGCGTTTTTGGGAAAGGAGCTAACTTTTCAATTTCTATCTGCCTTGATCCAGCAGTTCACATGCTGGGGTCTTGGTCCACGATGGGTTAACACCAACATTCAAACAGTAAATAGTAATCATACTCAAGAAGGAATGCCCAGTGACAAACTGCAGGTTGAACATCCATTCCTTCTTCTTGCTGCCATCATTCTGTAGGAACAGTTGCATTGGTTCTGGGGGGTTAGAAAACTCAGAAGCTATTAAATCAACAGGAAAATAGAATTTCAGATGCAATACCATACCAATGACTGGCAGGGAAACTCCTCAGAAATAATTACAGATCCATCAAAAGAATTGAATGCATGAAATTTTCATTCCAGTTTGAGAAAATCCCTTACATAAGCACTGTGTCCAGGCTCTCAGTGCTTGGCTGGTTATATGAAAATTGCCACAGATGGGCACAACCTGTTCTTGTAGTCAGGTTGACCCAGAGACCAAGGAATCAGCATGGGTTACAGAGTACTGGGGTACTATGTCAGCCCCATCCACCATTTGGACTTTGCTCCTTGGCAAACCCCTGTGAGCTGACCCCAAGGAAGAGAGGAGATCTGGGCTGGACGTACCCAACAGATGTTGTGCACTGATGTTCACAGCAAGGAGAGGCTGCCAGTGTGACCCACCATGCATGGACGAGAAGAGGTAAAAAACCCTCTATGGTACCAAGCAACCTTGCACCAGGTGTACCAGGAGTGCATTTGTAACAATCCAGAGCTTCCTAAACATTCAAAAACCCAGTCATTTTTACTTATTTTCCCAAAATTTTTATTTTCTTCCTATCTACTGCCAGATACAAAGATGGCAAAGTAAAATGAAACTCTTCTCCATGTATCTCCAGTTCCACGGGAGGAATGACAAGCAGCCAATGGACATCTGAGCAGAGTGCAAAGAAACTTCCTCCTTAGCTGTGCAGCCTTCTTACTTCTACATCAACAGTCGTGCTACGGGGTCCTCATTTGACCTGCAGCTTCACAACCTCAATCTTCAAAGGTTGAGAAGCCCTAACTAAAACAAAAATAAAAGAGAAATGCAATTCTGCATGTTACACCTCAGCCTGAAAGTTGGTCCAACCACTACCAATACCTTCTCCTTATCTATCCGGCACAGGAATGTTTGCAGCAACATCGCTACAAAGCCCATTTCAGCAGTGGTGGGCACACTTGCTATTTTCACCGTTTACCCCTTATCTTTCTACCAGATTCTCCATGAATCCATTTAAACTGAGGTACAATGGTGTTTCACAGAGACAGGAATCCCAGAGACAGGAATCCAGCCCGGCTTTTTCCCCTGGAGCAGTCTCTCCTCGTTCAGGCACTGACGTGAATATGTAAGGTGGAAAGACTGCAGCCTGGCCAAAGGCCGTGCTCTCTTTTGCCTGTTAAACCACCACTGATCACTGCAGAAGTGACTTCTCAGAGGAGCACACAAGCTCGCTAGCTGGTTGGCACGCCGTTAAAAGAAACCCAACAACAACCAAATCTCACGTATTTTTGAGACAAAGTTATTTTTCAGAGCAGAGCCTTAAAAGCCCTTATAAATGTAAGATGCCAGTGGTTTCTCATGCAAACAAAAGATCCCGGGGCTTAGCTCTCTGCTGAGAGCGGAGGAAGCGCCAGAGGAGGAATAAGAGAACATTCAGCCAGGCTCGCCTCTGACAGCTTTATAGCCCAGATACAATGGGCAGAGCCCCTATACTGATGAGTCTAATTTCGGCAGCTCTGGCACCCGCCCCCCATGGCTCTGCTGCACACTGGTGCTGTCTTCTTCAATTCTTCTCCCGGGCCCTACCGAACAAATCGGCGTATCGGTCACAGCGGCCCCAAGCAGCAGGCCCCCGCACACCTTTGTGATGCTCTGTGCAGAAAAGCTGCTGTTTAGCAAAACAAAGGCAGTCTCATAATCTACTTATTGTGCCTCATTAGGATTGCGGGCGCCCTCTTCTAATGGGAAAGTTATAGGATCAAGCAGCCGGTGCACTTCAAGGTTACCATTCTGGGTAATAAAGACATTTTTTTCCCCGTTCATGTCCAAGCATGACAAGACACAGCAGCTCGCTCCCGAGAAGCCGCTTGACATCTTCATTGTTCTATCTTCGCCGCTAAACATTTTTACGCCGTTTCTTGAGACGGGCATCCCAAAACCAAGAGCAGCGTTCCCAGGGAAAGACGTGCGTTTTGCCTTTTTTCTTTTATTTTTTTCCGCTAGTTTTGACTTGATTTTCATTCTACGGGCTCCAGCATGGAGCAGAGCAGGATCTCTGTACATTTTCAAAGGAGAGTCCAGGCCAGATGCTACCACGGGCAGTTTCTATAAATCCAAGCCTAGGCTGGATCAGAAAATATGTAGTTCCCGCAGCAGCTGTGAACCACACAATGTTATCGTGCTCCTGATATGCAGGCACTTAGATAGCACAACAGTCCCTAGATGATAGGGTCGGATCCACCTTTGATGCTGAAACACATGTAAATTCCCTTTTAGTTGGAAATCTGGTGCTTCGGGGCTGCTTAAAGAAGACATTGTTCTGTTCACCCTTCTCCCTGGAGCTGCAGATTCTTATTTCCAAAGGAGAGCAGCCAGCTCTGTTGGATATTACAGAAGTCACTTAGAAACATTTCAGAGATAGCTCAAAAATAACCATTATAGCTCAGTTTAAATGGATTTATGGAGCGTCAACAAAACCAAACAAAAACTTGGCTAGGTTAGGGAACTGTAGAGTCAAAGATCCGATGTGCTCAGTAAATACAGCCAGAGTCGTTCTGCAGAAAACATTTGTGAAATACTGAGTATTTGACTTCTACTTCATGTGTACTTCAACTCTAATGGAACACATTGTGTCATCAGTTTCGAAGTGGGAGTCCCTGATGAAGCCTTTCAGGGAAAGGGCTTAAGAAACCCGTGGCACGCTAAGGACACGAGGATTTCAAAGCCCTTCAGCAACCTGGAGAGGTCTCAGTCCCCAGCACTTTATTTAGGCAAAATCCAGACCGCTTCAGCCTCAGAACTCAGGCTGATTAGAAAGATGGTTTCAACTGGGATTAAAAATCAGAGCTCCCTCAGATGAAGCACATTTTTTATTTACCATTCATAACAATGTCTGTTGCAATTTAATATCACGATTAAGAACTATTACACTCAGGGGAAACTGGGAGGGAATTTTGGGAGGTGCATCATCTTTCCTTGCTTTCCCTGAGATCCCCTTCCCAAAATGCCCTAAGTCTTTTCCTGACAGCCCAGAGGTTACAGAGAATCCTTGTGGCCTCTTTAAGACAATGAACTGTCAATGGGCTTCAGGTGTTACTGAAGATAACCTTTAAGATGAGCCTATAAGCTCACCTGAGAGGGAGCTATTCATGTATCTTTGTGGAAGCAAAATAAAATAGAATGATTAGACCACAGTGCTATTGATACTGCCAGTGTGGTAATATCAGTATGTGCATGTGGGATTTCACATTTGCTTTTCCATGCCTCTTCAAACCACTCCTTGAACCCAGGGTGGATGGATGTAGGTGTGCTGTGGTTTCCGTGAGGAGCTGCAGCATTGAAAGGATGTGCTGGTTGAGACTGAACTCCGGTCCTTCTGTTGCTGGCTGATTTTCCTCCTGCAAATGAGACTCATGTCAAACACAGGCAGTGCTTAAAAGCATAAAATGCATCACGCCGTAGAATAAAATCCAGTAACCAGCAGATATGGCAAGGAGGAACAAAGTGTCGTCGCTGGTTTTTGGAAGCATTCACTGAAACAGCCCAGCAAGGAGGGAAATAGTGGTTAGGAGCTGCCAGGGAGCACAACCTGGGACGGCGCTGCCCTTTTAGACAAAGCGATGTATTTCACAGGGCTCTGGGCAATGACAAGTCTTGGAAACTCCGTGCTAATGTTTCACCCAGTAGTCTGCAAGGAGACCGAATTTCTTGGAAATAAAACACTTCTCATGGGTGTCTCATAAACAAATTATTCTGGCTCCGTTCTCTAAGCTGTCCCTTTCTAGGAAAGCAAATACATGGCGAAGCCCAACCCAAAACAAAGCCAAGCTACCCTGGCACTGAAAGAGCGATGCATGGGCTGAACCTGGAGCTCTGCCATTTTCCTTAATCTGTTTGTAGGGAGGTAACAAATATCCCGTTTCTCTCGTGTATCAGCAGCTTTGAGGCCTCTTTGTCAGCAGCACTGAAGTCAAGTGCATCTGTAATGCCTGGTATTGTGGCAGACACCACAGAGAGAGCATTAGGAGCGCTCCCTCCTTGCACCGAACACAGACCAGGGTGTGTTTATAGCCCAATAATTGCTTGTTTGTGTAAAGTAATGATGTCCCTGTTTGGCTTTTGGGCTAATTAGTAGAATAAAGGTGGTAAAAACACCAACATAATTAGTCTAATGACTATAAAACGCTGACACTAAGTGTAAAATCTCTAGCCTTTTTGACACCCTGGTTTTATAGTGCAATATAAGGAGGGCAGTAACGTTTGGATGCAGAGGAGTCCCTCTGCTTTTGTGGTGGACTTTTGAATGCCCCTGCACGATCTGATGTGCTTGGATCACTGGAAGTAGCCAGCTGAGGTCTCATATTCAAAGCAAGTTTCCTCTGCTAATTATTTCTTGTGTGTACTTCCCTTTGCTAATTAAGAGTGGCAGAGAGATTTGATTATCATTTTTCTCCAGCAGTTAAAAAAAGGCAAAACCAACCCCAAATGCACCCCAAAGCCCCAGGCTGAAGACAGTACCTTTCCCCTGTGTCTGGGAGCTTTGCTGCTTTGTCAATATGGTACCAGCTGAGATTGCTGGGGGCTGGCTACGAGAAGCAGCTGAAGGCACCAGAAATCGGCCTTTTAGTGCCAGCCACAATGCCAGGGCTGTGCTTGGTGGCTGAACAGAAGGGGAGTTATGTGGACATGCAGCTCTGCCTGCAAACATGAACAGCATCATTGTGGTCCTGACGCTCCCCTCCTGGTGCAGTTAGGAAGGGGTCGTAAAGATGGGAAGGCCAAGATGCAACCTAGGATAACTATGCACCTGCAGGCTCTCTGTGAAAGAGCAATGAAATCCCTTTGGAGAATTTCTTCTGCTGTGTGAAAGCCCCTGTGGTTAACTGGTGTTTGTTATTTCTTGAAGGAGTTGAGCCTGACTTGTAGGACAGTATTGATGAGCATCATGCTTACAGCAGCAAAACCGCTGTGGCTAAATCCATCCCTCTCCAGTGAGGTGGTTACTGCTGGTAAAACTCAATTCTCTGTGCTTGAGACCTTGATGCATCGCCCGCTGGCACTACGTGCTCAGATCAATGTGCCACGTACCTGCCGCGGGAGCTTGATGCAGTGGCTGAGACTGGACTAACTTCATCACAGTGGTGTTTCACAGCACAGGGGGGATTTTCTGCTGCATCTTCCAGTGTCCTGGATGATCACAAACCCTAACATTCTGCAGCTATTTCATTTTTAACTCACCAGTGTGGGGAACAGAAAGGCGTTGCAACCCCAACTTCTGTCTCAGAGTCCCTAAAGTTGCCCCCCACTGCTCTAGACTTATTTACCCTTATTATCCCTGCTTCTGTCCCACATCCACACCACAGCACTAGCCCTGTGATTCCTGGCATGGCTCTCTGAAGCAGGAGGCTCTTGTGTAAGTAAGACTGTAGGCTCAAAGGGCCATAGGGAGAAAGCTTGTACCATGTGAGTATAGAAATGTCTCATTTCAGCTCGGCATATGCCTGCCCACAGAGGACTCTGAGGACGTGGAATCATTTGCTTTGCAAAGACCAATGGGTACTCACGTTGTCCTGTGGCTTGAGGGGGACAAACTGCTCTGGTGCTGTGTTCCCTACTGTGCTCTGTGGTCCTTAGAAATGCACAGACAGATCGATAGGGACCTTTCATGTGGCATCGTCTGATGGGTTGACTGTGATGCTTAAGAGGTAATTTTTTTCTAAGGACATGGCTAATAAAAAGTAATTAGCACTTTGACCTTAGATTTGAACTTCTTGGGAATCTGGGCTCTAAAATTCCCTGAATTCATCTTGTTTTACTGCTTTCTTCTTTCTTTTTTTCTTTCTTTTTTTTTTTTTTTTTTTTTTTGAATCTTAGAATGATTTTAACAGATGTAAAATCTACATCTTGTCAAAATAAAAATGTGGGTAGAGAGGATATCTCCTGCCTAGGGAGCTCAGCTAAGGGGTTTTGAAGCATTTATCTTTAAAAAGAGGTTCCTCTTTCTTCCAGCCCCTGCTGAAGCTCAGCCTTCCCGCTCTCGGCTGCTCCCTTTCCATGGGTTATCTGAAAAAGGTTCTGCCTTCCCTCACTCCTCTCAGATCAAAGGGAACATTATCGGTTTACAAAGCATCCTGTCTCCCACCACCTCTGTCTGGAGTTAACCTTTTCTCCAGGGGTGTGGGACTGGGACCCATGACGCTGGGCATCCTCCAAAGAAGGGTGTCTGTGGAGGTCTTCTGCTCTGTGAATATGGAGGTCATTGTCTAAGTTTCCTATCCCCAGAAAAAAAGTTTCCCAGTCGACAGTATGGGCCACCAAACATTTCTGGTGGAGCACCACTGAACGCGGGGAGTTCTCAAAGGGATCAATTTGACCCCCTGTCCTGGATTTGCACTGTGAGGAAGAAAGGAATAAAAGGCATAAAAATGTAAGTTAGAGTGTCACCCTTTGCTTTGAATTTCCTGCCTTTTGTCAGGCGAAGCGCTCAGTGCTATTTAAATGCAAGTTTTCTATAGGAGAATCCTCCCCCAGCCAGGCTTTCATGGCAATGTCCACCGCTTCCAAGCCTGCAGGTCTGGGGAGAGTTCATCTAAAATCTCCCATCAGAGAGCTCCCCCCATCTCCATGTTGCCTTATAGCTGGGTGATGCATCCTTCTCCATCAGACCAAAGAGATGGGAGGTGTTCGTGCCTCTCCCAACGACAGATTTTGTTCTGTGGTAGCATCACCTAACCACCCTCTGCCTCAGTTTACCTGTCAATCCAATGGTTATCACAGTGCTGATAGACCTATAACATTTCCAGGTGCCTAAATTCTCCTTGCAGGCTGCATTTTGGTAAAACTTCTTCAGAAAGACTCTTTGGCTAATGGTGCATCTTTTCTCCTTGCCAAGAAGGCCAGATGGCTCTTAGTTAAAAAAAATGAAATTCATACTTTTTTTTTGCTAGATTCTTATTACAGTATGTTGCTGATAGAGCACTTTCTTCTTAAATATTAGCCCTCTTCTATCCATCCCACCTCTATTTTGGCCCTAAACAGATTCTCAATTAACCATGGGAACAGATTCTTAATTAAGAGTGGGCAAACCTCACTAGTTCATTTTCCCATATTTGTATAGTTGGTCAATGTTTTTATGTCTCAGCTGATATTTCTGATTGGTTTTCAATTAAATAAAAGCATCTGCTCTCTGGAAAAATGTTTCAGCAGAACTGAAGTTGCAAACCAGTCATTCTCTGGCAAAATATGTCTTTTTCTGTTAGTGGTAAAAACAAGAAATTTCTGACCTTGTTTTTTCCAAAGGTATCAAGCCCTGAAAGTTTCCTGCTGGTCTAATCAAGTATGAGATAAGAAAGTTGTAAAAACAAAGTGAGTGGAAACAAAGTGAGGATGCAGTTATCCAAGTACAAGTGTGCCTGTTCTGAATCCTGCATTTATCAGCAGTTGCCCCAGTGTTACACTGCTGAATCTGTGGGTTCTCCTCCTGCTTTTGTGCTCTGGTGGAAGCCCAGAGTAACTTCCTCAGACCAACAGTGATGTGCACAGAGCAGCCACAGAGCTGGAAATTGGAAATCTAGTGGTAAGTTCAGATGTGAAGAAGTTCAGAGCATCCCTGAAACACCTGAGATCGAATTACAGAATCATAGAATCGTTAGAGTTGGAAGGGACCTTTGAAGGCCATCTGGTCCAACTCCCCTGCAATGCACAGGGACACTACAGCTAGATCAGGGTGCTCAGAGCTCCCTTCAGCCTGACCTTGAGTGTCTCCAGGGATGGGGCTTCCACCACCTCTCTGGCAACCTGTGCCAGTGCTTCACCACCCTTAGCACAGTGTAATTGCCTCCATTTCAATCACTGGGTCACTCTAGCAGTGACCCTGAACACGGTCAGGGTAGAACAAAGAGAGATGAATTCATCTTACTGAGCTCATGCTCTCTATTTGCCTGCCTAGGTCAGGCTATCCTTCCTGTAATATTTCCACACTTGAAAACACGACCCCGGCCTCCAGCTTTCGCAGTTTCAGGCAGCGAAACCCAAGTCCTCCCTGGAGCACCCTCTGCTTGGTACGGGGACCCGCGCTGGCTTTAAGCACCGGATTAGCCGCAGAATAGCTAAGCTCCTATAAGGCTTGGGAAAACATGCTGCCCCTCCGTGCTTAGTGGGTCTGCCAGGCTCTCCTGTCACTTGGAATGAATGGGGAGAGAAATCATTATTTAATTATCTGGGAAGCCCTTTAAAAGACTAATCAGCAAGGAATTTCACTCCAGTAGTAACAGCTGGCTCTCACACCATGAGCGACAAAGGGAGATATTAAAAGGCTGCGTTTTTCTCAGTTAGTGAACTTATTAACTGTGCTCTCCTCTTTTATAAAAATGCTGCATTGTTCTCTAACAATGGTCCCCAGCCCTTGAGAAACACGATGGCAGAGGCGGGGGGCTGCTTTACTGTAAAATTGGGGCTTACCTCACTCAGCAGCTCACCCTTCAAATCCCTGCTTTGAGTTTTTTTGGGGGCATTCAGGTGAGGATCTTGTCTGCAGCCTGGTGGAAATGGGGTCTACGATGAGTCCTTGGGAAGGCTGCAGGAGTACAGTCAGCAGTTCGCTTCCTTGCTGCCCTTACAGGCAGAGAAAAGAGCATTGCAGCTGTACTGTAAGAAGAGATAGGAACCCCAGCCCTGGGTAGGTGCCCTGGGAGTAGCCCACCTCCCCAGCCTCAGCCCTACTCTGCCCATCTCTGAGCACACCCATCAGCTGCATGGTGCCTGGTGCTGCCTGGCGAGTGGGTCCCAGCACCCAGTGTGGTGGCAGCAGGCACAGTCCCTGGGGTCGGATGGAGCCTGTGCAGCAGTTCCCTTTGTGCCAGCGCTGTGGTGGATTTGAGAGTGACAGCAGCCACTGCATGCTTCTTAACCTTTAGTGCAAGGAAATGTCTTTCGGTTGGAGTGGCAGTTCAAGCAAGCATGGGGCTAGGGAGGAGATCCCAGCAGCAAACCTTGCACCAGTGCTGATAGGGAGAGCCCTGGGCTGGGGCTGTGCATCTGGTGGCTGTGGTGAGGACTGGGGTCCTGGGATGCAGTGTAGAAGGGGGAGGAAAGAAGGGGCATGCAATTACAGTCAACTGAAAACAAGTTTATCATACTCACAGAGATGTGCTATCTGCATTTTTTCATAAAAAAAAAAAAAATTATGTGCATATGTGTTCAAGCACATCAACTTCACTCTCCCTAAAAAATCCACCCTCCTAAGATAAAACATTTAAATGTGAAAGTCGTTTATAAAGCCAAATTAAATTCCTCGTGTTTGAGCGAGTGTCTCAGCACAGAAGAGCAGAGGCACCTCTGTCCAGAATGCCCAACAATATTCACCTTGCAGAGACAAAAATGATCCAGATGTGACCTCTCCCTTCTCTCCTGGGGCCCTCACTGAAGACAGACAGCTCAGCAGTCTGGCGGTCACGGCAAAATCTCGCAGGGCAATATTTCAGCTTATATAAGGGGATGGGGCTCCCTGCCAAGAGAGCTTCTACAATTTACATCAGGGAGGATTTGGCTGGAGATAAATCAGGCAGTCCTTGCCCTGAAGGAGCCGTAGTACCCGCAGTGCTCACCTGTCTGCCCGATGTCAGAGCCAGGCCTGTCCTGCCTCAGGCAGCCCCAGGGATGAGCTGCACGTTTGGGGTGCTCCAGGTGATGACATGGGCAAATTTGAGAGAGGATAAACACTGGAAAAATGGGTGTTCAATGGGAGTGCTTTCTGTTGCAGAGGAGAAGGGAGGTGTCCTTGTAGGCTGCACAATGGGACGTGTGCTGGCCTCCCTGCTTTGTCACCATTTTTTTGTGCCATTGGTCTCTTGGTTTTGGTCTGCTGCCACACAGCACCACATGAAGCATCCTGGGCTGTGGGTCTGGTGGTACATTTGAGCAGGAGCTCCTACAGGAAGTGGGATGGAAAGCCTCTACTCTGCCCTTGTGAGGCCCCATCTGCAGTACTGCGTGCAGGCCTGGGCCCCCTGCGCAACAAAGACATGGAGCTGTTGGAGCAGGTCCTGAGGGCCATGAGGATGTTCAGAGGGGTGGAGCACCTCTCCTATGAGGAAAGGCTGAGGGAGCTGGGCTTACTCAGCCTGAAGAAGAGAAGGCTGCGGGGAGATCTCAATGTGGCCTTCAGTACTGGAATGGAGCTTATCAGCAGGAGGGAGATGGACTTTTTACACGATCAAATAGTGATAAGATAAGGGAGAATGGCTTTAAATTGAAAGAGGAGAAATTTATGTTAGATGTTAGGAAGAAATTCTTTACTTCCTAAGGGGTGGTGAGGCCCTGGCACAGCTGCCCAGAGAGCTATGGGTGCCCCATCCCCGGAGGTGCTCAAGGCCAGGTTGGATGGGGCCCTGGGCAGCCTGAGCTGGTGGGGGGCACCCAGCCCATGGCAGGAGGTTGGAACTGGAACTGGCTGGACTTTAGGGTCCCTTCCAACCTAAGCCATTCTATGATTCTGTGATGGTGAGCAGTGGCACGGTTCTAGCTCCCCATGCTCTCGTCCCCGTGCAGCTGCCATGGGGGAACACCCACCGTCATTCTGGAGCTGGTATGGGCTTGCTCTCTGCTCCTGCTGCAGGAGGAAGCCAGGAAGACCAATGAGTCAGAGCTGCCTGAACCAGGGCTTGTCCTGGGGCTGCTCTAATGGAAGAGCTGCTCACACCCAGCCCTTGCTTGCAGTCCTACCTCCAGCTGCCTGGCAGCATGCACATTTGCTCCCAAGCTTTTGCTCACACATCCATCATATGTCATAACACACTGGGTGGGGTGCAGCACCCTTCTGCAAACAAAAACCATGACTCCCATCTATCCTGCCAGCAAGAGCCAGGTGCTTCACCTGGCTCTGCTGGAACAGGATGAAGCATTGGGATTGGTGCAGGATGGGCTCCACCTGATACCCATGGGGAAGTCTTCAGCAGCCTGAAACAGGGCTCCCTTCACCTCCACTCTGCACGCCCACTGGCTCTGTTGCCTAAATACAAAGCAATTTGCTTCTGGTTGTTTGCATTGGTTTTGCAGGGGGCTCATTGCATGCGGAGGAGGCACACGCATGAGCTTGCCAACCTTCCAAGAAGACCAACAAACTTTTAATTGATGCACCAGGAAAGGGCTCTCTTGCAAGTTGCTTTTAGTACATGCATTACCCTGCTGAGCAAAGAGCCTCGCTGTAGATCTCATCCCTGTAACTCACAGGCTGTTTTAAGAACAAGGAGGAAAAGGTATTTCTAGTTCTGTAGACTGCAACCTGAGGCATGGGGACATTACGATCAGACAGAGGGATTTGGGCCATCTTTGTCCCAGAAGCTGGAAGGACTCTGAAGGCCATCTCCAGCAGCACTGGATGCCCATGCATAAGCAACTGAATTGAGCTGTTATAGGACCTCTTAAGTCACTGTCAGAGGGAAGGGCTGAGCCAAGTTCTCCTGCAGCAAGGGCTTGTGCCTGCTTCTGTAACGAGCTTTCCTATTACTGGATACTGTGAGATATCAAAGCATTCCTGGCCTAGGCTGCTGTGAAAGCTCCTTAACAGATAAGAAAATATGTCTTTATATTTGTCCTTTGATTGTGAAAGGAGACTTTTTAATCGGCGTATGTCAGCCTGTCTGATATATAAATAGTATTTTATTCTGTTACTCCACTCTTATCAGTGTCCTAAAGTCTGTTCACTCACAAACAATGATTACCTTTTCTGTAGTGAAATCATACCTTCATACCTTCTTTTTCTAAACTGGGCAAGACTCCTACTAAGGTGAAGTTCTGCCAAAACTAGGGTGAATATCCTGGGGGAAAAAAAGGAAAGGGGGGCAGACACAGAAGTTTGCCAGAGCCCAAATTCAGCAGCCCAGCAGGTGGCCACCACAAAGGTGGTTCCCCAGGGTCTGGTCATCCCAAGCCTGGCCAGGCAATCCCAGTGCAGCTGCAGGGACAGCTACAGCACAGAGGTTGAAGATGAGGGTATTTATGAGATGCACAGGGAAGAAACATCTGTGGAGAGCTGTTTTCAGCAAGCCTTTCTTCTCCTTCCACCTGCTTTCAACTTGTGCAGTGACACCCTGCATCTCTGTGTCTGTGTCCCTGTACTCACCTCCCATCGCTGGCATCTACAAACCCTACATCCAGCAGGACAGAGGTTAGGAAATGCCTCATTCTTATGAGACACTCAGACTAGACAACTGGATAGGATATTACGAAAAATCTCTTCTCAGGAAGAGTAGTAATGCATTGGAACAGGCTGCCCAGGCAGGTGGTGGAGTCACCATCCCTGGAGGTGTTCAAGAAAAGGGGAGATGTGGTACCTATGGACGTGGTTTAGTGGAGACAGGCTGGTGATTAGACTAGATGATCTCAGTAGTCTTTTTCCAACCTGAATGATTCTATGGAAGGTTCCTGGGGATGTGTCCACAAATGTCATAGGAAAGGCAATTGTTGAGCTCCAGCTGACACTGTGGCTTGCACTCCTCAGCTGTAATGAATAGAGATTTATGACATTCAGCTACATTGGTGCTGCCTAAAAATTCCCCTCTGCTTTTCCTTTTGATATTTGCAATGTGCCCAGGGCCTCTCCTGTGCTGCTAACACTGAAGATGAATCTGGCTTGTCCTATGAGATGCTGTGAGCAATGGGTGCTTGCAGCTCAGTGCTTCAGCACAGAGATATTAACCTACCCATGGTATGAGGGATTTTCAAATTCTGCACCAAACTATGTGCCTGGTGGCCTCTTTTTCTGCAAAAATAAAGCCAGACCCAAAGGCACCTGTTTAGGAGCACTCAAAGCACAGCACAAAATCTTGGCTTGATGCTATTTCTACTCCTTCTACAGCAGCTCAGTTAAAAGAAAGGCTTTTTTCTTTTTTCTTTTTTTTTCCTGAGGAAAATGTGACACTTAAAAGGTAACATATTCTTTTCACCTTCCAGTTTCCAATTCAGTTTGTAACTTAGCCCCAAGAAGCGATCAGGGGCAGCTTTCCTTTCAGCCTAAAATCTCTTTTTCATGCACTGGATGTCAGCGCTCCCGAAAAGATTAAATAAGGCAGAGGTAATGTAGATTTAAAGGATTTTCCAGATGAAGTGCCAGGGCACTTTGAACTGAAGAAGAAAGGGGTTGCTGTGCAGGGACTGCTTGGTATGGGGGAAGGCTCCGTGCAGCACTGCCCGGCACAGTGCGTGTGGATGAATGTGCTGTGTCCATGCACTGCAAAGCTTGCAGAGTGCTGGCAAAAAAGTGTATAAAGGGGGTTCATGTCCAGCCATGGATCTGGGGAGCAGTCCTCAGATCTTCAGCAGGAGGTGACAGGATCGCTTTGCGGGATCAGAGATGTGGAGGGAACTTAGGTGCTACCACATTGAGTGTGTGACCATGATCAACACTGGTGGGCAGATGGGATCTCCATGTCCTGTAGCCTTTGTCCAGAGATCCAGCTGTGCATCAACAGCAAAATATCTCCTAGAGGGATGCCAGCATGGAAGGAAGAGTTGTGAGGACAGTGCATGGGATCCCTGTATTCATGATGCCAGCAATGTTGCACCAGATGTCACCAGGGTCAAACGTTCCAGATATCACCAGAAAAAGAGGCATTGGGGCCATTTTTCCTGCTTGTCCTCCAAGAGGGAGACCCCTCCCTGCTTCAGCACTGAGGATGTCTGGGCAACAGCATGAACTGCTGTAAAGGATAAATTATTCCTGTTATCTCCAGATGGATCAGATCTCCACCAGAATCTGAAACCAACCCTTCAAGAGGAAAGTTCAAGGGAGATTTGTGGAATTGCTCACTCTGTAAGGAGCAGAGCTACCTTCTGGCCATGGGCAGTGGGTGGAGAGAGAGGTAGGGGGAGGAATAAGGTTTAATAAAAAATAAAAATAATAATATTAAAAAAAATCCTCTTTACGTTTCAGTAGCAGTTCTTCCAAGGATCCCAGACCAAATTAACTCATGAAAAATTCCTGGCAGGTCGGCACGAATTCCACAGATAGGCGAAAAAAGATTTGGAGGCAGAGTGAATAAACAGCTTCAAGTCATGCACGAGGGCAGTGGAGTGGGTAGAAGAAGCAGTCGGGAGTCCAGCTCCATTTCTACTCCCTGGCTGACTTTTCCTCATGCCGCTTGACTTTCAGGGGTACCCATTGTGCTGCAATGAGAGTTTTATTTCTTTACTTGGGGGCATCTTTGAAGAGCTGCACAGAGGCAAGGAGAGCACTCAGGAGGGTGAAGCAGTTGGAGTAGATACTCATCACTGCCTGTTTGGGCTTGTTCATCCTTCAGGATATGTGGGTATGTAGGTGTGGGGCAGCAGGGGATTATTTGAGAGCAGCAGGCAACATCAAAATACAAGTCTTGACAGCAACCTAAGGGCTGATTTTTGGGTGCTCAGTGCCTGTAACAAGCTTGCATCTTTCTGAGATCTTCATCAACATTCTGGACAAACGTACAGTGGCTGCTACCTGGTGAGCTCTGGCGAAAAACATGTATTTTGAAATCTGACCTTGGTTTGGGTGGTGAACCCTTGGAAAAGCTGAAACTTGATGCATAGCCAGATCAAATAAAAGGCCACTGGGCGAATGACTACAGATGTCCATATCCCACTTCAGCAGACATGCATAACATGTTTGTTGAGATATCTTTGGGTTCTTCTCATCACTTTTAGACATTTAGTTATTTTTTCTATTATTAAGGGAGCATTCTGTACTACTCGTCAGCTGAAGTGTATGCAGGTAGAAGTTTTTGCAGTGTGCTTGCACAGCTCCTAGCACATTGGTCCCAGTCCTTAGTGAAGTAAATGGGATGGAGGCACAACTGGCCATAAAGGCCTCGGTGCTGATCCCAGTCCTCCTCCAGCACAAGCACCTCTGCAACACACGTCCAGTCCCAAAGCCACCATCACATAGCTATCCCAACAGTTATGCCTTCAGTAGCTGTGCCCACATGCATCGAGCACAGAACTCTGTAGAGCACAGAACTCTCACCTGCTCCCTATAACAAACTTCAGACTTACAGTAGAAGACCCAAAGCCATGTTATAAGATGCATAGAAACTGAAAGGCATCCTCAGCCACACAATAGGAGGAAATTCATTAAGTAAAATTCCCCCTCAATTTTTGAAAACAGCAAAAGCTCTCACTGCAGATGAAAGGGAAGAGCCCCATGGCTCCTGACAGGTTGAGTCAGGGGAGACTCATTCCTGGACCCAAATCTTGTGTCGTATGTAGGCCCAACTGGTCTACACATCATTTAACACCTCCAGGAGGACCAGCCCACACATCATTCCCTGCCTCCTCTTTCCAATTTCAGGAGCCTCCAAGGAAGCTGAGGAAACTTCAACAAAAAAAAGAGAAAGAAAAGCTGCTCCCAGGGCCTGCAGGCACCTGGAAACAGCCCCGGGGGACGGCACCAAGTCCTGCATGGACAGGGACGTGATCCTACCTGGTCATAAAAACCCAACAGCCCCTCCTGGACCACCAAAGAATGATTGTAGGATTTTCATCATTTTGAGGCAGCAAGGACTTGATGTTTAGAGCGCTGAGCATCAGCATCTACCACAGAACTCCAAAACTTCACCCCCAAACCCTCTGGAGACTGCTGCCCCTTCACAAGTGTAAGGTGGGCACCCCAGGCAGGCAAGGGCAGGATGCTTTTCAGTTGTAACCCTAAAATCTGCAGCACAGGTCGCACTGTATGGCTCACATTGGGCATTGCAGATGCTCTGGAGCACCCAGGACCAGTCAGTCACATCCCATCTTTGCCGTGTCACCACCTCCCCCCGGACCCTTCATAAACACAGACGTTCCTTCTCCTCTGACAAAAATCATTCATGAAAAATTCAATGGGATGTTTCTTCCCCTCTCTTTCTCCCTTGCGTTTTTGTTGTATTCTTGACAAGCTTGGACTCCATAGGGGGGAAAAGAAAAGAGCAGCCCAGCCCCTGGTCCTCCTGCATCCTGCCGCAGTGCCCATTTTACATGGTACAAAGGTCATTTAGCATAGCACGAAGCCCTCAGCGAGCTGCACAAGGCAATTTCATCTGATCCGTGATGGAATTCCACTCAGCCAAAGTCCTTATTATTATGCATTTTTTACACATTAGGATTTTCCCTTTGTTGGCAGCCAGATCTCTTCATGAGGTGTTAAAAAGTGCAGAGGGGCTCTCTGCTCCACTTCGGGGAGCTAATCCTGCCTTTAAGGCTGGGATAACTGCTTCATTGCGGGTCGGGCTCAGCTTTAGAGCCTCTGACATTTGCTGACAAGGACCTCAGAAGCCAGCACAAAACCTACAGTGGAAGAAAACCCATCCCCACTTCTTGCAGGACAGCCGCATCCCAGTGAGGGCCATGAGAGTTTCGTCCCTCCCTCTTTTATTTCAGTTTTTTTTTTCAGTTCTAGCCCCTAGTTTTCTGAATGCTTTCCAAGCTTAAAAACATGTGATGACTCATTTGCACCTGTGAAAAGCAATCCTCCCAGTTTGATGGATGATATGGCAAACGTTAAAAAATAAAGGTTAACTGGTAGAGTTAAATAAATAGATTCTCTCCCAGCAGTGAATGGAGCAATACTGCTGGGAGAGCAAGCATCTGCTTCATGCCAATCACGGCCACATGTCTCCTGGGTAGCCAGAATGGCCGCTTTATTAAGTATTTTGATCATTTGAGGACTAATTAGATTATATTTGAATTTGAAAAAAACTGCTAGCCTTTGTTCATAGCTCTTATAATATAACATCAAGGCCTATTATAATGCTTCTGGCTGAAAATTAATCAAATACTTCAGTCAGGAGGATGTTTCAGTGATTTTAAACTGTTTTGACTTTATCAGAAGAGATGAATTCAAACAGGAACAGGTGCAGAGAAAGCAACAAGGATGGAGCCTAATAAGGCCTGGAAAGCCTGTTTTATGAGAGGGGACTACAGGAGATTGGCTCGTTAAGCCTAGCAAGATGAACGGAGCATGATTGCTATCTATAAATACATCAGGGAGGTAAATATGAAGGAGGGAAAAGAGCTGTTAAAGCAAAAGGCAGGGCTGGCACAAGAACAAATGGATATAAGCTGGTCACTAATAAACACAACCAGGAAATTAGAAGATGCTTTCCATCCACCTGAGCAGCGTGGCTCTGAAATTGGCTTCCAGCAGGAGCTGAAGGAGCAAAGGCTGCATAGTGTGAATGGTGCTTGGGCTGTTTTGGCAGAGATGGCATGTCCTGAGATGCAGGACTGCATGCAGAGCCCAGGAAATGCCTGCTGGTCCCACCTTCATCCATCAGCACGAGTATCTTGTAATAAGTGAGGGTGGGAGGAAATAGATGGAAAATTGCAACAATGCTGGCAGTTTGTTGGGAACAGGCTACTTCTGGGGAAAATCACTTCTCAGGGAACAGAAATAACCAGTGAAAAAAATTCAACCAGTGAGATAAGAACTGATAATGAAATGTGTAGTAGGAGTGAAATGGTTTTCCTGGTTAATACAGGAAGCAGATAGGAGAAGTGGGAATAGCCCTAAGCCTGATTTCTTCATGACAATACATGCTTTCTTCTCTGAAATGTAGCGAACCCCAGAAAAGCTGTATAGGACAAGATCCCGTAAGCTTGGAAATGATCACGCCAGCTGCTAGCAATGAGCAGTGTTTGGTAAGCTATGAAAGGATGAACCGAATTTTGTCTTTTTCCTCCTATCTTCTCCGTGACCAAAATTGTAAACACAGGCAAAGAATTCCCTTCAGCACACTGCCAAAGGAGAGTGGGGGTAATTAGCACAACTATTTAATTCCCTTGCTGAAAGTGGCTTTTTTTTCCACTTCTGATTTAGACAAACTGAAATGTTTAAACGAATTCATCAGTTTGGCACAGTCCCTCCGGCTGAAGCTGGTCTGCTGGATGTGAAATCCTCAAACAGACTTGGCTCAACAGAAACATTAGCTGTTTTTGTTTTGTGAGTAGAACCCGAGTGTTATTTGGAGTCATCCTCTCACAAAGGCAGGCGCAGAGCACAATGTTTTGGTCAAGCTGATCCCTCAAAGGCAAGGCTAATTTTGGCTAATTGGTTTTGAAGTGATCTGATGTACCGTCATCATCTTGTGAATGATATCAGAAAAAAGCTGTCTGCTTTTGGTTTTGCTTATAAACCAGGAAAAAACACAGCAAGTGACTGGGGGAGGTCTCGGTCCTGATCTCAGCACCTCTACCAGGTGCTTTGTAAGCACAGGACAGTTCCCTCAAGATACTGTTCCTATCCTGTTTTTCTGGTTTCTTAGGTACATTTTGAACTTTTTTATGCAATTAAGAATGTACTGGTCCCCCTTCACTAACAATAAAGGCAAAGAAAGGTAAAGCAAATAGTTACCAAACAACCAAAGGGACTAAACAAAGAGTGGCACCTGCACGTAGACGTGTAACCCCTGGTACCGGGACTGCAGCGTATCAACGCAGGCATACATCAATATCAGTCAATATTCTGCCATAACCCACTGCCTTATGCATTGCAGCCACCCAAAAACATCCCAGGCATCTGCCCTGGTTACCAAAATGAGATAGATGTACCATGTTCTTTTTCCCTGCTACGATTCAGTTGTTAACTCAGGCAATGCCATGGAGAGATTACCCAGTCCTGAGGTTAGTAACTAGGTAATAACCTGGCCTGAGTGGTTCAGAGGAAAGATTAAAGGTGGTTAGAAAGACTTGGACAAGGAAGCTGCTGTGCTAAAATATGATTACAGGTGCACAAAAAGCAATTGCTCCAAAGAGACACTCACTGAACAAATTAGCAGAGATAATGCAGAAGGGATAAATTCATTACATGGGTAATGATTTAACTTTAGTACTTGTCTTCACTGGATTCACTCCAGAAACTATTTGTGCACTGTCCATATGTACATGCTGCCACTATTTGTCCCTGTTTGCACTTCCTTGGATCAGCACTGAAACTTGACAAAGCCCTAGACAGAGTTTAGAGATGTAGAAATGGCCTTAAACTCTCTATTTGTTAAAAAGATTGAAAAGATGAAAAAGCACTCTAACATACTTATAGACTGGGTAGGTATTAGGACACTGATATAATAGATTTGTAGGCTGGGCAAAACCTCACTGAGGTTTTAAGTGTTGGGGGCTCGATAGTGGTGGTGCAATGAGAGTGGTGTGATGGTTGCATAAATATTGGTGTGGTTTTTAAAGTAGCACATTTTCTTTTATATCTCAGCAAGGGTTTTTGCTGCTTTTGTTCTTCCTTTAAAATGAAGTTCTTGTAGAAAAGAGAAGCCCTCAAACTAAATCGTCATCTAGTCTCAAACTTAGGCTGGTGATTTCATATTACCTGGAGTTCCTACGATAACTTTGGAAGTAGAAAAAAGACATCATCTGGACAAATGATGGGCAATACAATTTTGTTTAGAGAAGGGGAGAAGAAGGGCAGGATGGAAGGAAAGAACCTCTGCACATTTTGTTCTGGTCTCCTGGAGAAGGTCACTTTCCTCCTCAGAAATGGAAGAGAGCAAACCATTTACTGGCCCGGCTGTGCTTTGCATTCAAATCTTCTTGCATGCTATCTTCACAACTGCCCCATACCTTTACGGGCTTCCCTTTCTCCCAACATCTTTGTATCCCATACTGAAGAAAAAAGAGGATTGTCCTCTTTCAGCTTTTATCCCATAGGTATTTCTCTGGCTTTTGCTCGAAGTCTGTGTGAGTTGATTGCAAAGAAAGACATGTTACTAACTCCAGCTTGACTAAGCACCCATCCCTGGACAGATAATACGACATACACATACACGTATACCGTGAGACAGGTGTCTTCTGGTTTGGATCTGATCTAAAAGCAAAAACAAGTGTTGCATTAGGATAACCAGAACTCAGAGGACTTCAGACCTGAGACTTCAGTTTTGATCCTTTCTTTCTTTCTTTATTCCTCATGTACACTTAATCATTTCTAACAGATGTTCAAGATCCTTCGTGCCACCTGAAATTTACTGAAAACAAACTGAAACATGGCTAATAAACATGTATTTGTGTATTCTTGAATCATGACTGCCTGCTCCTAGACGATTATTGCGGGGATCCCAAATTTCATGCTGGTGAAATGTATTTAAACATGAATATCAATCTGAGACTTCAGTTCATATCACTCTAGATGACTCTTAACAACCATGACCAACCTCTCCTCAAATCATTACCATTCGTATAGCCACAAAAGGCAAACTTGATGAGAGAATGAGAAGCTAGTAGTGTCTCAGGCTAAGCACACAACGGTGGGATAGCTATAAATGAACCTTTTCAGCCATAAATTACATGTGGCCAGTAATTCCCTTTTCTCCCTCTTGCCCTCCCTCCCCATCCCCCCCTTCCACTCTGAAAACCCTGGGACAAAGGCTTGCCTCTCTGAAGGATGCCTTTCTGGAGGATTAAGCAGCTTTTGTTGACAAAATACAAATTACAACTCCTTTGCTTGGTGTCCCGCCTTCTCAGCTGGGCTCCAGTCCCTGAGGGATAGGGCTCTATTACCCCTGCGTAGATGAAGAGCTCAGAATAGGCAGATGTAATTATTAACACCATTCAATGGGTGTCCTTCTGAATTATCAATTAAAAATCTCTACTGTTTTTCCTCACACTAAATAGAAAGCTGATGGCAGTTAATCTATTGTGCAGCAGAGCTTTATATGCATATTTAAACAGTGTGCTTCTCTGCTTTTTCATTCCAAGGGCAGTGTGGGGTGAGAGGGTCTCCCATGAGGGAGCACAAAGACCCCTGTCATCTGATTGAGAGAAAATTCTTAGGAAAAATATTGTCGCCTTCCACCCTTGCAAACAGGTCCTGTAGAGATGGCCAAGCAGGCAAGAGATGCCTGATATTGTGGAAGATGACAAATGAGCATTCCCTGCTCATACACCAAAGTGCATCCAAACAGCTCTTGTGACATGCTATTAAAATGCAGAGTTCACGGGCAGCAGACACATTAAGTGAAAACAGAAATTAAGCAATGTGATTAAAACCAACAGCCATGCTGAGCCAGGCTGCCAAGAGCTGTCAGTTTCTGGCAGAGGAAGAAGACAGACAAAGCAGGTTTTGGGGAAGGGGCTGCGAGGAGGGCTTGAGCTGGGCTTCATGGATGGAGCTGTGTAAAGCCTTGCTGATCTGTAATGTCTCCATCCCTTACAAGAATAAAATTCCCAACAAACATCCCAAGATGGCTTGTTCAACTCCACCAAGAGCTTCAAAATTTCCACTGATGGAAGTTTTGATATGACAATGGGGTGCTGAGCTACCAATTCTCTATGATAGCTCCAAAGCTTGGTACTAACATTTCCCAAAGGACTAATGTTGCTCTCAGATCCTTCTCTGCTTGTGTACAGGGTCATTTTTTTTTTCCTTGTGAGCAATTTCTCTCCAGTCATGCAGTTTGGCTTATTGAGTGCACAGAGCAAACTCCTAATTTATGAGTGAATTAAATCAATTTTTTTCCATCTTATATGTTCTACGTTGTCTTTTATCATAGCTGGGATTCTGAATTCACAGCAGAGCAAGAGAGGTTTTAAATATTGGAAAAGTGGCACTATGCAGAGCAGGAATAATTTCAATAAGTTCAATAATTTCAATTTTCAGAATGGAGTCAACTGAAAAATCACCTGAAGAAAGACAAAACAAGAAAAAATTGGGACTATCTCTGGACTTGGGTAAGTAGAGCTAAAAAAGTCATATCAGACAATTAAAATAATAGCTGCTAAGGACATGGAAAGCATTTGGGGCTGGACATGTGCCTTCAGCAGTTTAGGAGCTTATTTTATTAGCACTTAAGACCTAGAAGTAGCATTGAACTCTTGACATGTTGGACTACTTCCATCTACCGCCTAATACAAACCCTATTCTCTTTTACTAGTGCTTTGGAGTTATGACTACCTAACAGCTTGCAATACCTGGGTGCTCCCTCTTTCTCTTGTGTCATTTTAACAATACAATTTTCCGTGCACCCAAAAGCTGGCAGACCACCATGGGCCATAATGCACACGCAAGCGTTTCCAAGCTGAACTGCTCTACTCAAAAACATTTCTCCAAGACGAATAGCATTTGAACTTTGTCCAATTTTTCTTATATGGTATGTGCCCTTTATTTACTCCATCACGTATATCTCACTCCATTTAAAATATTCACAGTTTGTTTTCAGTGCTATCTGGCTGGCCTTCAGTCTGGGTTTAACAAATGTTAGATGTTATATTCACTTGCATATTTCAGGTTTTGTCATGAACCAGAAGGGGAAAAAAAAGAATAAAAAAAATTGCCTGCACCGTGATTTAAATAACATGTTCAGATCCTTTATTTTTCTGTTTTAAATGCCTTCATCTCTTGGCCTTATAAGGTGCAGGCTGTCTCACACTGAACTCTAACTGGGTGGCCTCAGTCAGCCAACAGCCCCGCAAGATCATCCCATTAAAGTCATTATGTTTACATCTTATTTCAACAAACCAACCTGGGTTTTGAGACAGTAGAAATTGAGGGAAGGAATCCTTGGTCCATTTCAGAGTGAAAGAGTGTGAAGTTCCAATGCCAATAGGCTGCAAAATAGGAGCTTTCTGTGTCTGCTGCAAAAAGTACCCTTTTTTACCACAGGGAAGATCTGTATTCACTATGAAATTTGAGGCAGCTGTCAGATCACGGGCAAGAAATTTATGAGAGCAATTTCTGACAACCAAAGCAATTTCTTAACTGAGTAACACCACTGAGGTCCAGGAGCACCTCTACACCAAACCTCTGGTCCCTCTCCCATCAAGAGAGCGTGTGCCCCCGTGACTAACACCAATAACTTTGCTGAAGCACTCTTGCTGGTTGGGGAAACCGAGGCACAGAGCCTTACTTCAGCTTGCACAGAGCATTGCCGGACAAGCCAGAAATGAGATGTGTATGAAGTATGCACCAGAGAACGACTTGAAGCCAACGAGCAGCATATCTAATGCTGGGAACACAACATCTCCATGTGCCTCTGGTGCAGTGCAAAGGCAGAGAGACCATGATCTTTGTCCCAGGAATGTGTGGTCTATGATGCAGAGAGAAGGGACAGGAGACTGAAGGCAACAGGCCTTAGGCCAGATGTACCAATGTAAATGATGAAGGGTGGTCAGCCGTGTAAAGAGGAGTGAAGACAGGAAAACAAATAGATGTTGGTTCCTGGATGAGTGCTTTGGGTTCCGGGCTGGGATCACAGTCCTTCCTCTGTCATTGAGAAGCTGTGCCATCATGCCACTTTGTTTCTCCATAACGCAGCCCACGTGCTCTCTGGGCAGGGGTGGATTCCTGGAAGAGATGCTGAAGAAAGGAACCCTCACCAGGGTTGTCCCAGCATCTCCTGGCTTGCAGAAAAAAGAAAGATGAGTGAACACTTAAAATGTTCTGGGATAATCCTTCCAGAGCCGGACACAGCCTTGGGTACCTGTGATTTCCCTGGGTAGCCACCCTGTGCCTGATTTCCCTCTCATCCCCAGATAAATAGGACAATAAAAAAAAGCATTGAAGGGCGAGTTGACTTGATTAAGTGTCCAAGTACATTCCAAAGATACCGGGCACTACAAGGGCTTTTCAGATTCAGCCAGAGAGCAGCACAACAAGAACCAGTAAAAAGCTCATCCTGGAAGTTAAGGGCAGTCAAATTCACAGGGGAAATAAAGCATGCAACGGAATAATTAAAACAGCAAGACTGATTAAGCCACAGCACAAACTATGGAGGGGGAGCAAGACATTTCCAAATCAACACTGAATGCCTTTCTGGAAGTCATGCTTTGATCAAAATAAAAGTGATTTGTCTCAAGAGAAGGAAAACAGAGTGAACTCAGTTCCGAGGGGGAAATTTCCAGAAGGCTTCCCCAGCTAAGCAAATGTCTCTTTGCTTGTTTTAACAATCCCCTGTACTCTTCATCATGGAGTTTTATTTTTGTAAATGCAACCCTATCAGTTGCGTGGCAAGAAGTGTCAGCACTCGCCCAGCAGTTCACAGGAGGACTTTTATCCTTTTGTGTCTCACAAATGTATCTGTACACACGGGGAAAAGAAGAGAGGGGAGGAGCAAGTGCTGGAGTGACTCACAGTAGAACTGGAGAAAAGTCCCAGCAACTGTCTGGTGGAAAGCTGCACCGTGCCAATGCTCACAGCCCCGGAGAACTGCTTAGCAAGCTCTTGTGAGATGAAATAGCAAAGCAACAATTGCAAATGGTTGAGTTGGATAAACAAAAACATCCCCCAAATAAAAATCTGGGAAAATGGATTCAGGCTGCTTCATCCCAGGACTGTTGATTGCATTCCTCCTTGGCAACAGGATTTGACCCTGCTGCTGGCAGGCCTGTGGCCATGCGAGGAGCTCCAGCCTGTGTTTGAAGGACTTTGTAGGCATACTGTAGCTTGGAACAATGAGTGCTGGGAACCGGGATTGTTCAGTCTGGAGAAGAGGAGGCTCAGGGGAGACCTTATCACTCTCTACAACTCCCTGAGGGGAGGTTGGGGTGAGGCGAGTGTTGGCCTCTTCTCCCAGGTAACAGCAATAGGATGACAGGGAATGGCCTCAAGTTTCACCAGGGGAGGCTGAGGTTGGATATTGGGAAACATTTCTTCTCAGAAGGAGAGGTAATACATTGGAACAGGCTCCCAGGGGGGCAGTGGAGTCATCGTCATGTGGTGTCCAAGAAACGTGGAGATGAGGCATGGAGGAACATGGTTTAGTGAGTGTGGTGGGGATGGGATGACGGTTGGACTAGAAGATCTTAGAGGTCTTTTCCAACCTTAATGATACTGTGATTCTATGAATGGACAAATGCACCAGCTCAAAGACAGTGCAAGCCCCAGCACTTCTGCAGCCTGGAGTATATATTAGTGTGCCGTATTAATGTGCTGTTTGTAGCCATATTAAAAGCCATGACTTCAAGATTTGCCCTGTGGCAGACGTATACATTAACAGATAGTTCACTTGAGGGCCTTGTGGGCAGAGGTAGGAGCTGTGCAAAAGTCTGACCTGCCATGTGCAAACTTATCCATACTGCTTTCAGCTTTCCAGGAGTTGGACTTGATGATCCTTATGGGTCCCTTCCGACTCCGGATATTCTATGACTCTACGAAAGCACAGACTGAACTCACTGCCTCGGGAGCCAGGTGCTGGAATTCTCTTTCAGAATTAGGTTATAGACACATGCCCAGGCTCCATACAAGTCAATGAATATCTTTGTGATTGCTACCAAAGAGCTTCAGCATGTGCTTGTAGATGAGGTGCCAAGCAAAGGCATGTTATGGGGTAATACTCCTCAAATCGCAGTGCTGTATCACATTCTGTAAGTACTTGTGTAAGTGTGTATACCATGTCATCCTGCACTGATGGGAATGCTGCAGACAAACATGACCTACACATAACTCAAGGAAGAGACATTTATGGAAGAGGAAGTGAAAGGCTGGAGGTTTAAACCTGGTTGGTGACTCAAATGAGTGGAAAAAGGGAACAGACTTCAGAGATCTTGAAGCACGCATTGTGGGTGTTTTATACACATCACAGAACCTCAGTTTTCAGGTGTAAGTATGTTGTGCTAGCCTTTGATTTATTGTTGCCTTTATAGCATGAGCTCTTCTTTTAAGACTCGGGCTCAGGATTCAGCTGTGGTTCATGTGTAGGAGGTGACTTTGCCTGGATGATCCTGGATGGCCAGAAAGCACCAAATTTGGCTTCCCACAGTCATCTTCCACACAGCAAAGCTGGGACATTTTTCTTCTTCCAAGAGCCAGGTAGCTGCGGGGAGACACAACGAGCAGATGAATTTTTTACTTAAGAGGACCAGATTACTTTATTTGGGATCTGAATCACCATCCCATTCTCAGCTTCGCATGTATGAGTATTTCTCCATAATGTTAATGTCTAGAAGCTTTTTCTTTTTTTTTTGTTTTAACTGAAAGGTGATTTTTTCATACATATCTCTTTATTCTAGTCAATGGACCTTTAACAAAACCGGAACATTGCAAGACCTACAGTGAGGCTGCAACATCTCAGTCTGCATGTATCTGGGTAAGCATCTGACTAAAGCAAAATTACTAGCCTCTATGAATTTTTTATGACTGTTTTCCTATGGGCAACTATACAAGAATTCACCTTGCATGAAAACAAAAATAAAAGCTGCTGTTGCAAACAAGAGTCTGAGAAATATAAACTGTGATACTTTGATCATTAGAATTCAAATTAGTAGAAGTTTGTTGCTAATTTTTGAACCGTCTCATGATTTCTTAAGGTAATCTCAGGATTTTGGAGGGCTTTGTATGCAATTTTCGGCTATAGAGGTGGCAGCTTATGAACCCTGAAAATACCAAGGTTATGACAGCACCCAAATGAGCATATTAAGCATGTTTTCTTGTATTGGAATCACTGCATTCTTTTGTGTATGCACTTTTTTTTTTTTCAAAATCAGACCATTCATGTCAAAGAGATTGGAGACAGAAAACAAATTTCAACATAGGTGATGGAAAAATGGCTGTGCTAGTACAGCCAGAATTTGTCACTTCTGTTTCCAAGTGACTGAGACTTTCCGGAGGCAGAGTACCTTAGCAGTACAGAGAAATAGCTTCTTTATCCAGGCAGTTTATGTGGTAAATTGAAAAGAGGGGTTGCATTGCCTAGAAGGCTGTAGATCAAGTGACAGAGACCTTGACTATAGCTCTCCTAACCCATCTATGCTCTCATCCAGGACCTGAAATGATTTTTTTTCTTACTCATGAATGGTTTGCTAATTCGCTGGTGTTTCTGTAAGTACACACAAATACAGGTGACCTTGCGGCTGTTAAGTGTCACATTTGGGAACTGTGCTTCTCCATCACCCTGACTTTTAATTTAGAGGGCAGGCTGTTTTATTTATCATTCATCTTCAGTAATTTTCTAACTCTTTAGTGTCCTGAACTCTTCCTTGGGGGCACTTCACATGATATTTACAGAATCAGATTGGCCAAGGTCAGGCAAACACTGTTAGTATAGCCATACATGCATACTTTTCATTAGAAAAGAAAAATATCTTCTTTATTTTATTATCATTATATAGATCTCTCATGATGACGTTGTCAGTCTCTTGGCCAAATGAGATGTTAGCCATGTGTCACTTTGTGCTAGTCTTTAACAGTTTGGGCACTACAACACAGAAGACTTTTTTCCAGTCTTTCACTGTCAGAGTTGGGAAAGGATGGGTGAAGAGTTTCTTCAGTCTCCCATGACTCAAAAACATCTTGACATTCTAAAGAATAGAGAGATTTTCAAAATTCAGGGCTAAATACTGCACTCCTGTGCTAGTGAAGCCGTGTGGCTTCAGAAGAACTTTCTTTCCAATATCTGTAGGCTGAATGAAGTTTAGACTAAAGAAACAAAGTTGTGTATTGAAGGTGGAACAGCTTTAACAATTGAGATGCCCTTAGCTTGCACTCGTGCTGAGCATCATGCTTGGGGAAGCAGCAGTATTTATACCAGATTTTGGAGTAAATTGTAGCAGTGTCAAGGATCCCATATGAATTCTTCTTGGACCATTGCTCATGGTGCGACTGCTAGTCGTGCCAGGGTCACCTTCTTGCCAGTGCTGTTGTTAAGAGCCTGACTAGATTGAGCTATTGTGATTGCAGTCACACCTTTTGCTGAGTAGACAGTCTCAAATTCACTTCCTTTGTGAATGAGACACAGAGAATAGCTTATAAACACACATGGATCAGTGCTCCACCTAAAAGAAGAAACATCCTTCTTCCTGAAAATATACAACCTCATCACTCATGCAGAGCTACAGCTATTACAGGATAGCACAAATGGTGCATTGCAAGAGTATAAGAACGTAAGAATGATTGAACAAAGATCCTATTAACCTCTATCCTGTTTCTGAGCCTCAGCTAGTAGTAGATGCCTAAGAAACTGTGTAGGAATGAGTAAGCATCAAACAGGAAGCAACAGTTTGTGGTCCAGGGCTTTCCTCGGCCAGGCTGCATCTTTGCAAATATGCTATGCTAAAATAGTCACGAATAGATGGTTGAAGGGGGGAAATTGAGTTACTGTTGCTAAAAAAATTAAAAGTAACTTGATCCACATCAGTCATGAGGTGAAGAAAATAGACATAATGTTGATGAAACTCAAGGTGTGTGCGACTGTAGCTGGGGATCCTCAGCAGAGGCTGAACATTGACTGTACTGCTGGGAAGGAGAGGCGGCACCGGGGGAAGAGGAGCAGCCCAGAGGACTTCAGCTCCCACAGCCTTGGGAGATGGCTCTGTGAGGGAGGAAGGCCAAAGTGAATCAGTGGAAAAATTGTGTTGCACTTAGTTTGGGTGTGACGGTCCTCTCTCTTTTTAAATCACTGTAAAGTACCATAGGAGGAACCTTGTCCAATTAGGCAAATGTAATTTAGTTGGTTCTTGGACCCAGAGGTCTTCCTTGTTGAGATTTTCAGCTTTAAAGTGAAGCATGTTGGCTCATTTTTTTTCACTGTGTCTCCTGTCCTTGTCTCTGAACATTACTAAAAGCTGGTGAAAAGCATTGATCCTCCCTGGTTGTCTGTAGCTCTAGCCATATACTATATGATGAGCCAAAATAAACACAAACTGGGCAACTTTTCCAAGAATGAAAACACCTCATTTTTTGAACCTCCAGGTCTCAAAGGCGCTTTGTCCATTTTTACTTCAAACTTTCCAGAAAGAAAGGCCTGTTCTTCCAGAAGATCATGGATGTAAAATTCCAGATGGATTGTTGCGGACGTTGAAAATTAGGGAAAAAACTGTCGGAGACCAGGAAACTACTGTGAGATGAATACTGTTTTGGACTACTGTCTCTCCACTAAATACTCCCCCAGTATAGCAGAGGAGGGCAATATGATGTATTGGGTAGCTTGAACAAACCTCCAAAGCAATGGTATTTTCAGGATTTAAACCATCCAAATTGCATTTGAATGTAATAGAAACACTGAGTGCATTATGGTACATTCAAATAAAACTTTTTACTGAGTATTAAATGAGGAAGCATTCAGCTGGTTTTGGCTGGAGATTGAGAGGCATGCATTTAGAAAACCTGAGCTTTTTCACACACTGTAATATTAGTTACACAGCAAGAAACTCTCTAAACCCTCATTAGCAGGGTTGATACTTTGGCAGTGAAGAAATGCATCTGTTTATGAGTAAACTCACATTTTCTTCCTTAGCTCATCTTTTTTTGCCCTTTTCCATTAAAGACTTCTCTCTCAAGCCATTCCACCACTGTTTTCCTCTGATAACATATCGGCCTGTCCATATGCAAGACTTTCAACAGGTGACAAACGGCTCCTTCCAAAGGTCATTAGCTACACAAAGCTTTGGAGTCAATCATACTAAGGTAGATGTCCCCTTTCCTTTTTTAGTGATTTAGTATTTCAGGGAATAGTAAAACCAGGACTAGAATCTGACACTTTGGGAAGTTTTCCCTGTGTAAAATTGTATAAAATTTCCCTGCATAAAAATGTATAAAATTTACTTGGTCTTATTTTTTTTAGGTCTTTAATTGCCCATGTTCCTCATTGTGATGAACATTTCTGTCAAAGTTTGGCATGTGAGGTCTGTGTTCAGGAATATAAAATACACTATCTGCCCACCTCTGAGAATACTGCCCTAGGAAACTGGGACACCCACATGTGAAATCCGGACCTATTAGATGGCAGTGTGCTGTGGGCTCAGCCTTCCCTCCACTTCCCTCCACTCTGATCCCTTGAGTGGAAAGCTGGTAGAGGTGAAATATATCCATCAAAAAGCCTTTGAGAGGTATGTTCTCCCTTCTGGAGCAAAACTCTATGATTCAAATGTGTGCAATTTAGGAGTACTGTTTACTTTCCCACTCTGTCTGAAAACTATATTGCTGTAGCAATAATTGATCTAAAAATTAAGTCTAGCCCATGCCAGCTAATGTGAATTAACAGCCACTAACATATGAATGTGAGGGGGGAGAAAGTAAAGGTCATCTTGACCCACTCTACACCAAAAGCTTGGAGACTGTTCAGAAAACTCCTGCTTACTAAGACCCACTAAAAACAGTGCTTTGATCTCTGTACAATGAACTCAATTAGAGGGAGGGAATTCTCAAACAAAAGCTTTTTTAAATTTCCTTTAGAATGAATAATTTTGAGGGTGGTGGAGGATGGCGGCAACAATTGAAGGAAATCATCGCTCACTATTTGCCTAGACGTTTTACTAAAACATAAAAAGCCATGAGGAAACACGCTTTGGAGGGTGGGTACAGGTATGAAATTGCTCACAGCACGCTGATATCTGTATGTGGTGCAGAAGATGGTATATAACCATAAAAACATAGCTTTACATGGTACTTTTTTCAAAGAGTTTCACCCCATGGCTCTCACTTTCTCCAGTGAAGATAAGGCACACAAGTGGTGGCCTCAGCTAGAGTGCTTCTTCCTCAGAATGCTTTCCTCTACCATAGATCTCACATTAGCTGCTACGAGAGATAGAGCCAGAAACATAGCTCACATCCACACATGGCAGACCTAGGTTATCCACACAGCTCATCCATTCTTTTCTTAGGTCCTACCTATTTGTTGCCCAACACTCTTTCTCATTTCATATACTCCAGTTGACCACATCCCTCTGGAAGTAAGATTTTCCTTTCTTTTCTTCCCATCTTTCAATAGCATCCCATATTATAGATAGACATACATTAAATTAAACATGAACCATTGGGCTGTTGCCTGTCCAGTGTTGTCAGTCACTATAGGTAGGGTGACAGAAAAATTCCACACACACCTGATTTGGCAGCTCTGGTGATGGCAAAGTCAAGCCATAAGGATTTAACAGCATCTTCCCTACAAAAGAATAAAATGAATACATTGAAGTGGAAGGAAGATCTTCAGAAACAGTGCACAAAATTCAGATTAAAGTTTTGGCTGAAAAGTCTTGCATGCAAGTGAAAAAATGTTATTTGTAGCAGATTACCAGAAAAAGGTTTGGGACAGGAGCAAGCATATGGAGACACGTGGCATCCATGGCAAGTCTTTTCAGAGAATGCGCTACAGATAGGCCTGTGGAAAATGTTATTTATGAGTAATGAATATGCATTTAGGGAAATCTAGGTCTTAGGAATCCACCTACAGCTCATGCAATGCCTTGGATTTCTTTGAGAAAATCTGTGTGTGAGGACCAAACTGGTGGTGTTATTAATGGGAAACAGCATATGACAGCTCTCATTCCACTCAGCAGCTCAGAACGGGAAAGATAAAATCTGGCGCTTGCTGCATTTCAGGACATGAGAAGGTTGTGAACTCAAAACTCAGCTGGTATTACTTGCTGAGCTTTGTAACATTTTAAAACAAAATTTGAATGCAATCTGCAAGTGGTTTACTGTACGTTTGTAAGGATTTCATAAAACCTGCCGTAGCCACCATTTGAAAGGTCTCTGCTGTCAGAGTGTATTCAGACATTGTGTTCCCACTGAGTCAAGACTTGAACCAGAAGAGGACATGAAGAAGAGCTGCAGGTAAGGGTGGTTGTAGGCAAGCTCATGAAGAATGTGCCTTGATGCCTTGTGTCGAGGCACTTGGTGCTGGGAGCCTCAAACTCTCCCTTCAGCCATGGAGAAAGCATGGCACTTCTAGGGTCATGCCCATGACATCTCAATTCACCTCTGGGGGCATAGGCTTGGGTCAGTTTGCTGAGACACTTGAAGTCAGCTGGGATGCTTATTTTACTGCCTTTTCTGCTGGGAGTGGTGTTGCTTCAATTTTTAAAATTTTTTTTAAGTGGAACATTGCTTCCCCAGTCCAGAGCTCCTCAAACTGGAGGTGTCCATGTGAGCTGTTGCTGTGAGAGAAAGGAGAGAAATATGAGAAAATGTGATAGAAATATGTGATAGGGTGTCACCCTAAGGTGTTACTTCAAATTCACAACACAAAAGCATCATGGCTTTCTGAGGAACTGGAAAAGATATAAAAGGAAATGTGATCTCCTGGTACCACTCACGAAGAATTGAGGCACTCAGTGCTGCAGGGAGCTGTTTAGCCTCATTCCAAAATGCACATTCCTAGGAATACCGAGGGTATGAAGGTGTAAATTACACATCATAAGAGCACGCGTGTTTGGAGGGCTAGTACACCTCCTGGTTCAGAGCTGAAGTCATTCCTTAACTCTTGCAGTGTAGGGGGGGTATTGTGAGAGAGGTTTATTTCAGATTTGCCTGCAGTAGTGATTTAACGCAGTTATCTCAGGTATTTGCCACTGGCTACTGTCAGAGTCAAGACACTGGATTAGATCAACTTTGGGTATTTTCTAAAATGTGAGCTTCTGTATTCTGAGGATGGGGGAAGACAAACTGTAGATTTGCTGATGTGATAGACAGAAGATAAATAACATTTTCTTGTCTTCCTCTCATGCTTCATTGATTTCTCCAAAAAGGCATGAAGAACAAGGGACATCTGAACCTAAATTTTGTGTTTTCAAGTCCTGCTGCCTCTGCTGTCTGGGAGGGGTTGAAGAAAATTGTAGCCTTTATTTGGACCTTGTTCTTCTATTGAGAGATTATTTTACCAAAATGATGCATTTCCAAGCCAGACGCCATCTTGCTTTAAGTGGAACTTCATCCATCCCTAAAAGATGTACTCTGACCTCCCCACTCACTCCTGTCACCGATATTACACCTAGGGAGATGAGATTCTGACGCCTTATACAAAGCCTTAAAAGCTACACGCAGTTTTCTCTAGGGACTTCAGTTGTTTAAGGTTTGTCCTTCCATGAAAGTGACCCAAATCACCAACTTTTGTTTTTCTCTCAGAGCAGCTACCCACCTCTCCAAGAGAGACCAATTAAGGGTCCCAGCTCCACAGGGCTTGCTGTCGCTGCCTTAGTGATTTCCGTGGGCTTTGTGTGAGGGGCATGATCAACATCAAAATAAGAAGTTAAAGAAACAAATACTAACAGGTTAAAACAACAACAACCCACAAGAACACAAACAGAATCTGACTCCATTTTTTTTGAAGTGCAAGAGACTCAAATAATTTATAATGGATGGATTTCTTTTGATCTCTGTAGTATCTATTTAAACTTTTCCATACAGTTGCTCAACCATGCAGGGCGTAAGGTTAAAGGAAGAAGATTTCCATGGTCAGGTGGAGGAACAAGATTTTTTTTCTTTTTGAGCCTTAATTCTTTTTACGCAAATGTGATGACAGCAGATATACAAAAATGCACCAGCTCATGCGTTTCCCTCTCCAATCTTTGAAAGATGACATATGTGCACATATCCCAGCTGTTACTTAAATAAAGCTGTATGTATACAATATGTCAGAGACAATGCAGGCCAAATTCTATGCTACAAATATATAAGCTAAAATCCATATTTTGTCTTGAAAAAAACTAAAACAAGTGAAACTGATCTAACTGAAAGCATACATACAGCCTCCTTCCAAACCAGAGGAAGATCAAGGTTCAAAACACTGCAGCTGGTCATTCAAATTTATCATTTTATTTTAAACTATTATTGTTGTTGTTGTTGTTAATATTGTTGTAATTATTGTTATTATTATTACTATTGGGCATTTTGTTTCCCAGTCCAGTCCCAGTACATTCTGGCATCCTGACTGGGAAGCAATCTTTGTGGCTCCCTTTTATCCCCAGGGAAAATCTATCCCATGCAATAATACTGATTGCACCAATATACACTGGATTTGGAATCTGCCTTTGTAAAAGGACAAGGCAGAGTTATGAACGTAGAATCACCTGTAGCTGAGACAGGCTAGGGAGTGCCAAAATTGCTCTCACAGAACAAGATATGGAGCAGCACAAAGTTCGCCCACTTAAGAGTTATTGGGTTTAGCAGCCAAGCAGGGATTTTGCAGCTCAGCATGCATCCCTGCATTCTGCTGGATTAGAAACAAGACTGTCCATCATTTCTTACCAGGAGAGAGTGAGTAAGCCAGTAGTCTGCACAGAGCTCATGTACCTAACAAGATGTGTAGATCTAAGATGATTTCTTTGTGGGTAAGATGTGGCTGAGACCTGTGTTCATTTTTACATGTCCCACTGCTTTGGACGAGTAACTGTGTATTTCCTACCCAAATTTCCATCCCCTCTTGCCTCCTTCCTTACTTTAAAAGGAAAAAATGCTACTCTGACTTGCTATTTAGCGCAAAAGGTTTTCAGGGCTTTATCTCTTTGCATACCAAGCCCCTGCATTCACCCCAGACCTCCAGTGATGATCACTATGGTATCTACATTAAATCAAGATGCCCTCTCTTCCACAGATACCAGCAGCTCTCCTTCATTAATCAATTAACCTGGGAGACCCAGGAATGTGGCAGCAAAGACCTCATGAAGATCCTGGCCTTTTACAGATGAAAGAGTTAATGAAGAACAACAACATTTTTGAACATACCAAGCTGTGATAAATGGATGTAGGAAAACACAGGTCTTGACACTCCTTGTCAGCATACAGAAAGGGCCTCACAGTGTTTTCTGACTCGCAGACTCAGTGAATCTGTGACTCTGTGCTGACTCAGAGTACATAAAAACCCTCACCCATCTGCTGTGAGAGCATGTGTGTTTCGGGTTAGACAGGTGAAACGTCTCGTATCTGTCAGCAATGCTTGCAAACTGAAAGGGGAGGATTTTGTTAGTGGTTTGCATGGAGCCTCTGGCTCAAATAATGTTTGACTGCAATCACCTGCAACCAAAACTTTGCTGCTGAAAAAAGCAACAGCAGGTAAGGAAAGAGAGTGAGAACTGCACATGGAACAGGTCTTGTGTTATGTCAAAACAAAAGCTGACATAATCCAGAAATGAGCACTGTCAATCCAATAGTGAGTCCCCTGCAAATAGAGCATCTCAGCTTCACTTAGTGAGACTTCTACAAAATGGGACTGCCCCCAGTGCTGGGCAAAGATGAGCAAAATACAACAAGGGAGTCCCTTGCCAATGATTTCAAATATAGCCTCAGTCAAACCCTCTCAGGGAGGAGTTTTCCACATTCGTCATCTGGTTTATCAACGCTGTCTGGAGCAAAACCTAGATGCAGGCTTTGTGAATGCCAGAGCACATGAACAATGGTTAAAGCCGGGAGGGCGATGATAAGAAGCGAGTGCAAGGCACATGTTTCAAGTTCTACCTTTTTAAGCAAGTGTTGGGGCTGGGGGAGCTGAGCATGGGCTGAGTGCCAGCATTCCCTGCAACTTAATCCCAGCCTTGGAGGAACAAGCTGTTATCCTCACTCCGTGCCAGTGTCTACCCCTTATCTCACATTCAAAGTTCTTTAACCACTTCAAAACAAAATATCTCCAAGGAACACTTCAGAAAATGTGTTTTCTTTTGTCTCCTGAAAACATTGATGAGAAGAAAAGCCCTTTTGTGTGTTGTGTAAGGAGCCTTTACACGTCTCGACTCTAAGTGCTCTCTTCTGTTCATTCACTTTCCCCAAAGTCTCACTCAGTGTAAGACGAATAGTCCTTTCCCCACGGAAAGCTGAAAACCTGAGAGCCCTGTGCTGAAGAGGAGGAAGCTTAGGCAATGGGAAGAAGACCAGGCACACAAAAAATATTAAAGTAACACCGAGGGGCTAAGGAAGGCCCCCAAAATCATTAAGTGGAGCAGAGACACCCCTCAACACCCTTTCCTTAAAACTTGCAGCCAGCAGCTTGGGTGCTGATATGTCTGCTTGCTTTGCAGGTTGATGTTGAGTCCATTCTGGCTGTAATGACAACGTTCGTCTCAGCACAAAGGACTGTTGAGCTAAGATGAAGTGGACTGTTCTGATGTCACCCACTGAAGTGAAGATTTCTGCATCTGGCCAGGTGAATCCCATGCCTACAGGAAGTTTAGATTAGGGGTTGTCTTTTCTTTTTTGTGCATAGAGCTCCTGGCAATGGGGTCTAAGCAAACACGGGAGACTTGTTGAAGCTGGTCAGCTAGAATTAGGGCTCCTTTCCTAGTTTTAAGAGTAAGGCACTGCAAGAGGGTGGCCCATACTACCCTAGGACTGGCATCAAAGAGGAAGTCATCACCTGCTGATTCTGTTGACACACGACACAAAGATACGGCAGTGTAATCTTGCAATCTTTAAGATAAACATAGATGTTGTTCTTGAAGCAGTTGGTGTGGTTCAAACCAAAAAGTTAAATTTGTTGCAGGAATTATGAGGAGAGGGTGTCCAGCCTGTACTTCATGTTGAAGTTTGGAACAGATGTGCAAAATCATTGTTTTGAGACAGTCTCTGAGTTATAGAAGACCACTTCTAGTTCATCTGCTTGGAAAATAATATCTGATGCTGATTCAGAGAAGAATTGTGAGAATGATCTGAAGGCCAAGACTGCATTTTTAACCACTGCAGTTCTGATGCTGCTATGGCTTCACTGAAACAAACAAGTCTAATCAAATGTCAGTTCAATGTGATCTTCCTCAGCATAGATTCCCCTATTCAATAAGACAGACAGAAAATCTGAACTGCTCTGCAATATCCCAGTGCTTAGAGATGTCCACATTATTTTTAAATTTCCTAACCTTAAAAAGAAGAAAGCATTTCTCTCCAAGCTGAGGAGTTGTTTGCAAAGCCCCATCCTATAGTAAAACATTTGGCCGATGCAGAAAAACCCTACAAGGCAGTGTTTATGATTCAAGTGCTGATAAAGTGGTAGGCTCAGCATACTAGGTCTCTGTCCGGGAAAATACACACAAGATGGCGAAGTTGCTAAAGTTTCAATAGCATCTTTTGAGCACAAATTGTTTTTTGCACTTTCCCCTCCCAGTGATGTTAAAGTCATAGACTCAAAGTACATAAGCAACCCCCATTGTGCTCTGGCAGAGGAGTGCTTATCTCTCCGAATGAGACGTGGCAGTGGCTGTTTGTGAACAAACCACACAAAACTTGGCTAAATCTTAATGGGCCTATTGACGCAGTATCAAGGGTGAAGTAGACTTGGACCCCACAGCATGTTCAAATTACATGGCTATAAATGAGTTTAGGGCTTGTCAAAGGAGCTGGTTTGACAGCCCAGGAGACTAAAATCCTCTGTTTACCTCCAGAACAGATATCACATGGACCACTCACAAGTCCCCCTCTGTGCTAATCCACAGAGGATTCGGGTTGTTACAGCTCCCAGCTACGCAGCCTGGCTCTGAACCTCAGCCTGCAACAACCTGGGCTTTTAGCTCCAGAGGCACCTAGTTCAATCCCAGTGTGTCAGCCAAGACAGAGGCCATAACAAACTTCCCTAACATGTTCCAGTCCTACCCCAGAGAGCTCTTTCTGAGGGCTGAAAAACATAACTCTGAGCACAGTAAGTCAAACACTACTATGGCACTATTATGGAGAGGAAGTATTAAAAAAAGATTGCAACGGGCAGAAAGAAAGAAAGAAAGATTAAATAGCAGGAAAGGTCGCTCTGCCTCACACTTTCAAAAACAATATTGTTAATTAGCTGCATTTGAGAGAGCTTTCCAAAATGCATTGTGGAGATCTTTGTGGCTTCACTTTTATCTGTTGTGAAAAGACCTAATTTACAAGATGTCTTCAGTGATGGAGTATTCCTCCTCCTCCTTCTCTGAAAATCTCTGTGAAGACCTTCTTACCCCAGGGTTTGGTTCTTCTGGAAAGGGGCTAGCCGTCCTGGCTGGAAAAATTATTCCCTCTCTCTTCTGTTAAGAGATGGAGGGTCATTTTCTGGCAATTTGGGCTAGAATCTGTGAGGCTTTTAGAAAAAATGCTTGCTTTGGGGAAGAAGGTGGATATAGGGCAGAAGAGTATGGAGGTAGCAACATTGGTGATAGCTTGATAGTTGGACTGGGTGATTTTAGAGGACTTTTTCAACCTTAATGATTCTATGATACTATGATTCTATGAATCCTGCTAGTCACAGACAATGCCCACAGGCATGTGTTTTACCATGCTATTGGTTATGTTCAGGTCCAGCTAACTGTGGTAGGTCAACAGAAGGATCCCTGCAGGTTTCAGTAGGGTTTGGGTTGAATACATAAAGAAATGATGTGCTGCATCTTATGGTTTGCAAGCTGCTGTTGCTTTTGTAAATCCAAGTGAGGCTCTGTACTGTCTATCGAATGGTGGGCTGAGACTTTCGTAAGGTATTTGTGCAGCTTTCATGTGGAATGGAGTTGCCCTCTCTGATTAGATGTGGCTAGAAGCCCTCTCAAATTGGGGGAAATATTTCTTTGTTTTGGCACTTCATTTCAGTTCATGAGCAGCCAAGGGAATTTTCCACTGGCTTTTTTAAAAGTCCAAACTCATGTGAAACATGGAAAAACTCAGTAAAGGTGAATTTGGAAAGCTCTGGCTGGATTTTAAAAAATGTATAGAGATGGTTTGTGAAGCTGAGCATGCAAATCCAGTCAGGAAAGATGTTCATTGCTCCCTTGGATTTGATGAGGGAGATCCATAGTGGGGTAAGTACAGGGCTGTTCACTGCCAGCATATGGATGATGGTCACCTTTTACAGGTCTGAGAAAGCAGACTATTTGGTAGTTCCAGCTTCTAAAAACTGGAGGGAGGTAGCTGCTGTCTGTTCCGCACCTGAGCATTAGCCAGTTTCTATTTCCTCTCTGTAGTGGTGATTTCACGGCAGTCAGTGGAGCTTCACTGGCGTAAGGAGGATCAAACACACCATGCTATGAAAGAGCTATGCATTGAACCAAGCCCTATTTACTCCTATGGCAAGAATAAACATGAAGATTGAAATATTTTCACTTCCTGCTCTCCGCTTCAGTTTAATTTCTTCTTTGGAACTCTTTATTGTTTTCCTTTTATTTTAAATGCAAATAGGAAGAGGTAAAAATACGCTCACAGGAAAGTAAAGCAAAGCAAAGAAAAAGCACCTCTAATGTCTTTCATTACACAGGTTTGATTCTGATCTCACAGAGTAAATTTGGAGTTACTCTGCTCCAGTGAATGGAGTCATTCTGGAAATTCAGAAGTGAGTCTAGTCCTGTATGTTTTGTTTTACTGGGAAGAAGTGGCAGGGCTTTAGAGCAAGCACTACGCCCATTTGTTAAATGAAAACCCTCTTTCTTACACAGTAATCATGGACATCTTTCTCTTTTAATTACTTTTAAAACGTACAGTATTAGTGAACTGCAGTGGTAATTTTATATCCTGGCTCCATTTGGTCTTGATTGCATCAGTAACAGGTAAGAAGCGAGGGCTGAATAGCATTTCACTGTTTGGTAAAAGAATTACTGCTCTGGCTCAAGATTTCAATTAATCCTTTCAGTGCCGCTGGAAAATACTTGTGTCTGTGAGTCCTAACCACATATTCAGTGGAAGGGTCCTTCCTATTCACGTTCAGATGATTTTGTGTACAGTCCTTCATGGAAGTCGAAATAGTGAGTGAGTTATGAAACGATGAAGAGAAAAATAAGTGCTTTGAAAGGTGTAGAAAAGGTAGGAAAAGAAGCATCTGGGGGCATCTCCTGAAGCTGGAGGACAGTGTACTGCTTCACATTGCTATGAAACAGAAAAGGGCCTTTTTTAAATGCCTGGATGTTGCCCACCTGGACTGAGGCTCAGATCTCGTAGGATTGACACTGCCCACAAAATTCTCACAAAACTGCCACCACCCCCTTTCCCTGGGGCAATGTCACAGCCTGGTGGGACAGGAGGGGATGTGTGAAGGTCCACAGCCTGGTGACTGGTGACAGGACGTGAGCAGCCCCTCATTGCACTGGGACTCTTGCAAATGCTAATGCTTTCCCAGTACATGAGCCATGCAAGGCAATGAGGCACTTATCTTTTAGAGAAGATGTTTCTCATAACTGCGAAAACCTTAATGTTGAGGAGCGTGGGGTTCAGCTGTCAGCAAAGAAAAAAACACACCAAAAATAAATCCAAAGGTTAATTACTATTTTCTTTCAAATCTCCCAATTTTTAACCCATTTGTTTTTTAGGCTTGGCTTACACATCTTCAGTTCTGAGGGTTAGTTAATGAACATTTCCAGTAACAATTAACTCCATTCAAGATAGCTAACAAAGGGGACAGGAGCAAAAGCTTTAAAGTGAAATAAACAGAACTGGTGAAGCACTGAACCCCACATCCCTTGAAGTGAGGGGAAATAGTTGGAAATAATCTGGGGATTTTATTATGTTTGTATTTGTGACCTTTTTGGAGAACACTTGCTCTAGAGAAGATGGAACATATGAAAGTTCACCGAGAAAACTGACATTTGAGTCATTTGTTTTGAAAATGGTCTGAAATTGGTTTGGAAATAATTTTTTTTTAATGTAGTTTGTGAAATATAGGATTTCTGATTAGAAACAGAAACTTCAGCTTTATCTGGCTTCATCCAGAAAAGGATGAGGCTCTGACATCGTGGTGCTTTACTGAGACGCAGCAAGAACAATTTGGCCACAGGGATCCTATGTGACTAGGGGCCAAGGATTTGATCCTGTTAACCTCAATTTGCCAAGGGGAAAGTGAGGGAAGAAATTCCCTGATCCACAGAGCTGCTGGAAGGGTCAGTGATAGAAACAGGTAACAGCCACGGGTATGGATCCCATACAGACAAAGTGTCACACCAGATATCTGCATCAAACAGCCTGAGCCACCCTTGGGCTGAGGTGCATCATCATGAAACATTTTTAATGGTGGTTTTAATGGAGGATAAAGCTAAAACAGTTAGTTTATAGTTTATTTGGTTTTATTTGGTTTTCCATTCTCCCACCACTAAATTTTCCACGCAAATTGTTCTCTGCAAATCCTTGTTTGGCCAATACTAATACAGGGCAACTTTCATATTGCGTTCATGCGAGCATCAGCCTTGTTCGGAGTCTGTCAGCACAAGGGATTTCTGTTTGTGAACAAAAGTCTTTACACATTCTGGCTCTGAACGTGTGCGCTGTCCTTTTGGAGCCAAAAAGACTCGCTCCCCGTGCCAGTTTGTGTTTCCAAAGTTACTCTGCGTCCTCTCGTCATCAGCCAAGCTGCGCTGAGCTACTGAGCTACATCTCTGGAATTATAAGGAAAGCTCTTCTAGAGGGGGAATGAGGACAAATTCTGCAAACTCTGGCCCAAGTCCTTCCCAGGCAGTGTGTGCCCATGTCCACAAGCAAGGTGCTGTGGTGTGTGGGCACAGAAGGGTCTTGGCGTGCTTCTGTGCCTTTGGGACACGGTTTTGGGTTTATTCCAGTGGAAAACAGAGCAAAAATTAGCTCGACTGCTGCCCAGAAATCTTCCTTAACCCCCATGGATTCTTCTCCCTGGGAAGTCATGATGTTGCTTCCAAAGGAGCCCAGCACTCCAGTGTGTAATTTCTCGGAGGCACAGATGTGAAGTTGCTGTGGTTAGAGACACTGGTGAGACCCCACACGCTGATTGCATCCATGAGGTTATGGCATCTACCATGAGTGAACTCTGCTCACGGAGGCAGAGAAGCAGCAGACCTCACACTGGTACTGGCCATGAGCTGCCAGTTTGGGAGTTGTATTTGGTAATTTGCACGAATGTTGAACTGATTAAAAATTTTGCATTTCACATGGAGATATATGTGTTGGTCCAAAACATCCTGATCATATGATGAGCATCATGTATCGTCGTGTTTAACAGAGGGAATGCTGCAGTTTTCATGCAACAGTCAATTAATTCTGCTGCATGACCACCAAAAATCTCTTGCTTGTCTATCATTTTTTACAAGGGATAAAGATGCCAGTTGTTTCGTAAACCAGTGTCCTTAAAAATTCTGCCATCTAGGAGAGCTGAGAACAGCGGGGAGCTTGTGAGGCATGATATATGTGATCTAGCTAGGAAAATACCAGGAAAAGTTCTAAAAATATTTGCAACCAAGAAGCCTTAGTGAAACTACTCAAGCACAAGAGGGCATTGAACATCAGGACAACATGGCATGTATTTTTTCACCAGAAATCTTTTATCAGATAATTAATAAAGAGGAGGACAGTGTTATTGCTGTTCTGTCTCCAGCTTATATATGTGATCACAATCTCTGCTGATACTCAGGTGTTGACCTGAGATGAAATTGCCACAGTGATATGAAGATAAATCAGAATCAGTTTAAGGAGTGATTTGTTCTGCATACGTAGAAATGAGAATCCTAGAAATGAATCTAAAAATGAGATTCCCTAGAATCTCTCAAAAACTTGTTCCTCTCTCATGTGTGATTTTAGAATTAATCAATTCAGTAAAGATATAGAAATAATTAATCATCTGATTTTTTTCCTCTCTTCTTTTTATCATGCTTGAGAAATGCTAGCTGTATTATGCTTGAGAAATGTTGTAGAAATTGGTAGCATTTTTTAAACAATTGTAATCTCTGCAATTTAGAGCATTGCTTACATTGAAATTTTTCAAGATATAAGGGACTTCTGGATTTTCCCAGTGGAGATATTTTGGAGATGACAAAAAATGATTCGTTATTCCTATAGCCCAGAAAAGGACAGAGCAGGTCCTGCATATTCTTGAATAGGAAATCCTAGAAGAAAATAGGTATTTAGGTATGTACTAGAAACTTGATGAAGAAGAAAAACAGCAAGTCTGCAGAAAGCCACTTGTACAGAGCATGCACTGTTATTAGAAGTGCCAATCTGAACATGCGAAACCAAAATATGGAGACCTTTGACAAACACAAAATCCTTTTTTTAACTGGTCCGTCAAAATTTTCTGATGGAAATACCATCGCGCCCATAGGAAAGCAGGCATATGGGAACACTAGCAAAGTTAAACAAACTTGCAGAAAGTACTGTACTTGCAGAAAGTATTGTACACTGTGAAATGTGAGACCAGAATCAGAGGAGGAACCATATAATGGCCACTGACTGAAACCATCTTGATCTCTTACTGAACCAGAGACGGAATGTGGGAAAGCTGGTTCAAGTCCCTGCTCCTCCACAAGGCATCTGCATGGCCTTGGGCAAATCCCTTCTTCGCACTGTGTGGAGGTTGCTCACCTGTGAGTAGAGTGAAGAATACAGTTACAGACTCTGCACATTAAAGAGTGCATACACTGTGGATTCTGAGGTGCTTATAGGATGAAGAATTGATTCTTTTCAGACTTACGTAAAAAAAAAAATGGAGAAATAATTGTTCCAGGACGATACAAATCTTATTTTTTTGATAATAGTGAATTACTTAGTATTAGGACATTTCTAATGAAGTCAAGAGGCAAAAATCAATGAGACACGACAGTGGTTAAGACTATTACCTACACAATGGAAAAATCTTGTTCAAACCCCACTGTTGCCTGATGTGGAGCTGATGTGAAATCAGTTGTCCCAGTCCTCTTTGTCCGTTCCTTCTGGGAGAGAAGTGCTTTCTGCATGCTGAGGTAGCAGCATTAAGGCTTTATTAGCTCTGGGTTGTATTTCCTGCACCAGAACAAATGTCCTTTCTTTAGAAACATGAGCAAGAAAGAGGATTTCCCACCTCACATGTTCAGCTATGGTTCAGGCACTACCTGGGGAACAGAGGGTTCTGATTCATGTTCTTGTTTTGAATGAAAAGCTGTAGGATCTTCAACTCAAATCTTTCCATTTCCACTGACTTACATCCTAAGACAAAAAAAAAAAATAAAACTGTTGAATAGTTCCCTACCTATTCAACTTCATACTGTTGCCAGATTGTCTCTGTTTCCTGCACAGTGTGTCAGAAAAAAAGCATCACGGATATATTTAACAGCAGCTCAGAATTCTCCCAAAGAAACCATTTCCTCACTGAGCACAAAAAGTAGGGGGGAAATGATACAAAGAACAATTGCTGTGAAAATAAGATGCTAGATTCTATGAATCATAACAGTGAAGCATTAACCAAACACCTCCATGAGGTGCCCATCCTGTCAACAGGACTACTTAATGGCAAGAGGCTGTCTCACACAGGTCCGTGCTGTTCCTGCTGATCGTGCACTCACTTACTCTGCTCCCAAAGGCACAGACCAATTCCAGCCTTGCCAGAAAAAGTTCCTGATCACGGATCCCTGTGCAAAGGTCTCTCTGCAACACATGGAAAAGGGAGCATTTTTATCTCAGCAGCTTCTGAATGTCAGGATGAAGGAGTTCCTGATTCCACATCCTGGGTGCCATGGGTCCCATTCTGCATGTCTGCTGGCTCCTCTCACGTACAAGGAGGATGAACCCTACCTGGGCTGTGGCTATGAAGGCTGCTAGGCACCAAGGTGCCAGTGTCCATTTGTGGAGTCAATCCTGACACCAGAGCTTTCAGTGTGGAAACAGCCCCAGAAGCAAAAGGTGGTTCATAACAGCTCTCTAACGGCAGTATTTTTCCCTTAACAAAAAAAGGAAGTAACAAATAAGAGTTGGAAAAACCTTACAAAAACCCACAGTGTGGCTTGTGATAACCAGGGAGAGCAGAGGTGGTAAAAGCCTTTTCAGAAAACTGAGCAAGTGAATAAAAATTTGGAGAATAAAAAAACCATTGTGCTCAAGTGTGACATTTCAACATTAATGCCACTGCCACAACTTAGTTTTGTCATCTGTAAGAACTCAGCAAGAGTTTAGCGATGCCCACATGAATTATAATAATGTAGCTACATGCAAGTAGTTGTTTTTGTTATATATTCACCTGAATTTAATTTTCTTCACTTCCGCAATCATCGGTAGACTGTTCTCCAGGGGAACGTTCACATCTTGCCTTTGAAAGTATAGGAATTTCAGAAGAATTTTTTTCCTTTTGAAGTGTATTAAAAATGTTTCACAATAAAACTTAAGATTTCCTTTATTCTCCAGACTGTGAGGTCTGCAGCCATTCAAGAGTGATGATGATATCCAGAGACATTGTAAACAGTGGTACTTTTCAGAATGATCTATTTTCTTTTACCAGAATCTACTTTGGAGATGTGACTGTTAATTTAGGAGTTTATTCACCAGAAATCACACCATGAACTTGCACAAGGTACCTGTACCTTTCTGCCAGCTACCTAGCAAGGGGTCTCCAGCTGAGGTGAGTGGAAAGGAAACCAAACTAGATGCATCGGTGAACCAATGCAATAAGAGATTCTGCATTTCGGATTGAACAGCTAATGTCCTCTTAGCCATTGATTGCTAACCCTGGTCAAATGTTCAGCCTTCATGCATGTTCAGTGAAGACAAAACATAGCAATAAAGGAAGCTGCCATCACAGTTGTTGTAATCAGATTCTGGAGAACTGGTTTCAGTTACCTGAACCAGTGTAAAATGACCATGGTAGGACACTGTGACCAAGTCCACCACAATGTTTAAGGTGTTTAATTTCTCTTTGAAATGTCTGGTGTGGTCAGAGGTCTGTGACCTCACATGTCATGACTATAGGCTGCTTCCAGATATATGTCTTGCTCCCATTTTTCTCAGGAAAATGGAAAGAGCAGACACTCCCTTCTAGGCAATAAAAAATCTATCTTGACAAGCTGAATAAACACTGATATCCAGAGTTAGTGATAGCTAATCTTGTTCTGCAAGACCAAAAACACAGCCTATACCTCAAATCTGTTGGTGCCCTGTGAGAGCAGAAGAAAGGTAATGGAAAGAAATGGAAATATAATGTTCTCAGATTCTTTTCTTAGTAGTTGCATAGTAATGAATCCCTCTAGAGATCAGACAATTTAGCAGATACCATTCTTGATGTTATAATGAAAAGTAACATCTCAGACATCTCCACAACCCCAGTTCCTCAGAGCTAGACGTTAGAAGTTCTAATCAGTCAGTCTCACAAGGTGCTGGTGAGGAAGGACAATAAGGTAGATATCTCTAATTTACAGCTGAAGAACAAAAATGCTGGAGGCTCAAATTCACATGAGGAAATTAATGCAAAGTTTGTCCAGGTGTCCCTGGATGAACCTTTGTCCAATATTCAGATTCCCATCAGTTGGTTGTTGTCTATCCTGGAGGTGACTTTAGGCACCTTAGTTCTTCATTTAACATGTAGGAAAATAGCTTCCACAAGCATCAAATCCCAAGAGAACTTCTGAATTACTACTAATTGTATCCCTCTTATTAGACTCCTTCATCACATTTCCTAAGAAAATGGCTTTCACTTTGAGTTTGCAGAACCATGAGCATTGGTGGAAAACTTCCATGGGAGACTGGGAAATGAGTTAGCAAAGCAGTATTTTATCTTAGGCTGAAATTTGCTTTTGATGGAAATGACATATTACAAATGAAGTTATTTAGTGTATGTAGGGAAACAGTTGATCACAGCATGAACTGATGATTGAGCACATGGTGGAGGGGTGTGGCTGGCCTGGGGAATACAGGTGAATCACTTGCACCTGTGACCGGAAGGGGTGGACCTGGGGCGGAGTTGCCCCAGGCTTAGATAAAGGCCAGCCAGCCAGAGAAGAAAGTAGTGTGAGGAGGAAGAAGCTTGGGGGAGAGTTGGAGGGAGCAGCTTGAGAAGATTGAGGAAGAAGCTTGGGAGAAGGAGACGGTTGGTGGGAAGCTGGAGAAAGAAAGAGAGAAAAGATGAAATGGCATAGTCGTGAGAGTTTTGGGACCCTTTTTCCGTTACAGTGTATAAGTGAATTTTTGTAATAAATTGCTATGATTTATCTGGAATACAAATAAGTTCTTATTGTAACTACTATTTTCTGATAAAATAATCATTTAAATCTCTTCTACATCTCATAAAACTTCCTTTATGAACCATAAGAGGAACAATTTACTTCACTTCATTGTATCTTGCAAATACTTCACATTTTTGGAAATAGCTCTGTCACTACTTTATTGATGTTATAGAACATTTCTGGAATCTATTAACATATTGTTGGGCTCTTTTCTCATTTCTTCTGTTGTACATTGAAGCTGAACTTCTGACAGCAAAGTTTTCTTTTAGGCTGCAAATGAAGCAAAGCAGGTTTATCCAGATATATTAATGACTATTTTTCCAAGAGAGGAAACAATAGCAGAATAACTGAGACCCCTGCAGCCCTCTTCATTTCTTTGTGGAAATAAATGTGGACAAAAGTGATTTTTGAGGCCCTCAGTTTGTCCTGGATTTCAGAAATGGGTTGTTCCAGTGCCATTTCTAATCTATTTCAAAGGCAGATGGACTGGAAAACCTGGAAGAAAGCCTCAGTATGACAACATCAAGACTTCGGAAGAGTTTACACATTTATTTAGGATTTTGGTGCTTAACCGAAGTCTAAACTCTGAGGGTAGTGAGTACTCTCCTTATTGACAGAGGTCAGATAGAGCTGAGCACAGCTCTGAACTTCTAGGGTTCAACCATTCATTTTCCCACTAATTTTGTTTTAGTTATTCTTTAGCTCCTGCCAGTAAAATTTCATCATCTTCGCAGCTCAGTGAATACAATTTCTGCATTTATCAAGAACCAGATAACTGACACCAAAGCAAACAAACAGGCAAGCATGAGTGTGTTGCCATATCTTCCAGCTCCCTCCTTACACATCTCCCCGGGGGAAGAAAACTTATGAAAGCTGAAGTGTTCTCACAAGGTGTTCTTTTTAGCTAGATTAATAGCTCTTTAGAGTGCTCGTTCACCACAAGATCCTTTGGACACAAATGTTTTGTTGAACTTGTACGGCTTTCCTCTGAAATGGAGGTTACTTGATAACTGTTCACAACACTAAATGCATTGACGTACAAGGGACTGCAGAGCACCAATCACAGATTGCTGGAAGCATATTCTCAGCCAAATCACAAACAAGCTCCTGAGTGAATTTCTGTTAGCCTTTCTCTCTTACAAGGTTCACTTCAAAATTGTTTGGGATTTTGAAAGGCTGAGTTCAAGGTTACAATTCTGGGCAGAGCCTCCTGCCATTACAGTATTGAACTGTGTCGTAGATAAGGCTCATTTTTCACTCATCCAATTTATCTTAGAGCAGAAATGACAGAACTGGGCTGATTATAGCTACCTGGAATTTCTACATCAGTAGGTAATGTTGATGCTATGCACATTGTATGACACCTCCAGGCAGCAGTGCCTCCGCTTGAAAGAGAAAGTGTTTCCCAGTTTCAAAGCTTCAGCTTTAAGGAATTTTGTCTTAAGGGCTTTTTTCTTACAGTTTTCCTCTTGTGACTCATTTCTACCTTCCCCAGATGAAATTAATTTTTCTTCAGATGTGCCTCCTCAATATTTGTGGGGTCAGTTTTGCTGAAATCTCCGATCTATAAAAATAGTGCCCATAAGGGTGCAAGAGGGAACTTATTTCTAACCCATAATATGCACTGAGTATAAAATGAGCCAAAAGAATGAGGAGAAGTGGCAGGCAAATGAGAGTGAGCAACTGAACTGAAGAACACAAGTGGGTTTTTCTAGGGGTAAAAAGGAGGCATTAAACATTTTATTTACTGTCAGACTCCTTATTTTTCTTAGCAAAGAGCTTTGTGGGCACTTCTAGCTTTGTATTGGTATGCAGAAAGTCAGGCAGCAGTTATTCGGGGGGGCAGATCCCAGGAGCAGGATTGAAGTTGGAAACCCACTGAACTGGATGGAAGAGTTTTACCACAAGATAAAGAAGTTGATGATGTGGAGAGGGAAGGAATGCTTTGTTGCATGTGTCCATGCCTGAAAGAAGAAGGGTAGGCTTAAAAGTGCAAAGATCCAGGTCGAACTTCCTTTTCCTAAATTCAGAGAAGCCTGTCAGCCATTGAGGCTGCAGCATTCCTATTGCTTGGGCACCAGATACCATTGTCATCATCCACATCATTGCAATTTGCTCTTTCCATGGTAATAAAGCAAAGTGTTTCAGTTCTGAGAAAGCAGATTAAAGGTTTCTTTATGCCTAGATATCACAGGATATCAAGCTTAAGGAATTGCAATCTATTTTGTCAAGGTCCCAGTGAAGGCCTTGAATTCACTACAGTTTCATCAATCTGCACCAACCCTATTCCGCCACTTTCAAGAACTTACTGACACTTTTCTCAGCCTTGATCTTCCATGCCCATCTTGCTCCCTTTAAATTTCTGACATTTCTCCTTATCTCTTTTACTTCCTCCTCCTCTTCTTCCCACTCAATTATCATCTCTAACTAGTTCAAAATTTAACTTTTCCACTGACCATACAACTATATCTTCGTTGGAACATCCCTACTAATCATTGCAAGTAATTCACCCACATAATTTAGCAGTGGTTTATATCTCACCTCTTGTGAGGGAAATACTAGGTCACAGCCTGAATCTGTGATTGAGCATCTGGTGAAGGGCTGTGGCTGGCCTGGGGAGCACGGGGAAGTTTTCTGCACCTGTGCTCCCTGGGTGACTGGAAGAGGTGGACCCAGGGTTGGGCTGCCCTGGGCTCATTTAAGAGTGCACTCATTTAAGAATGCATCTTGCTCAGAGATCAGCTGCTCTTTGGAGAAGTAGCATTTTGGTGGGAGATTGCTGCTCATTGGTTGTGTAAGTCAGAGCTTCTGTGAAATTTTTGTTTGTGTCTTTCGTTAAGCCCTCAGATACTTTGCCTGGGATTGCAAAGAATCTGTCTGAAGCAATGTTGCTGCTTCATTTGCAAAACATCCCTGAATTCAACAAAGTGGAATTTTCATTAAAAAAGTCTTTTTCAGGTTCCTTGGAGGACTATTGAACACTGAACTGAACAGGCACTTGTTCTCCAGAGATACGGTGCCATCTCAGAGCAGACCCAGTCCCTGAACCAAGAGCTTGGAACTGGGTCTCTGGACTGGGAAGCTGCAGGAGATGGCAATGTGTAACTTACGCTGCTGCTGCTGAGCTGGAGAGCCTCAAGGACCATGGGAACAGGTCTTTGTTTTGACAGTCATTGACTGTTTTGGCTCCTTGAGGCTGTTGACGGCTAAGGTGTAAGGAGTCAATGGCTTGTCACACAGCAGTACCAGAGCTGGGGAGACAAAAATACTCAACAGAGGACTGAAATCTCCTTTGAATGCTTTTTCTGGAGAAAATTGCTCATGAGCAATTTTCACAAGCTAATGGCAGCAGACCTTTGGATGGTAACCTGGGCCAAGCATTTAAACACTGTGCAAACCTTCCTTGGGCCTTATAGTCAGGGAAAAGAAGTGTCTGTGAGACTTCTAGAGCCAGTAGAGTGGGCCTTACAAATGGAAATGGCATTAAAAACTGAAAATGAATGAAAATATTAGAACACCTCCTTCAAACAGTTGCCAACTACTATCAATAATTAAATTAATAGCTCTGGTGTTATTATCCCTTCAGTTAAGGCATTTTGTATGGGCGTGATGTCAAACACAAGGAATTAATGCAGGTACTAAAGAAGCTTTATTTTGAGAGGCAAAACAGTCAATTCTTAGAGGACTGCTATATAGATTGTGAAAAAAGTCTGCTGTGAAAAGGAAGCACAAAATTGCATCCTGAAAATGAAAAGCACTCTGAAAGAGAAATTCATGGTAATGTAAACTGGAACTTTTCTTCAGAGAAACGCTTAAAATGAAACTACACCTTTCTCCTTCTTCCCAAGCTGCTGACGTGCATAAAAATCGTTTGACCAGCAGCTTATTTAGAATGTTTTTTCCTTCCCTCTTGAAAACGTGTTATTTCTCTAAACAATATGCCAATTAATACCAGCAACAGTATCCTTAGCAGATAGGACAGATAGTTGAAAGACTTCTATCCATGCCAGGGTTTGGATCTAGAAAGAAAACCCGGCTAGACTCAAGTATTTACTTATTTAGTGATTCTTTCCAAAGCCATATTTTTAAGCTGTAGGGGGAAAACCATCCTGAAGAGTAAACTGAGTGACTGGGAAGTTGAAGCACAGAAGCTTGCTGTGACCAAGTTAGTAATGCTCTCTTTAAACAGTGGCCCCACTGAAGAATTGAACTTAAGTGCCTCGGCACAGTAAAGCCTACGTGTTGTCTTTGGGAAGCATTTCCAGCTTAATAGGGACGAAGTTTCCTTTATGCCTGATGCAGCAGAACATTTCATTTCACAAATTTCCTTTTCCACCCATTTAAGCAATTAACTTGGAATGAATGAGATGCCAGATGAATATTACTGCCTTAAGAATCAATAGCTGCTTCTGAGGTGGCTCTGAAGAAAAGAGGGGTCTATATTAGCCAGCTGTGCGTTTTGACATCTTGCCAAAGCCACACCACCTCAGCAATTGATTCAGAAGCATTGAAGCCATACCTCCTTGTGGCCCACAGCAGCAATACGTGCCCTCTTATTTTTCTTCTTCTCTGTCACAATGGAGGTGAATGGTGAACTTTTGGAATGAGGGGAGCAGAACGGAGGTTTTGTGGGCTCTGCTTTCTCCCTGCCCGTGGATGGGAGGTCCCTGGGTTCATGTAATGTGCAGCCTGGAGACGTGCAGCTCAGACCTGGGCAGATAGCATGAATGAAGGTGGTAATCACTCCCAGTGCTCAGATATAGTTCTTGAGCGTTATTCTGCTCTCTCTCCACAAGTGGATAAACACTTGGTTCAGTGAGCTGCCCTGCGGTCTTCAATGGAAGAGAGTTTAACAGTGGTCCCCCTCTACAGTGAGCTCTAGCAATAGTGGTCTGCATAAATAGGGAATAGTTCTTACAGCTCACTGAGCACATCTAAAACACAGTGGTGAAAACAAGTGTAGAATATTGTTGGCCCTGAAAAAGTAGTTCTTAGGCACAGAACCGGAAACTCTTCTGGATCATCCCTCACCAGAAGCATTGTTAAATATCTTTCATTTGTAGAATTGTTACTTCTAGAGATGTCAGCACTGGAAAGACACTCAGAACAAGGGTCTTCCCTGCAAGGCATAACCCCCACCCAGGCACTAAGGGACAGTCTGGAAAGAGGAGTTTGTCTGCCAGCTGAGTATTTGCCAGCTAAATATTCAAGGCCATGAGATGCTGTGACAAAAGGACGAATCTCCCCTGGCAATCTGCAGAGGCACAGGTCAGCACTGTCGGGCTGAATTTTCAAATGTGGGTTCTTATACTCTTCCTGCAAGACATTTGCTTCTGGGTTCAGGAAGCAGGTACTTATCACTGTGGTTATGTGGTCTACACAAGCAAAGCCTTGTACACACAGGAAATGGGATCCTGTGAGTTCTGACAGTCCATTTTATGCAATAGTAACAATTCCCTACCACCTTATTCTTAAACATGAGAGAGTAAATCAGGCTGAGAGAGAGGGAAATGCCCAGTGTGACTTAGCTCACCTGTGATGGTGCCCCAAAGCAGGGCTTGGGACGTACAGCAGTGGGCAAATTCATGCAGATCCCTGTCACTTTGAGGAGGGAGGGGGTTAATGCCACCAGAAATGCTGTTGTTGTCCTATTGCTGAAAACAGACAAATTAATGGTGAGATGGGTGTCTCTTTGAGCCCACGGCTGTGGGATTATGAACTATCACATGATACTTGCTTAACCCGGGGTGCAGCAATAGAAATGGAAATTGTGCACACTTCAATTTAAGCATAAATCTATTTTTGCATTGATTTCTTTTTTTGACTTCCTAGGTTTGGCTGCCTGTCAGAAAGCACCAGATCCGATCCTGCTAATACCTTTCTTTAGGTCCTTCCTGTTCAAGAGCTGATGTGGTCTTGCTGAATTTTTGCACAAATGCACTTTGTACAGTTTGTCTCCCTGGGATTAAAAGTAAGTTCCTCCCTAACAAGGAAAACAACAGCGTTACGAACACATGCCTTCGTTTGCAAATAGGTACTCTGTCACCTGGAGGTCTGGATTTTGAGTCCTACATGAAAACAGATCTGGTTCTCAGAGGTGCTGGGAACACAAACTGCCATGAAAAGGCTGACTTCAGGCATATAAGAATGAAAAAGTTGGCATATTGAACAGGAATAACATTTTACCACAGAAAGTGGCAGCCCTGAATCTCTGTGGAAGTAACCTTAAAGCTATCAGTTAGAACTGCTCCCTTCACGTGAAGTTTTTCTTCTGGTACTGTCTGAAATACCTTTAGTCTGCACTGAAATGTTTTCCCTCTTGAGGTTCAGACTTCTTTGGTTTTCTCCTGGAAGGAATTACTCCAGCACTAGGACTGAACAAAATGTAAGTGTGCCAGGTTGGCTCCAGTTTTAACACTTCAGTTATGCTTAATTTTATAGTTTTTGCTTTGTCATTGTGATTTTTTTTTTTTCAAACACTGCGAGGCTACATCCATTTTAAACAAGCACCAAAGCAAAGCAGTCCAGCAAGGACATAAAGACATACTTATGACGGAGGCAACCTTGTGAAACCCGTACTGATGCAGCACTGAGCAGCCTCTAGGTTGTGTTGGATGTGAGGATCCTCTTTTGCTCCCACAGCCCATAAATCAGTGTTGCCACATTGCTTCTGAGCAAGCTCAGCTTGCCAGAGCAGGTATTTAGAAGTAGAATACTAGGTATTTTTTATGTCAAAGTGTCTTCTGTAGCAGTGTCAAATGTGAGCCAAAAATTTTTTCGTATTATTAAATACATGCATTACTCTTCCGTTAAGAGCCATGGGTTCAGGAACTTGATATACAGCAAGGACTGATCTGAGAAGTACAAAACTGAAAGCTATTAGCAAGGACATGAAGTGATATCTGACAGTGTGGGAGCACAACCTCACACCCTGTTCAGCCTCACACCCTGTTCAGCAACACTTCTACTCTTTTACCCTGGCCTTCTCTTGCATACAGGTTGCCAGACTCCCCAGGCCAACAGCTAAGTTGAGGATTCGCTGAAGAGAGCAAATAACATTTAATGATTGGAGCTGTTGGAGAATTTGAACGGGACAAGCCTGAGGAAAAGGACTAGCATAAGAACTTGTAGGAACTTGAATCTGTCACATAATACATTTTTCAGACAGGAGAGTCCTTCCACCTCCAGGCTGGACCCTGACACACACACGCACACGCAGACTTTGCTTCCAGTGATGTTTTCAAATGCATATGTGCATTTCCTGTGCAAGATATATTTTTTTTTCCGGAAAACTACTGCTAATTTGGCCCTTTCTCAGGTAGAAATACAGTGGTGTTTTACTTTTTCTGTGAAACAGGTGTGTTGTAAAGCGAAGATTTTCAAAAGTAGTTCAGGTGTGAAGAGTATTTCTCTGGAGAAGCAATATTTTAGTCATAAACAGACACAGAATTCTATTTCCACAGCATGGGGATGATCCACCTATGTTACGCAATATGAAGGTGAACCACTCTTGAGAACTCAACAAAACTCTTATTAAGTTTCAGAACAGGTACTGAAAAATAGAGGTCCCTAGGACGCCTTCAATTTCCCCCTTTTTTTTGAGAGAACTACTGGGCACATGTTATTTGCTTCACAAATATTGCTTTTTCCTGATACAGACCACTGGCCCAGACAGGTTTTATAAAGCAATAAAACAAATAGTCCATTTCTAGGAGTTGTGTGAGATGCCGCAAAGTGACCAAGCAGCTTGTTTTACTAATGTGTAGGTTGATCAACATCTGTGCTGAAGTGTGGTACACATATAACTTTAATCCTGAGTATGAGAACCAGATGTTTGCATCTGTACTTTCAATTCTTTCTGAAACTGGTTATATCCTCATGGCCATCATTTTACCTCTCATGGCTCCTATGCTTCTTCCAACACAATAGCTCAGTATCTTCACCCAACACAGCTAACACCTGTTGGAGGAAGCTAAGCTTGTGCATCAGTTTGTGCTCTTAAAGCACTTAACAATGCTCAGCTGAAACATAAATCCAGACTTCGGACAGATGGCTGCTTCATATTAAAGTTTATTTTCCTGGAGTTTGCTGTACACTTTCCATGGATACTCAGAAGAGTCATTTCTTGATATTATGATGTTAGCCCGTCAGTAATCTTCAGAGTTTCCATCTCATTTGCCAAACCCTATGAATCCATTTAGCCTCCTTTTGACCTGTGTTTGTGAATATTGCAGGGATTTACTATCCAGTGAGTTGCCAGTAGCAGTCTCTGACCTGTCCTATTTTAAAGCTGCAAGGTTCACTGACATAAAGAATAAACTACGCTCAAAAGCCTTAAATGCAATTTCTTCAAAACTCTCAAGAAATGCATTCACCTTCCCAAGTCACTTGCTAGCAAGCCAAGATGCTTTTGATAAAACTTTTTTTTTCCAGTTGAAAATGTTGGTTCATCAGATAGGAAGCTTTCCAAAATAGGTTCCAGCTACGCTTTTTACCAGGTCAGAGATGGAATTTCTGACCAAACAAAGAGACCAACCCCTGTCTCCCCATGATGTCCCAGCACTGCCAATAGCACAAGGGCGGTCAAAGACCTCACTTGAGATGGCAGAAATCCAGATCTTCAATCTGCCTCATTCAGACTAGAGTGTTAGGTCATGTATGTATCAGATGGCCATCAACCTCTCCCCTCAATCCTTCTTGTTAAAATTGTTCTACCTCTCCCCTCAATCTTTCTTGTTGAAATTGTTCTAAGTACAATATAATACAGTACTCATTGAGTGGGGAAGTATAGACAAAGTGACTCAGGAAAAACAGAGAAACAAAGAAATTAAATGATTTATTTTTTTTTTGGCATCAAATACATCTGGATCTTGTTTCAGTGCCAACCCTGGGCCACACTGCTCTTGCCTGAACACCTCTCTATATGATATTTGGAGACAGAATAGATTCAGGCGTTCTCTTAGATTTATTTTTATGGTGGTGTGGCATTGTCTGGAGGCACAAACAGGAGTGCGTGGACCTGAGCCATTCTGGTGATTGACATCTCTGAGTAGAGTCTATTCAAACCTGCCGAGACCTTACCTGCATTTCAGGGGATTTGTCAGAAGCAGATCTAAATGTCAGCATCAGATCCATCAAGAATACAAGTTCTCACAGGTAGCTGAGTACTTGATGGAACTCAAATAAAAGCAACAAAAATGTAAAGACAGATTGACAAGTTAAGTAAAGAATTACAAAAGCTGCATTGGCCGGGACATAGTCAGTGAGGGACAAGCTCGTTCCAGTTTATTTGAGACATGAAATGTTAGCAAGCAGAAAGATTACTTGAAGATGAAATAGTTGTGAGGATTCCTTCTTACTGACTCCTCAGATCAAATGCATATTACCTGTCAAAATGAAGTGTATAGAGATCAAATAAACAGAAATATGAGGGTTGCCCTGAAAGTAATGCCTCCTATTTTATTATGTTGGCCCACAACATCAGAGGCGGTGGCATGGCAGCAGAGGTTAAACCTTCCCACCAATATTCCATTACATTTTGTTGCTGTGTGACAGATGGCAGCAGAGGGGCAGCCTGACCAAATGGCATCTGGCATGAAGTGCGGATGAAGCAAAGGTTTGGAACTGAATTCCACCATGCAGAAGAAATGGCACCCATTGACATTCATTGGCACTTGCTGAAAGCTTTTGGAGACCAAACAGTGGATGTGGGCACAGTGTGGCGGTGATGGTGTGCTTCAGCAGTGATGACAGTGACAGTGGTCACCTCCACTGGTGCAGACTTTTACGAGCGTGGCATGCGGGCTCTTGTTCATAGCTGGCAAAACGCAAAGCTGATGGTGGTGACTGTGTCGAAAAGCAGTGTTTTGCAGCAGAGAATTTGCTCTATCAAACGGTGTTATTGTGCTCTTTGTATCTGTTGTAGTTTTCACGGAAATAAATAGGAGGCATTACTTTCAGAGTGACCTACGTATATAGGATAGCTAAGCAACAGCACTGGGGAAGACCAACTTTAAAAAAGCAAAAAATAAAAAATAAAAAATAAAATCCTAAAAATGAGTGTCTCACAGCAAGCGTGCAAATGGAGCAGTGAGAAAAGGCAACAACATAGAAGAAATATGACTTTTTCTTTTCTATTTTCATTCACCATGAGTCCTTAACACATACTTTAGTTGTCTCAACTTCAACTGTAAAAAACAGAACAGATTAAGAAAAATTAGGTGAAACAAATTGGCAGCATCACATGGTGTTCATTGGAGGGTTCTAAGGAAAGGCAATTCAGAAATCATGGATCTCCTGGCTGTATGTAATCTCTAATTTAAATCTGCCCTTGTATTGCAGAAATGGAAAATTGCAAAGCGATGCCAATTATTAATGCATTACTCCAAACAGAAACACACTAAGTTAGGAACATGTGGCAAGAAAGTTTATTGAAATAATAATTAAGAATAAGATCATAACACATGAATAAATAAGAGTTGGGTGCAGTAGTGGGGAATAATCTATCCAGTTTTTGTGATGGGAATATAGTGTGCTTTGAAGGAGTCAGTGAGCACATGGACAAGGGAGAACTGATTGACAAAATCTGACTATTTCTAAAGAGAAATCTGCAAAGTCCTTCATCAAAGTCTGTTAAAGAGCTGCTGTGGGATAGGTAAGATATGGATGTGTATGGATATGCATCTGGCTGAAAGGTAGGAAACAACAAGTGGCGAATAGTGATAGTTCCTGGATGTTTGTCAGTGCACTTTCAAAATAATTTCTGCTTGTACTTGAACTGTGCAACATATATATAAGTGACCTCACAGTCTAGTGAAAGCATGAAGTTTGCTCACCAGGTGACACATGGCCACGCGGAGTAAAAATTAAAGCTCCACTATGAAGATTTGCAGAGGCAATAAATCAGCTCTGTGATCCTGATGAAAAAAGTGTAGGATGAAATTCAGTACTGATAAATCAGAGGTAATGCACCTAAGAAAAGAACCTCTCAATTAACATACATAAGGATATGTTCTTCAGATGTGCTCTTAGCTGTTACCCTTTAGGACAGAGATCTTGGAATGATAGCAGATAGTTCTGTAATAAAGCAGCTCAGTGTTCAGTAGCAGCCCAAAAAAAACTTTACTTGAGTTTAAGAGCTATTTGGAGAGGAATGGAGAACAAAAAAAAGACAAACCAAAAAAACCCTCAAACCATTTGTATGCTGCTTTATAAGTGGCACAAACACATCTTGAATACTGTTTACAGTTCTTAAAAGCATGTAGTAAGACTTACTTCTACAGTAGTTGCAAACGAGTGTAGACAAGACATGTAGATGGACGTAAAATCTCCTATTAAATTAGGTAGAATTGCCGGAAAAAAATCAACATATTGTCAGGTACATAAATTCCCCCCAGATCTGAAACAAAAACAGCAAAGAAGTAAAGAAAGTGCTGGGACCAAAAGCTGTGTTAGTATTTCTAGCTACACAAGTAATTCTAATTCAAAATATTAACTAGAGCTACCTAAAAATCTTGTCTTGCCTAACATAGAACTAGGAAACATACACAGAATCTTCCGAGATATGGCATGGCACCCATAAAAGCATCGAAGATGACTAAGTAACAACAGCTCTCTGTCTTTTCTAATAAAAGATCTACCCTGAAACTAGTAGGTGGCAGGTTGGAAAGCAAGAGGAGGAGGCATTTCCTCATACAACGCTGAGTTAAGCAGTGAATATTTTGCCACAGGATGTAGGGGCTAAAAGTTTACAAAAGTTCAAAAAGTGACTAGACCAGATCTCGGAGGAAAAAGCAAGCAAATATTAACTGCAAAGGCAGCAGCCACTGGTTTAGGAAATCCATTGACCACAAAGTCCTAAAGCTTGGGGAACTTGCAGGGAGACACGACAATATTTATGTCTATTTATGTCTTTATGTGTTTCCCTAAGCATCCATTTTTATCCATTACAGAATCAGAGAACCACTTGACTTGGAAGGGACCTTTAAAGGCCATCTGGTCCAACTGCCCTGTAATGAGCAGAGACACCTGCAGCTTGATCAGGGTGCTCAGAGCCCTCTCCAGCATGAACTTGAGTGTCTCCAGGGATGGGGTGTCCATCACCACTCTGGGCATTAGCAGAGAGAAAGGACATAAGGAAGATCATTACCCTGACTCAGTATTGCCTCTCAGCTCAGCAGAGTACATCACAATCAAACTCAGGGAAGGGCCCAGCTTCACAGCTGGAGAAGAAAGACGATTTAGCTCAGGCACTTCAGTGGTTATGGCATGGAAGGTGATGAAGGGGAGAGGCAGTGGCCTGGCAGGCTGTGGCCACCTTAATCCTGCACTGAGCTCAAAGGCAAGCCGAGGTGTGAAGGTGAGTCGGGAATGGATGGTGGTCAGCTTGAAGGCATTACAATGCTGTCATTGTCTGGTAATCCAGGTCAGACACCTGGCATCTCTCCCATGCCCAGGATTCGGTGTACAGTGAAGTTTATGAGTGGTCAAAGGACCCTATGCTGGCATCCTCACTTTGGTTTTGGAGAATGACATACCATCTCCACTGCTAGACCTCCCCCATGGGAGGGATTTTCTTATTCAAGCACTTGTATGAAGCACAAGTGCTCTGGATTTAGGAGGATTTCCTGATCCCCTTAGTGATATATATTTCTTTCGAGAACATTGTTCTTGAATGGAATTTGCTAAAATGAATCTACAGATAATGTTCTGTTCAACTTTTGGACAAATTACTTTAACTTAACATTTAACTCCAAACAGGCCAGGAAATGAAAATATAGCTTCATTCCTCAGTAATTATTAATTTCCTGTCACTATTTTCCTTCCTTCAAGAATTTGGAAAGTTGTAACAATCTTGTAATGTTGATTAAAGAGTAATTTGGAAGGGGGTTGGTTGGTGAGGTGAAGGAAGGGAAGAGAAGACTATTTCTGAGCACTAAAAATAGTTTCAAATTCCCGCCAAGAAATGACAAATTGTTATATACACTCAGACACAGAGATGTATATTTTGTTTTAAATTCCAATTTCAAAATGTACTGCATGAAGAGAAACCACAAATTGAAACTCCATGTGCTCATATTGGCAGCAACGCCAAATTTAGGTTTTTTTCTAAATATAACCCCTCAACCCAAAACCCTACCTCAACCTTCCCCCACCTCCTGCACCCTCTTTTTTTTTTTTTAAAGTAAGAACACAGAGTGTTTTGGTTTCTCAGTGACTTTTTTCCTTTCTTATGATTTACTAGTGGAGGGCCAAGCTTTTAGAACCTTACTCAGGTAACATTTCCATTGGTTTCAAAGGGAGGTTTGCCCATGCAAGGTCTGCAGTATTTTTCTTGGTATTCATATAAAATTAAGGAATGTGTGGCAGGAATGAGGAACTGTCTTGGCAAGAGAATGAGAAGCAAACTACGTTTTATAAAGGGATGGAGAGTAGGGAAGAAGGATAGCGATGTGAGGAGCATTATGTAAAGCTACCCTCTTCCATCTTTGTAATTTCTCCCTTTTTAACCAAAAGGCCTTTGAATTGGAGTCAAATATCTAAAGAAAATGAATTTTGAGGACTCAGTCCAGGTCATAGGAAACAAGCCACATCAAAAATCCACAAATAAATCACTTCTAATTTAAGCAAAACTGTACCAGAGACTAAAGACAAACCAGTCCTTTCAGCTTTCAGGAGGGAAATTAACATCAAAAGAAGAAGGCGAAGTAGAAGTCTAGAGATGCAAATTTTTTGGTCTTTTCACACTCAAATTTTCAACTTCTTCCATTTCATTTTACAAAAGAAGAATGTGGTCAGACTTAAGGCCATGACTAAGAGAAAGTCTGAGGGAGCTGGGGTTGTTCAACCTGGAGAAGGGTCCACGGAAACCTCATTGCAGCCTTTTAGTATTTAAAGGGAGCTTATAAAATAGATGGAGAACAACTTTTTACACAGGGAGATTGTGATAGGACAAAGCAAAATGATTTTGAACTAAAAGAGGAGAGATTTAAATTACATATTTGAAGGAAATTTTTCACTAAGAGAGTGGAGAGGCACTGGCATAGGCTGCCCAGAGAGCTGTGGATGTCTCATCCCTGAAGACATTCAAGGCGAAGTTGGATGGGTCCCTGGGCAGACTGACCTGGTGGTTGGCAATCCTGCCCACAATAGGTGGTTGAAATTGGATGGTCTTTAACGTCTCTTCCAACCTCAGTCATTCTATGACTTTATGACTGTATGATTAAAGGGTACTATAGTTCTCCTTTGGAGAGCACTGATGAAGAAGAAAATCATCCTGCCAAAAGATTAGCGATGTTGAATTCCCTCAATTTCTATGAGGAAAAAGATGTTTATGAAGTTTTAAGTGATACTGAAAACAATAGAAAACTATCTGTACAAAGGATCTGTACAAAGGAATGCAAACACCTCTGTTTTACTAGCTGTTGAGGTGGGACAGAGAGAAGTTAAATGACTTTACCATAGGATCCTTGTGTGAGGATGGGTTCAGTCTCCTTTTGACCCATCCAACAAAGGCAATTGGACATTGAGTGGCACACTCAGTGCTGAATGGGAAGTGTTAAAGGTTTGGTGTGGAAGTGCCACCATGTTTGACTGTGTGCGAAGAATTCATGGCCATGTTCAAATGGTCAATCTGGACAGCATGGAGTGCATAGAGACTTTAATCAAAGCAAGACAGGAATCATACTCTTACAGGTATTTAGAGCTACTCTTCTAAAGGAAACGAGGTGCTTCCTGTTATTGTACTCAGCAAGCATCAGAGAAACACTAATTATTCACAACAACAAAGCTAAGGAAAACCCCCCCAAACCACTAGAACAATGATGCAGAATAATGTGAATTAATTTTTGTGTTAATACCTTGAGAAAAGCTCTTCTGACAGCTATCTGAAATGCTCTGCCTGGAAACCACCTGAGTGCTGCCTTATTTGACATCTGTCACCACAGTTATTAGCTAACAACAACCGTAACATGGAAATAATCATTCTACTTAGGGCAGGAACAATAACTAATTGACTGACATGAAATTGCATCAATATCATTATCTCCTGTTGACTTTTTGATAATCTGCTGAAGAACAGCTTGCCTTTTTCAGGGTGGAAAGCTCTACTTGTTTCCTAGCAGGAACCTTGCACCAAGAAATTTTCCTTAATGGATACATAATTTTGAAATTTAAGTTAAAATGCTTTACAAACATCATTGACATTTTACTACCTCTGTTTTTGTTGGGTCTTTGTCGTTTTGTTTTATTTTTCCCCCAAGCTTCAACCTTTTGCAGAATGCAGACTGGTATATTTGATATGGTAGTAGAATAACAACTGGTTACCTTAAATTCAGTTCACAGCCTTTCCAGCCTAATTTTCAAGTGCTATACTTTATGCTCTGATTTTCTAATTGCACCTTTTGAAAGGTGCAAATAGGTGCTTCTTCAGTATCTAATTTACAGTGAAACTGATGGCAGTTCAGTATCTTTCACAGTATTTTCAAAAATCATGCTTGAATGTGATATCATGTGAAACTACAAAATACCTCTAAAGTTCTGGCCTTTTCTAACATGAGGCAGTCTTTCCAAAACCAGTCATTTTATAACATATTTTTTTTTCCAAATGTTCCTGTTTTTGAGAGCTCTGCCACTCCCATCCTAACTGAAGAACATCCTTGTACAAAATGTGTACAAAACGCCTCAAGCGTTGATCTTCTGTCTTGGAGGTCTACTTTCAAATACATCTCATGGACCTCAGAGTCATTCTTAAACGATTGGAGGTTTGACATAATCTGATGCCTGAGTGCCCAATCTAGGACATCTTCTTGCCCTACTAGCCCAATTTTCAGTAAGTGCCAAGTTGCGTCTGAATATCGTATCTTTTTAAGGACTTAAAAATACCATCTAGCACTTCTGAAGAAATCTTTGGGAACATGAAGTGTTGTGTGAATACTTTCAAAGTTGGAGTTTAACTAACCCAGACACAGCTTAGATCATCAAACAGGCATGTGTTTGGGGCACAGAGGCACTACAGTCCTGGAGTATTCAGCCCAGAATCCTCATGGCTATGTGAATAATTATCGCTTCACAGAGGCCTGGAAATCTTGGACAGAATTAGCAATCACAGCAAGGGTGCTAAGAAATAATTTGTACTGTACATCTGTTAGCATCCCTTAGCCCAGCTGGAACTTAGATGCTTTCCTCCTTATCTTGGGTTTCTCAGATTGTGTTGGTGCGTATTTAAGCTGCAGGAACATGTAAGGCAGCCAGGCAGGGGGGAGACATGAACTTCCCTGGTATTTTGATTCCAACCCATGATCTCTCATACCAGGATGGGGAAGTAAAGAAAGTGTTAAGTGCCATTTGTTCTCCCTTTTCCAGATTGTGGTGGTTAGAGCATGTGAGGTCAATGCCATCGTGAGTGGAGCAGAACTATTAGACCACTTGGACAAATGTTCTTCTACAACAGGTCTCCCATGATAGTATTCCGACTGGATATGACTGGCACTGATTTATGAACTGCTTCAGCCAAAGTAATAATTTCATGGCTTACTTCATCCTGACTTTGAGAAGGAGAAATAAGATCTCTAAGCCTTTTTAATCATGAATATGTTTCCCTTTGGTTCTCATCCTCCTTGCTCTCGCAACCATGGGGAAGAAAGTGTTGTTTAAATGCATTTGTCACAAAGATGAGGGCAAGATGAAGTACCTTGTAGCTGACCCTTCCTTGAGAATGAGATTGGACTAGAGACATCCTGATGCCCCTTCCAACCTACAATATCCTATGATCCTGTAAGAGTGGGGAAGCCTGAACTTTCAGACCAGTTTTGCTACTAATTATGTTGTTTTATTTTTGGATGCATAGCACTCAATTTAGCCTCTTATGAACACATCATATTTATGCTTGATATGCTTTCTCTCACCCACTCTTCCCAGCTCTCCTTTACCTAAATGCCGCAAACTTTTCCCATCCCATATATTTTTGTTTTACACTTACGCAATTCAGCTAGGATTTGCTTTGGACAGCTTCCAAATAAGCCCACACAATTGATGAGGTTTATTTGAAGATAGACTTGGCAAGTTTGAGATTCAAAGGGCTGCTGATCCAAAATTCTTCAGGAAGAGACTTAAAGACACACAAACTCACAAAGCAGTAAAATAGAAGGCTGTGAACAGTAGCACTTACAAGAGTTGAAGCTGTAAGGTAAAGCAGCTTGGCAGAAGATGTCTCCTTCTGCATCACTGAGTCAATATCCTTTAGCTTTATGGCAACTGGCTGGTTATTCACAGGCTGTAGCTGTTCAGAGTTTCAAGATTGTCATGATTTTGACTGGGACAAAGTTGATTTTCTTCACAGAGGATTGTATGATGATGTATTTTTGATGAAAACAGTGGTGATAGCACACCGATGTTTTCAGTTGTTGGAGAACAGTTCTTGCACAGAGCCAAGAACTTTACTTCTCATGCTCCCCTGCCAGCGAGGAGGCTGGGGATGCACCAGCAGCCTGGGAGGACGCAGCCAGGACGGGGGACCCAAACTGATCAAAGGGATATCCCCCACCACATGGCATAACGCTCAGAAATAAAACTGGAATAAGGAAGGAGGAAGGGACAGATGATTGGAGCAATGGTTTTGTCTTCCCAAGAAACGATTATGTATGATGAGCCCTGCTTTCCTGGAAGTGGCTGAACATCTGCCTGTAGATGGAAAGCAGTGAATGAATTCCTTCACTTCACTTGCATGCATGGCTTCTGCTTTACTTGGTAAACTGTCTTTATCTCAACCCATAAGTTCTCTTTTATCTCTCTGATTCTCTCCCCCATTCCACCTGAGGAGAGTGAGTGGGCAGCTGTGCACTGTTGAGCTGCTTGCTGGTGTTAAACCACAATGAGGATGCTAAAGACCTTCAGTTTTTTCTTCAGAATGACACTGCTGTTGGTTCCAATAAGGTTACAAGCGGTCAGAGGAATCTTTAACACCCTGATGACTAATTTTATTCCATCTATAGATGCATAAAAGATCCTCTGGAGAGTCTGTGCTGTCCATGGGTAGGGCTATCGATGTAGAGGCATGGTTTAATTTAACTCCTCTCCTTTCCCTGCTCCACAACTTTGACTGAGTTGCCTTTCTTCTCCACACCTTAGTATATACTCTTTTAGAAAATTAGGGTCTACAGTATAGCCCTTCATTGTGGAAATAATCAAAGAGTTACTGATTGGAACTGCAAGATAATGACTGGGACTTTGTTTCTGCCAGTGTACTAATTTCAAAACCCACACCCAAACTCACAAAATTACCTTTTAAATGATGAGACAATCATTTTTTCTTGCAGGATATTCCCTTCATTTGCGTCCCTTGGGTAGCAACAGTGGAAAGAACTGGCAAGGAGAGCAGCCTTCAGACAAGGCCTTATTTGCCCAGGTTTGAGGACTTTGCTTGTGTCAGTGATGTAAGAATACCAGTCTCCTTCAAGAGGTGTGGTTTATCAGCAGAGCTTTTGCAGTGTCTTGGACGTCAGGCTAATGGTCTCACATACAGATTCTGTAAGATGCCTTTTATTTATCCTGCCAAACAGGAGGTGTGCTTGTGATGCTTTCCCAAACTGAAGGGCATTGCTCCATGAATGCAAGCAATGTTAAAGACTGAATAATGCACACAGTCTTCCATTTGCAGAATGCTTCCACCTCTCCCTTCACCCTACCCCACCTTGTGGGTTAGCTTTTGGCACTGCAATGGATACTCTGAGTCAGAGTTATTTTTTTTGAAAGGCAAACACTGAACACTGGAATTCAGAGTCAAATCCAGCCATGTTACATGTCCATTGGTTTTGTTTTGGTTTGATTTGGTTTCTGGAGTTTTATCACAGAACTGTGCCTTTCAGCAGTATAGACAAACACATCTAATTTTTTCCCTCAGTGCCTGAAAAACACCCAGACTAATCAATCCAATTAGAAGGCCAAAAATTCCAAAATGGAAGAACATACTGCTTAATGTATACATGCTGCCCACAAAATGGTGTTTAGAAATGGAAAGATGAAGGATATCAGATCATACTACTTACATACAGCACAATGACAACTTGTTGGGACTGTGAACCACTGTCATGCTCTGAGACGTCTGTTTTCAGTTCAATAAAATCCCAGCATCTACACAGGCAAAAACCTGTCTTTTTTTTCTTAGCAGGCTGTAATAAAATATTTGTGGTGGTTTTTATGATGCAAGCCACCGTCCACTTAACACCAACTGAAGGCCTCATTTTTCTCCCGGGTCAGACCACAACACATCTCCACAGCAAGTTCCCAGAGATCACAGCTGGTGCCAGGGTGTCCGCAAAGACCCCCAAGGGCTGTGTTACTTTGTGCAGAATGACCTGGTGGCATGGAATGGGCTGGAAACCACTTTGTGCTGTGCTCTGTTCACCTAGATCAACCAGACATGAATCTGAAAAATGTGAAAGGAGAAGCATGGCATTCAGATTGCTGTATGCTAGCCTCATTCCACGGAAGACAATGTCTACGTGTATACCCCTGTGAAATAGCAGTCTCCAGTATTAATCCACTAATCCTAACTGACAAATTAACGTGAATCAGTATGTCTGTTGGATGCTACTGTGAAATTTCAATCTACTTAATCATCAGGAAGGACAGGGATTTGTTCTGGTTTCAATTTCTTCAACCACAGAGCTGCTGAAGGTCACATAGATCTCAAAAAACTCTGTCATTACCACAACTGTCTCTCTGGTTCTGTCTGCTGTGGTCATCCAAAATTTGTATGCACAGAATGAAGAGGACCAAACTAGCACTGAAAATCTGCATGATATAGCAGCCGCCAGGTGAAGCACGTACTGGACTCATCCTTCCTCTTCTGGCTCCCAGGCAGAGCCCAGAAAGATTCATCCGTGAGATGACAGAGGGGGAATGAGCTGAGCTACTTTATGGAACATTGCACATGCAGAAAGAGTCATGATTGGTAGCTTACCATAGCCAGTATTTTATAAACATAACAGTGCTGTATGATCCTGTATATTCTCCTGCCCACATCTCTGGCAGTCATTAGTTTTCATGGTCACAGAACCACAGAATCACTGAGGTCAGAAAAGACCTCTAAGATCACCTAGTCCAACTGTTAACTCATCCCAACCATGCCCTCTAGACCATGTCCCTCAGGGCCACATCTCCACGTTCCTTGGACACCTCCAGGGACGGTGACTCCACCACCTCTGTGGGCAGCCTCTTCCAGTTCATTACCACTCTTTCGAGAAGAAATTTTTCCTAATATCCAACCTGAACCTCCCCTGGCACAACGTGAGGCCATTACCTCTCATCCTATCACTACTATGATCCCTGCAGTATTGAACTTTGGGCTGAAGAAATCAATTCAAATTTGTTCTCACAGTAGCAGGAGATGGCAAGGTGCTGTGGAACTTTGTTTCTCCTTAAGATAATTTGTTTTCTAATATCACTATAGGGTTGCACCCCTGAACTTCTCAAATTTCCTTGCATCTCCTCATTTTACCATTCATGGTCTCTCTGAATGACCTTCATGTTTACCCAATTACATGGACTCCCTTAAACTTCCTAATCCTTCTTCACACTATCTTCCCACATATTTTCACAGGATCTTAGGGACTTCTTTTTAATGTCTCTTCTCCCTTATCCTTTGCTCTAACCATCCATTGTTCAAAACGTTACCCCCAGGAGGACCTCAGCAAAGCTGAAGTGAAAGGAAAGAGAAATGCTTGCAGTAGACATAAGTGACTGTCATCAGAGCCTTGGCCTAAGGGCAATTGGGATGTGTTTATTCCATGAAGTACCGTGCAGAAATACCTGAGCTAGTTGAGAACATGCTAGTTCAGGTTACAGAAGCAAAGTATACGCACATTAGCAGAAATACTGGAATTACTTGGGTGTGGTTTTCAGAGATTACCCTGTTCCACCCAAATAGAGAAATAGTGTGGAGCTGTTGTAGCCAAAAAAGTGATGATTTCATTTCATTACACTTTCAAAGCCCATAAGTTTATGGGAAGTTATGACAATTCTTTTTCGGGCGGGG
>WBMW01000154.1:602706-650601 GCA_013396635.1 Penelope pileata | reverse complement strand
GGGGGCTTAGATAATTATTTATTATTAATAGTACATTTTGTACAGACAAATCTTGCAGAGCAGCTATGAAGATGCCACTGCTATAACTGCCCTCCCTAGCAACCAGAATGCATTGTTGGCTGAGTTGGAGCAGAAAGAACAACAGCAGAAGGATCAGGTTGAATATTTCTGCTTGTCTGGTCATCAGTAAAAGTGGCTGCTGTAATTGAACAGGGGGGAATTAGGAAAAATAGTCTGCTGCTTCAAGTAGGCTGTTGAGAATAAGGAGACCTCATTGTGGGACTTTACTGTTGTAAATCACAGGAGCCTGGTTCCCTTTTACACTCCTTTTGCCTTATGAGGGTTCCTCCCAGGATGTACTCACATGAAGAAGGTGGCAACCAAAAATTAATCTCTTCACATAGATCCATCTAGACTTCTCTTGGAGGTACTTACGTGGCCCCATTGCCTTAGCTTTTTCTTGAGTGTTTTCCTTGCTACCTCAGAAGGCAAATTTGATGAAATTTCCGCATTTAATTTGAAAATGGCAGGAGTAGGAGACTCTGTGGCTTGTCCAAGGAAATCTGGGGAAGGAATTAAATCAAGGTGTCCCAAATCCCAAATTAACACTTTAGCCTCTATGCAATCCTCCTTCTCCACCTCAGTTTCCCCCAGACAAAGGAAATTGCCTCTGAAAAGAAACCAACATAACTTCTACAGACTTAGCTGTGATGAATTTGAAAAGCTGAGCAACCTCTCTGAAATAAGCACCTTTATTCTCAAATAACACATTGGTTGAGGATTGTGGTGCAATCGCAGAAGCAAGATCGCTTCAGATAGATTTCTAGTGATCCCAGGTAGAGTATTAAGTGGTTTAATGATTGCAAACAAAATATTTCAACTTACATGATACTGAACTCCCACCAAGACGAGAAACAGCCAGATCCCACACAAGGTATCCTTTCCCCTGGGTGGCTGGCTCTTAAATGAGCCCAGGCTAGTCCCACCCTGGGTCCACCCCTCCTGGTCACATGGAGGGGGGCACAGGTGTTCCTTAGGCCAGCCACCGCCCTTCACCAGGTGCTCAATCACTAATTCAGGCCGTGACCTCATGTTTCCCTTACAAGGATGTAGGTCAAAAAGAGCAAATGTGTCAATGATTTCCCCCAACCACTGAGACCTCCTCACTCCTTGCACGAGAGCTTGCTGGTGATCTGTTAGTATGGAGGTGCCACATTTCAACCTTAAAAAATGGTCAGGCCTGCATCAGATTGAAGAAATGAGGGATATAATTAAGCAGTTCTGAGGTGGGGAAGCTGCCTAAAGAGGATGAGGCTCGTTGCAGTGGTTGAGCTGAGGTCATGAAGCCTGAAGATGTGCAAGAGGAGCTGATGCCCTTGCACCATGATGCTCAGTGCTCACCTTTCTCCTTTTCCCTCCAGCAGCAGTTTGCACTTCGCCAGCAGCACAGACATTAAAACTTCCTCTAGCTTACAGAAAGAAGATAAGCATGGCTTTTAATGCAGATTAAAACACACATGCACTTTTGAAACATGGCTAGTCATTACCAATTCATGGCTGCTGTCCAGCAAGCGGAGAAAAACATTTCCCCTCGTAGATCTAGCAACAAAACCAAGAAAAAAATCAATGACTTACACTGTACACTCAAACAGCTTAAAACACAAACATTTCCAGAGTACAATATTTCAAGCAGTCTTGTAATTGGAGGAGATATTTTTTAACTGGATTCTGACTTTTTACTACCAAGAGCCCCGTCTTATTTGCAGAGGCTCCACTAGCTGTCAGACATCCTGACTCCACTTAATAAACTCACTTAAAGCAGAGCTTTCTTAAGTCACAGTGTAAGTACATAAATTAGTTGTTTCAGCATTAGACCAACACACTTCTCTTTCTTCCCCTCTCCTGAGCGCTGAGCTACAACGAAGAAACACAAGTCTCCAAAGAACCAACAGCTCATTAGGAAATGCTGCCATAACCCGATGTGCCTGCACACAGCAGCTCCCATTGGCTTTGGTTGGAGCTGCAGGTCTTCTTATTTGCAGTCAACACTGGGTAGAGTTTTGGTCCCTCAGTTTAGAAGCTGCTTTTAGATTCTCTGTCTTTGTGCACCACAGTCTCAGTGGGTGAAATGCAGAGGTTATGCCAAGTCACAGGGAGACTGCCACCAAGTGAAACTGCAACACCAGGAAGCTAAGAGACTCTCCAGCGTCTCACCAGATAAGCAGGAGCAGGGCGTATTTCGTTAGTGGGCGGATCTTAGTGTGGTTCCCTGTGAAAATGAAGCTTAAACAAGCTCAAAGCCGTGTCTCTGTCTCTGTCTGACCCTCCTTCCTAAATCCTCCATCCACTGGCCAAGCTCATTCATATTCAACAGAGAGAAATACATTGCAGTAATAAATAAATCTGAGGAATGTGGGCTGCCAAGCTGGAGAGAGGTGCCAGAAGTCCTGCTGTCTCAGAGGAGGGCCGCTTAACCTTTCAGTATGTCCAAAAGGAGAAAGGCTTTTAGTCATGTGCATTCACACTTTCAGAGAAAATAAATTAATAAAAATGTTACAAAGTCGCGAGGATCTTGGTTCTGCATGCTCCTGTGCTGGCAACCAACGCCTGTGGCTATTACTGCACAGAGGTGGCTCCCAGGAAGCCCAGAGGGACCCCATGGTCACCTACGCCAGCACTCAGCTCTCACACTCTCCAGGGTGGGGACATGCAGCACAGGAGCAATTTGTGTTTTATAGAGGATGGCATGGCAGACAGCATCTAATCCCACTCTCTGGTCCATTGCCATGCCCCAGGAGTCCCTTGAGCAAGAGCAGGAGCAGCACCAGGCTGGGGATGGACAGCAGCTGGCAAAGCTTGGCATTGCCATTGCTACGTGTTGTACCTGGTGGTGGCTGCTATTTTTACAGCAAAACTCATTTCTTGCTAATAATCTCTGTGTTACAATTTGAGAACCTAATCTAGCCCTCTGGTAATTTGATCTTAATTAAACAATGTAGCTGCCAATCCAGTCCCTTTCTGGTAACCCATGTATTGCAATGTTTGGTGTTAGTCAAACACAACAGACATTTTATCAGCCCCAGCGTTGTAAATATAGCTCAGTTTCTGAGCAGATGCTGATAGTAAAGTTTGCCTTGCCCTGCCCTACCTCTCCCACTAAGCTGAGTCATAATAGCACACGGGGTTAGCACAACTCCATTGCATGGTATAATGCTCAGCAAGATTTGGCAGATAGGAGGCCTTACTAATCTTATGAATCTCATCTTTCACGCTGAAGCACTTGGCTGGGATACACCTTTTTTGTGTGTGTGTATTTAAGTTATTTTATAATACAATCTTCCAAGTTACATAATGGTTCCTCGTTTCACTTTGTGTCATCCAAACCCTGTACAGGAATGCACACACCACCTCCGATCATCCATGAAGTCCTCGGGGCCACTGCTCCCTGTCCATGGAGCAGTTTTTAAAGGGCACATGCTACAACTGCATGCTCACCAGCACTTTCCAAAGAGCCAACTTCACCTGTCTTGCATCACATGCCATAACCTTCTGGGGAGTTTTTAGCATATTGTGACAAATTAAAATGAGGTNGCCTCTCTTAACCCAGTGACATTTGTGTTCAAATGTTCCAACCTACCATGCTCAAGAGGGCTCAGGAGCAGGGTAAACAAGTTCGCTTGTGTATTTAGCATACAGCCCAGTTGTACGTTTACAGTAGATATTCTGCCTTAATTTGCTTTTAAACAGACCCTTCAAACAGCTCAGAGCTCTGGACATTGTTCTCCTAGGTGCATTACAAAACTATAATTAATTAGCTGGGCTCCCCTGTGGATTTTCTCAGATTTTACCCAGTCTCCCCGCCAATTTTAATGACCTTCCCAGTCAGGGGCTTTACATCTGTAAATGCTGAGTGCTATTCAGTGCTTAGTAAACAAGGGGCATCTGAGCAAAATAGCCAGAGCTTGCAATCAAACAGTTTACTTGTTTATACTACAGGAGACACTGTCAGTCTGGGTGGCTCTTAGCACCTGCTGCACCGTTTGATGACTAATTTTTGGCTTCCTGTCCCATATTAAGAGAGCTCAAGATTGATCTGTGTTGCCCTTCCATAAAGTTGGGATTGTCAGGAAATCTGCATCGCAGAATGCTGCTTTCCCACTCTCTCTTCTTCGCCCTTTTTAAGCAAGAAATGGCACTTTGTTCATTGTCTGTGTAAAACTTGCTGAGAGCCCTCCATAGAGAGACCAGCCAAGCAACTTTCAGCTGCTCCCTATGTCTGTTGGCTTCAGGCCAGCATTCCCCAGCTGGTATCATATCACAGAATCACAGAATCACAGAATCACAGAGCCATAGGGGTTGGAAGGGACCTCTGGAGTTCACCTAGTCCAACTGTCCTGCTAGAACAGCTTCCCTACAGTAGGTCATGCAGGTAGGCGTCCAGGTGGGTTTTGAATATCTCTAGAGAAGAAGACTCCACCACCTCCTTGGGCAGCCTCTTCCAGTGTTTTGTAACCCTTAGCCAGTGGCTGCGCAGGAGGGATAGAAAAATTATCATTGCTTTGGTCAAAGTTGGATTTTTGTTGTTTCTTCCTAAGGTAGAAAAGTGGCCTGGTGTGTTGAGTACTTTGCTGCAACGCTGTGGCTCAGCATCCAACTGATTGTTGTGGGNTTTTTTTTTTTTTTTAAAAGGATGTTGTATGTAAGCTTGGGTCATGTGCAGGGGCTTGGATCAAGGTCTGGTGTGAGTTGCACCAGAAATAACTATGCTGAAGGGTCAGGAGGGATGGGTTAGAGGGGTGGCTTCGCATGGTTATAAAGCTGTGCCATGGAGGTGTAAATGGAAGAGAGGATTTGCCATGTGATGTCAAATTTACTTGTCATGGCATGGCAAGTAGATTTTCTATTCATTCTGAAAATGAACACGTTTAAAGAAAATGGGCATGGATTTCCCCAGTTGGGGAACAGAGATTGCGCAACCAAACAGGGCAACAAGAAACGCTTTTTAGTATTGCTCAGAGGAGTCAAATTAGGGCACGAAATAAAACGATCTCCCTGGGATGTACAACATGTTCTCACTAATATGAGTGACAATTGCTCATGACTGAAGCGAACCAATATTTGTTTTTAACTGTATGCTTTTAGAAATGCGTGTGGTTCCTTTATGTTCTCTGTAGTTGCATTTATATTATTACAGCAAGAACCGGAGTGATGCAACCAGTGAAATTTCTTGGACTGATGCTTCTCTGGCAACTTGATGGCCTTTATGAGCCTCTGTGTAATAGCAGCTACTGGAAGGGCTGAGCACACGGAACTGAGACATAACCAGGTACTGTCAGAGGTAGCCTCACTAATAAAAGAAAAATAATTAGACAGTAGTACTCTGTCTGTGCCCTGGCTCTCCATCTGTAAAACAAGGATGATGGTATCACCCTTATCTTGGAGGGGAGTTGTGAAGATACATCATATTAGAGGTGATTTAAGAGGTGCTCAGAGACTGGTGGGGAGAGGAGAAATGTAAATGCGTCAGAGAGCCAGACTCTCTTGCTGCAGTTTTTAACTTTCAGAGTTTGTTTGAGTTGCTACTTCAGGACTTTCATACAGGGGCAGCTATGGGGCCCTTTGTGCCTTCCAGGGCTGATATTAAGCCCATTGTTTGGGTTTGCTGAGGCTGGTACCTCCTGGGAGATGTCATGCAGCCTGGGCAATTGGGCAGAACCGCAGCGAATAAAAGGCACCGCTGGGAAAGACAAGGCAGCAGTCCTCAGGGAGCAGGACAGTCACGCTCCTTAGCTCATTGCTGAACTGGAAACAAACCAGAGCATGGAGGAGGAGGAGAAACAAGTGGTGAAAATTACTGGAGATATTGAATCCCATTGCATAGGCAGTGGTGTTGTCACGAGAAACCTTACAAGCCTTCACAAGCAATAAATGATGAAAAGAAGGGAAAAAAGGGTACATTACTTAGTGTTTTGTCAGAACAACCAGGCAAAGCCAATGCCTATGCAATGCATGGTTACTTGGGACCATAAATGGGTACATTTGACATTATGTCTGTACATTTGATAATGCGGATTTGTAAAGCATCCAAAAGAAAATGCATATATGCCCAATTCTTTTTCTTGAAGCAATAACTTCAAGGCAGGGAAGTATCAACTGCTATTTGATGCTTCCAGACAAATCTGAAGAAGTTCAAATGAGGCACCATGTGAAATGAAAAGTGTCTTTTGGAGCATCTGAAGAGATATCAGGAGGGAAAAATCCTGAGTTTAGTATATTGTTTTGCTTGCTTCTGTTCTTCATATCCAAGGAGCAAATGCTTTTTCTAAGCAATCTGAATTACCTACTTTTGAATTATGAAGAATTAATCAAAGATTAATAACAAACTGGCTTAAGGCTGTTCTTTATCAGTTGATATGGTGACTAATACCCATCGGCTATCTGAGGACTGCTGTCTGGGGTCAGTCCATTCACAGCCCACAGCTAATGATGAGCTAATGAAGATGCTTTTCAGCAGCTCTCAAACACCAGAGCACCAGAGCTCTCTCCCCTGTAGGATTACCTTGCCATTGGTCACTTTTTGCCAGCCAGCCTGAGCAGTAACCCCTTCATATGAAGGTAGGTGTTCATATTTCTGAAAATAATATTGATTATTTTTTTTTACCCAAGAAGTGAGAAGGAGCAAAATCTGCAAATATTTTAGTTGTCCGGAAGCCTTGACTATGTCAGCAATTATGTAAGGGGAAAGAGTTGTCTTGTGAGGAGAGGGGTTAGCTGGATGGGCTAGTCCATGGGGCTGCGGTAATGCTGTCCAAGGGGTCATGCTCATTGCATGCCCACCACACTACCACTCACCATGCTTTTTATGTTGGAGAGGTTATACGGCAGGCTCAGGCTTTCTCTGCACAATCATGAGAACCCTGCTGATAGTGCTGGAATCAGCCTAAACCTTGGGGTGGGAACTGGTCCACACCAACGGTAATCAGAGCAGAGGTTGGCCCAAAAAAAGCTGGAGCTGCCCCATAATGTTCTGCAGGAGTGAACCAAGAGTTTTACAGATCAGGATTTTTCAGATGAAGACACAGTGAGTTTTTGAAGTTTTATAAAGTCATTTTAGAGTGGTTAGAGCTTTAGCAAGAAGGGGATAGAGGATGGCGTGAGTTTGCAGTTGGGTAATTGGAGAGCCCTTCATGATGGCTTTGAGCCAGCTTCTGCCTCATAAACTCAGCCCATCCTCGATGCCCTGAGCAGACCCACAGGGTGCCCTTTCCCACAGCCCTGGCAGGTCTCATCCTGGCTGTGTTAGGATGGCTGGGTGCAGCTCATTTTCCCCTCAATGTAAATCCACATGTGGGGTCCTGCACGAGGCAGGCTTGGCACATCACCACCACTGGCTCACAAAACAGCAGGCACTCAGGAGAGTTTGCTGTGGGTATAATTCACCTCTTTGCAGAGAGCCAATATCAAGCCTCTGTGCTGTTAAGGTCCCCTTCAGATGGAAAATTTTGCCATGCAGTTCTACCAAACGGACACACAGAGTCTATTTTTAATTCTAAATCCCCTCACTTCAGGGTTGTTACTTTTTCCTCTATTTCCTTTCATCACAGCAAGACACTTATTAAGAACTTGCTTCTACAGCAGGCCAGACTTGTACAATTTGGATTTTATTTGTTGAAGAATAACCATCTGTCAGCTACTGAGAAGGAGGAAAAGAATCTATCCCTGAAGATTTGGAGATCTGCGAGTCTTTAACTAACTCTCTGAACATACTGTATCTCAGAACAGGAACTGAAGTGCCCTGGGAAATCAAACAGGAAAATCAAGTAATAAAGTGTTCAGAGAGGCGGCGTGTAAACGTGCAGCACGAGGGTGGAAGCCCTTGCCTATGGAAAGCAAAGGGCTCGGGTTAATAATCAAAATGACCTCACTCTTAATAAATTAGGCAAAAAAGTGAAGAGGGAAAGGAAACTGCTCTTTAAACGCTTATTGTCAGAGCTGTTTAGCAGCTCTCAGTGCAATCAGCAAGTGCTCCCTGGTGCAGGTCTGGTTACCTGTTACGTCTGTGGCAAGCTTGCTGAAGGCTGTGCTACAGGAACTGCCAGAAAGGTCGCAGCCTGTACACATATGGTGTGGTGAATACGTGAGCTGCTCTGCATAATTACTCACCTTTTTTAATAAACTCCCCAGTCTCTGCTGAGACCTCCGGTGGCAGCACTGGGGGTACCTGCAGCAGTGTACACCAGGAACAGTGGCTGCTTACATGGTCTCATAGGGCTCCTTCACTGATGTGTAACAGAGCTGGAGAGCCAAGCCTGTATTTGCACCACCTGTTGGGCTCCAGTCAGTCCCACCAACTGTCATGATCCACTGCTGTTTGCAAAATTAGCCCAGTCCACATGGCTGGGAGGTGACGAGAGGTGGTAGGATGCAGCTTTAAATGCTGCACTGCCCTGTAGTAAGAGCCATAGAATTATTTGAGTTTGAAGGGACCCTTAAATGTCATCTAGTGCAACCTCCCTGCCATGAACAGGGATGCCTACCCCTAGATCAGGGTGCTCAGAGCTCCATCCAGCCTGACCTTGAGTGTCTCCAGGAATGGGGCTTCCACCACCTCTCTGGGCAACCTGTGCCAGTGCTTCACCACCCTAACTGTCCTAAATTATGCTAAATTATCCTAAAACTATCCACCCTGAAGCACACAGGGATGGATGGATGGCCAGCATCTGCTGTTGGAACATATCTACTCTGGTCTTCAGGGTGTCTATTGCTTCACCTCCGGCCACCTCTACACCTCAAAAGGTCTGCTCCTTCCTCACCTCTCTGTAGAAAGTGTAGCTGGGAAACCAGGTCACCCTACTGTGGGTACAGCCAGATGGAGGAAGAGGCAACAACAGATGTTTTTGCAGATTATCTGCAGGTCCCTTTTGAAGTTCAGCTGGTGTCACACTTGCCCTGTGCATCACTCGTACTCGTAGCTTCTTGCTGACTCCCAGGTATTGATCCTGTGATGCGCTTGACTCAAAGATCACAAATGTTGTTCCAACCATGGGTTACCTTCAGGTGAGACCAGAGATCAATCCAGATCCGTATGTGTGCACTCATACAGTTTCTAGGAAGTCAGAAATTGCTGTAGGAAATCTGTACCCTCAGTGCTAGTTGAAACTCTGGTGTTCTCCCTCACTGCGTGTCAACCTCTCTTTGCCCGTGGGTCTCTCACCATAAGACCAGGAATGGACCCATCTCACCTACTCCAGACTCTCCACCACAAACAAGTGCAGCCAGAAGTCCAGTCAGAGAGCCAGAGCTGTGCAGGCTCACTCTCTTCTCCATATGCATTTAATTATTCCACCATTAGTGGAATATCTCCCTTCCATTTCTCTTTCCTTATGACACAAGGACCTTTGTCTAATGCTCTTGTGCTCTTCGTACAATCCATGTTGGTGGCCATCAGGAGTGAAATCCAAAGACCTTCACTTTATTCTTGGAAGATAATGCAAGGAACAACCCCAAGATTTCCTGGAGAAATAGAGGAACACCCCAGACCATATGATGTGCAGTAGCTATATGGTTTCTTTCTTACTTTCTTCCATTCCATCTCACCCAAATTGTGTCTACCTCAAACCTAAGAAGGCTGAGAAAAACCTTAACTAGGAAAAGGAGGGAGGTTAATAAGATCAGACAACTGGCTCATAAGTGGTAGAGAAACCTTGGGATGTGAAAGAACGAGACACTAGGGAAGATAAGAGATGGGATTAAATTACATTGTTTTGCATAGCTGAGTCTTGTCTGATGTAACACATGGTAAAGCAATGCAAAGAGCAGCAATGTCACTTCTCTTTTCTTCTTCTCACAGTGAGTTACATCTGTCAATCACCATAAACTGAAAGATTAGACATTTACTATCTGTTGGGGTTAAGTGTGCTACTTTCTTGAGCTAGCTGGAAGCTCATAATTAGCTCACACCTTCTTATCAGAGACCAGCTCTATTTTCCTGTTTTTACTTTTATAGTTGTTTTGCATGCTGTAAATCTGTCTCCACCAGGGATCCCTTATTTACATCCATTTATTGCAAGAAAGACTGAACTAAATTAGCACTAATTGACTCCAGTTCTGAGAGGTTTTAGCCACAATTTCCTGTTCTATTTAAGAGTTTCTGATTGTATAGGTGCACGAACTTTAGAGATGCTGGGCCAAGCTCTGTCCTTTGGTAAGGCCATATCCACTCAGAGTATTTTTTTACTTACAGTGCAGTTGCTTTCGTGTAAATTAATCAGAAGCTACTCCGTCACTATGCTTTTCCAACATTTAATTAGAAAACTACATGCTAAAACAATTCCTTCCTACTTGGAAACTTTGGATCCATTTGAAGTTCAGAAAATATCTTGCATTTATGTCTGGACTCTCTAGGGCTGTTCACATGTCCCGGGGCTGCTGAAATGACTTTTCAATTCCATACAATTGCATTGATGAAGTTAAATTATCTGCCTTATTTTCCATTTTCATGTTGCTTGCTCAATTTCTCACTGTGCCTGCTGCTTTATATTCTGAAAATGTTGAAGCAGAGCAGAGAACTGGGCATGTCTTGTTAGTTGAATAACTCAGCTCAATTCCAGAGTTATCTGCAAAAGAAATGCTAAGAGGCTTGGACTTTTCTTTGTAGCTTTTCAAGCAGACTGTTGAGGGAACAGATTTTAGCCAATGTGTTTTTCCATCTTGTGACTTCTGAGGGTATTTGGCGGGGGGATGCTCAAGGAATTGCTGTTGTTGGTGTCTGACTCCTCTCTTGAGGTACAGAGCAGTGCCTTGAATCTTGCCAAGCACACTTATTCATGTCTCTGGGCTGCATTTTCCAATGCTCCTGCCATCCTCCTTTGTAGACATTTGCTGTCACCAACTGTTTAGTAAGCCTCAGCATGAGCTTTGTTCTAGCAGCAAGGAGTAGATCTTGTAGGAGCCATCAGCCTACTGGAAAAGTCTGTCTTTACATCTAGTTAGCACTAAAAGAGCCCTGAAAACCACAGCATGCTAAGGTCATATTTCTAGGGAAGAAAACTAGATATCAATAATGTCTTATCCATTCCAGTGCTCTTCTGCTGTCAGCCAGTGTGTTTCCAGCTTGAAAAGGGGACTGACAGTCCCAGAAGCTCTGAGCACCTGCAAGGTGAGTGAGCCATGGCACTCACTGCCTGGTTAGGGAACAACGTGATGGGCACTGATGGGCACATGCAGAATGAGAACATGTCCAGAACTTTCACAGAGACAGATATCGTGCTTTGAAACCTGTGAAGACTGACACACGAAGGTTTTCCAACAAGCTTCGGTTTTCTTCTAACCAGGGATTTGCTTATGTCAGAGAGAGCTTTCAGAGCCTGGTTGCAGGATCCTCAGAAATCTTCATCAAAGTCCCACAGTGAATGATCGTGGTCATGCATTTTTATGTTTGTTTGCTTATTTGTTGAGGAGGTAGATCCTGGCAGTAGATGATGTACTGCATTTTGGGTTAATCCAGTATAAAGCATAGAGAGCTGTCAGATCGCACTATCACTACCCTCAAGCTCTTTAAATCAGGCACAGAAGCACCCTTGAACATATTCAGCCAAATAAACACACAGCCTAACAGATCCACCAGCCATTTATTGGAAAAAATACTCTCTTGCAGAAGGATGGTATTTCAGTAAAAGTGAAAGCAGCATTTTCTTACTAGAGAAAAATCAGTCATTCACATTTAGGTAGAGAGCTGGAAGTTCAGTGCAGGGCAGTTTGGGTGCTCTCACTGGGACAAGAGCCTGCTTCTAAATCTTGGCAGGCTTTTTTTTTTCCCCCAGATGACTCAGCTGGTCTCTCTTCACTGAAATTATATAAATTCCTTGTATTAAATTTCCCTTTTTTTTTTTGTCAGAAATGTGTCCTAATTGGGATTTTTCAAATGCCACATTTCTGACAAGAATGCATGACAGTAAACAGCATCCCTTTCAATTTTTCTGCAAATTATCCATATTTTCCAAAGTTTCTTAACTTTGGAAAAAATGCAGACTGCCAATAGGAAGGAAGCAGACAAAAAATCTCAAAATTACTTTTGCAGTACTGAACTATTTAAAATTTTGTACATTACAAAATAGATTTAAGGTTTTATTTTCATTTCAAAGTGTATAGTTGGGATCCTGTGGGATGGATTTTATTTTGCAAAACTGATAATTTTTTTGACCATTTCTTTGTCCAGTCCTTCCATAAGGGACCTCCTTTGGTCTATCCAAAGACAGACAAAGAGCTGTTGCTCTTTCCAATTTATGTTTTACCGCTTTAAAGATCTGCAAAAGCACTGAAAAGCCTTCTAATGCTCATCTTAGAACTAAATCACCATTTATTATATCTCTCTGAATTTCAGAACTCGTGAAAATCTCCACAAGTTTCAATGCATAGGTATAACAAACCATATCACTATAAAAAGAAAAAATGTCTTTGTTGTGTTTGTGTTTAGAAACCTCAGCTTTTGAACCAAGCCAACACCAATCTGGGTGGTTTTTTTGTTTTTATTTTTTATTTATTTATACATACAAGCTTGCCAGCTGTTTTAAGGTAACTGCTAAAAAGAAGTATTTCAGCTGTTTAGAAACATTGCAGCAAACAGACCCATTGTTCCCAGTGCTACTAAGTGACATTTTTGCATGAGTTGACAGATTTTCACCTATTTTTAACACCCTTGGGGCAGATAAGAGAGGTGACCCACTTTGAGGAGATCTTCAACATCCCTGGAATAGAATTACGTGTTAGAATTGAGTCACACAAAGTTGCAAAAACGATGAAGGATTTGGTGGCAGAGTGAGGAGTCAGAATACCTAACAGAAGAGTTAGAAGGACATTGTGGATGATATAAGGCGGATGCTTGGACAACAAATTCCAAGTAGGTAGGACTCTGTGGGATAGACATTCTGTATGGCTTGCAGTGGATTAAATGTCAGAGCTGAGAAACACCTGCTATGTTCTCCATGCAGCAGTAACCCAGAAAGTCAAACCCCAATGCCATAAAATCTGACTATAGCCACCTTAGCTGTCAGCCCCATGAGGCTGCAAGCCTTTCGCTGCACTGGCATTTTGCATGTTGCTCCTCCTACCAGTGACCTTGGGAATATAGCTGGAATTTCTCTCTGCTAATTTGAGCTAGGGAGCAATGGATTTGGTAGAAGACAGAAGCTGGTTCTTTCTTCGTAGTCAGCTAAGAAACCTGCAGGGTCCTTCAAGAAACTTTCACCACGGCCTGCTGAAGGAAAAGTAGCTTAAATATTCACATACCTTTCAAGGGAATTGAACTGAAGTGGGAATAACATGAAAGGGACACCCATGCCTCCTTTTCTTCATGTGGTGGAAGTAGCTTGAAATGATGTCTTAACCTCTGAATATCTGAAATTAACATTTGCCCTCCATCCCAAAATATAAAAAGAAAGAGAATGTGAGTTTCATAAATGGAGAATTCCAAGTGAAAAAGAGATCTGTTTGGGCCAATACAAATATGTCATCATTTCCAAATCACTTTGGTTTCAACCACTCTGTTGAAAAACAGAAAAAGTACCCAACATGCATTTATATTAAGTCAAAATAATTTTCTCATTTAAAAATTAGGGGGCAGAAGTTTTGGTTTAGAAAATATCCAAATAAAATATTTCAATTTTTTTTTTATGGGCTAGAATTTCTTGAAACAGAACCCTTCCTGACTATATAAGATCATTTTTGAGAAATTAAAACTTTCAGACAAACAGGCCAATTAAGCTTTCCACACCCTCTGTCTACCTATATTGTAAACTATCAGGAGCTGTATGTGTCTTGAGGAATTTACCAGAATGGATCTAAACCCTTTGGGCATTGCCAGAAACTCAAGTCTCAGATCGCTGGTGTAGCTATGGATGTGTTACAGCATGAAGTTGGGGCATTTGCTGTCCACCAGGAAGGAGCAACCTGGGATTAACAGACATAGACCTGATCCATGTGAGGCCATCCATACAAATGGATTACTTGGGTACAATGTGCAGCTCCTCTGCCCTTTCTCTTGTCTGACCAGAGAGGATCTTGACCTGGATTGGAAGTGACATTTCTAGGATTGGAGGCTACAAATTCCCTTGAATTTCAAACACAACCATTCCCAACTTAACCTCAGAATAGCAAGCTGATTCCCCTTACACCAGAGGAAATGCACTTTTACTTCACAAAAGGAAGATGAAGAATTGGCTTTTCAGTTATAAGTATTTTGGACATTTCTTAACTATTCTCCTCAAAGAACTGATGCCAGAATTTTTTTTAAAAGGAGAACAGCAGCTTTTTACACTCTTATGAACAGCTGCACAAAAAATGTAATTAACTGTTCCCTGAGCTGTTGACAGCTGGCAGCACCATTTCATGGTGAAATATCAAAACTACAGTATTCTGTCTTGCAGAGAGCAGATAACCTGCAACAATTAGGAGCTTTAAAAAAAAAAAAGTAGGGGGGAGGTTCTGTTTGGAGAAAGTGAACACACAAATTTATTTAACCCAGCAGACGTTATCTTGTCTTCTCCTGAAGTAAAAAGGAAGATTAGCAGCAACACTCCTCTTTCTGAAGTATTCACTGCCTGCATCCCATCATGGAACATCATGGGATGGTAGTGGATTTCACAGCCAGCACAAAGCTGAAGGGCACTGCTTTTATTATCAGTTAGGGAGAACATCTGTCCCAGTCCTTTGCCTTGTCAGGGTAATTATTCCAATCATACAGGAAAAACAAACTCCTCCATTGAAAACAACTGGATAAGAAACTAAGAAGCAAAACAGAATTCTATGTCACATAGGACATCTGATATCCTGCTCCCTGAGAAGAATCTCTCAAGGAAAACAAAAAAGAAGAGGGGGAAAAAAGCAGCTTGGATTCTGCTCTTCCCTAGACAGAATCAGCTGGGAGGTGTTTTAGTGCAATTTTTCTCAGTAACACTTTAAATGGAAAGATTTTCTGCTAGATACCAGAAAAGATAATTTTATTTTTTTCAAACTGGCTTCTGAAACTGTGAAAACGTGTTTTCCCAAGTGCAAGCAGAAAAGATACCTTGGGATATTTGCATCAGGTGGCTGCAAGTACACTTGCCCAATTTGTGCAGATAGGTTCCTGCATGACAAATGTCTCCAGATGGCTCATCTGAGGTTACGTGTGGAAAACACGGTCCTTACTTCATTCATTATCTATAGGAGGATAACCTTCATGCTTAGTCAACAAGTAGCAGTGTATGAAGACAGGGCTGTGCACAACCCACCACCACCACTACATTCCCAGGTGGAATGTCTCAGGTCCTCAGGTGCAGAAAACTGTAAACCCTGACAAGGACCAGAGGGATAGAAGAGTCATTCAACAGAATTCCAGAAATCAGATAAACTCAATAAATGACACAAACAAGACCTTTTCGTCCTTTCCTCATTGCTACATCTGATGTCCGGAAAGAAGTTGAACTCTGGACAGGAAACCATGAGGGCTTCTCATATCCTCCAGTTCCAATTTGCACAACTGGGTAGCTTTACAAGCACTAAAACCTTTAACATCAGAGGTGCATCCCATGATTTCTTTGCAAGTATGCAAAGCTTGTGCACTGCCTTCTGCAGCTCAGTACACACATACACAAAGAGGATCTTCCTGTGACAGGAAAAGCCAGACTGAAGCCAAAACAAGCCAAATGCTTAGGATGACATTTATTTACTATTAGCAAAAAGATCAAGTAATCTTTCCTCGTGAGGAAGATTCAGGTTCCTAGATGCTCTGCACAAAAATTTTCACATCTGTGCAGAGCAATGAGAGAGGGACTGGGATGCCTCAGGGATCTGAGGCCTTGGAGGCCATGGTGGGCTGCTTGCCTCCCTGGTGACCAGCACATGGGCTTCCCCGCTAGCCAACGGCATCACCGTGCAATCACTAGAGTCCAACAGGTATCCACAAAGTAATACATCCAAAACTGATGTAATTGTGATATATACTCTGACCATGATGGCTCCAAGATGAGACTGGGAGGGAGCGCATGAGCTTTTCTTGTATCTCAGAGATCATTCTGTAGGATGTTAATGATTGTACTGAATCCATACAGTGCTGATCGGAACACAGAATTATCCTAAAGTATCTGGTTACTTGCCCTTCCCCTTCTTCCTCAGATAAATCTAATCTTCAGGGGACTGCTGATCGCAGGCAGTTTAAAAGTCTTCCCTCTAGCAGAGTGATGCCAAATGCTAGTACAGTTTCTTAGTTGAGCTTTATTTCATAAAAGCAGGTATTTATTTTTTTGGAAATTCCATTTAAAAATGTTACCTTCATACCAGTCAAGCAAAGGTTGAAACCAGGTTAGACTGCATATAATTTCATATTTAAGTTCCTAATTGTGTTTTTGCAGTGTTTCACATTACAGTTTTTCCTTGTCTCCTAAGCCTCTTTCACTTGATAAATACACTTGTATTATGAAACTGCCCACTTTCTACATTCTTTTTCACTTTCTTCTCTCACATCAAAGCCAATATAAATAAAGAGTAAATTGTTGAGCTAACAAAACTGTTAAGAGAATACACTTTTTCCCCCGGAGCGGTAAAGATTTCCAATACCCTAGCAGAACTGTCTTAGATCAGTAATTGTTAATGGAATAAAACAGTGTCAAAAGGTAAACATGGTTGTTTGATAAGTCAGGTTGACTGTGCCTTTCTGGACCGTGTCTCTTGCCTGTCTGCTTTTGTTTTGTTAAGATTAGCTGTTCTCAGTTCAAGGGAGTAGTCAGAAAATGAATTTTGTATACACAGCACTGTTTGCAACTTCCAGCCCCTGCACTTTTTCATTTTAACACAGCTAGCACGTATCCTGCTTCAAAGTAACTTTCACAATGTGCCCTTGCACAATCTCTGAATCAGTTATTGTGGGTGCAACGCTGACTGAACCTCAAAAGATGAGCCAGAAAAAGTCACACAGCCAAAAAGGCAGAAAAATCAGCTGCTCAACAACTCCAGCAGGTTGAACAACAGTCTAGTCCTTGTCATAAGGAAAAACAGGGAGATATCAAGCAAACTTTCACGCTATTTTCTCTGTTTGTGGTACTTACTCTTTCCCAAGAACAATTCATGGCCCTGCTGGGCTGAGGAGTGCAATCCTGAGTCTGATCTTCCATGAATTTATGTCTGAGCTCCAAATACAACTGACTATCTCATTTTAAACACAGACTGGTAACTATCAAAATTTCGTGGCAAAATTCGGTCTCACAAAATGTTAACCCAGGAAGAACTGAGTTATCAATATAACTGATTTTTATTAACCAGAATATTAACTGAGGAAGAACCCTGAGCATAATTTGCTTTTCCCAGTGTTCAGTAAGACAGATCTCGTAAGATGACCTGAGAGGGTGGATTTTCTGCAGCTGGGATGGATAATTTGCCAACAACAACTTCGCAGCCCAACATCTAAGGCAGTCTGGAGATATGTTGGTGATGGTTATTAGGTATGTCATTAGATATGACAGTAGTTAAACAGAAGCTAATGCGCTTCTGAAAGACTAAATTTTGGCTCTGAGCACCTAAAATACCTTTTATATCAAAGTCCTTTGGCAGATTTCACCATTTTCCACCTCTGTGTGATGCAGCTAATGGATAAATATCCAACACCCAGCTCCTGGCACCAGTCAGGCTGCTGCCATTGTGCACCTCTGTTGGGGTGGAGGGTGGCTGGAGGAGAGCAGCAAAGTCCTCTGAGAGAGAGGGACAGAGAGTGCTCAGCATTAGGAAAAGTCAAGAAACAAATACATATTTCTATGTTAAGCAAGCTCCAATAAAGACACATGGGTAAACATCCAGAAGGCTCACACAGAGTAATCAATATTCTTGATGGCCCAAGAAAGCACTGAAAGAATGGGATAAAGTTCAGCAGGGGGAATTGCAGAGGGCTGTTTGGAAAGGTTTTCTGACTGTGAGGTCTGTGCAGAGTTTGCATAAAAACAATCCACCACAGAATATCCATGTGTATATAGGTACTGGAACTAGAAAACTCTCTAGCTGCGTTTAACCCACATGGTTAAAACTTGGTTAAGCATAATTAATCCAAGCTAAACATATGCTCTAAATAGAGGCCTATTGCTTGGCTCATAGACTTTACAATGAAAGTTATGTACTGTTGTCAGAAAAAATCCACAGCTCTGCTACACCATGCAGAAATTTCTGTGTCAGATGGAGGCCCTCTCACAAGGAAATCCTGAAAAAACGGGAGAACGTGCATCTAAGTATTATACACATGATGCTTCTCTAGTTTAAAAATATTTGCTATCTCAAGTAAAAACAATGCTTGAAAAGGTTATTGAGACGATTTCCAGCCAACAATGATGTCAGAGCTTGTCTGCCCAAGACTCTGTGGTCTCCATTGCTACATTCATCCTCTTTAATAAGGCGGGTCAGTGAGGGAGCACATGGCATCTTTTATGAGTCCCTTTGATTGAGAATTTCTAGCTCTCTATTAGAAGTTTTCTTTCTTTATAAATACATATTACTACTGCTGTGTCCAACACAACTTGCAGTAACAGGAAATCTGCACTCATCCTGCTCTCTGTAGGTTCTCTTCTCCACCCGGTTCCTTATGAGCTACAGAAACAGAAGAGTGGTTCCATTTTTAAAGAATTTATGTCTCTGTCATGATCAGTTTGAAGTTTCTTCTCTCCTACTTTCCTTTGATGGTGTGTCATGTTGTTTGCTGGCCATTCACATTTGCAAGTGCTGCAGCATCCCTGCAAGGAGCAGGGGCTGGCATGTGAAGGCAGTCCTCAGCTTGTGCAATACAAAGGCGATGTTTGCCTGGGCTGGGACTTCTTGCTATTGCAAAAAGAAGCTGCTATTGTGCTCTGCGTAATCGTGCTCTGTTGGGTGAATGCATGCCAGTCCTCATTAATTATGTTACTGTTACATTATGCTAATTGTATCTTTGAAGCTCTGTAATTCTGATTTTTCTAAACAGCTCAATAAAAAAGTTAATTAAAAAAAGATGTTCTCTGAAAAGGGCAAGAGAGACGCTCTCTCAGGAGCTAGGAAGAGTAACAAAGGAAAAGCTCCGTCTCTGCTGTCCAATTGACCTCAGACACAAACACGAGTTATTAATTAATCAATGTTGCTTCAGCTGATGTGAGAGTACATGAGCAGGAACCAGGCTGCAGACAACAGGAGATACGAGCAAGAAGGAGCAGAAGTTCCCCCTTGGCTTCACCCTCCTCAGCTCTCCCTTAATTAGGAAGAATTATAACCGTATTCTCCCCAAGAGAGCTTAGAGGGATGATGCAATTGGTTTCAAGAGGCATTGACTTGAAGCTATTTCAAGATGTGATGGAAGGATGACCAACACAGTTGTGCTGCAAGGAGGTAGGGAGCACCAGGATACTTCCGCTTTCTTACACACAGAGGGAAAAATGGAGCAAGTGTTACTGCAGAGGTAGAGGGATACCCCTGGGGGAAGTTCAGCCTTACCATAGATTCCTTGTGCAAAAGCAGCCAAGTCTTTAAAGTCTATTTCTAGAAGGTTATTTAGACACACAAATAAGTTCCCTGATCTAGGTTTCAATCTCTCCCACTGCCTCAAAACTCCATAAAATGAGGCCTTTTCACCCCATTTATCGCATCACATCTATTTTGGCAATGATCTCTGGAGGGCAGGAATGGCCTTTCTATGCATATAACTCACTACTGAAGTAAATAATAATAACTCAATGGGAAAGTTAAGAAGTTACATAAAATACACTCTTTCCATTGTAAGTCTTCTGAAACCTTTCCAAATTTTGCTGTTTTTTTTTTTTCCTTGTTGGTTTGTGTTGAGAAACACTCTTCTTCCCACACGTCCGTTTTTGTTCTTGGTCCGCAGCTCCGAGCGCTGCTATGAAGTTCGAATGGCTCTTGCTGGTCAGAGCCTATGGGGCTTCTGTGTTCCTGTCATTTCGTGTGTCATGCAGACAACCAAAACCCACAGCAATAAAAACTTCATAATACAACAACCCCCCGTGTGGCTGATGTATGCCACATGGTGTATTCTGTTTGTTACCGGTCACACTTGGAAATTATTCCGTTTCTTTTTGCCACCCAGTCCCATTGTATAAAGCAACTTTTTTTCCCATTTGAAGTCCAACAATTTTTTTTTGAAAATATGAGGTACTTCTCTTGAGTGAGGTAACAAATGCCATACCAGAATATAATCATCTTTTGTAGAGACATGGTTCTCACCTGTATCTGTGATTCTCATCCTTTTTCAGGCTTTGAATCCTTAACATTTATAGCTGTACAGACACACAAAATAAGTAAAGCCAATCAACAGATACTGCTTTTCTTTAAGAATATTTTAAAACCTTCCATTGTTGGTTACTGACCTGTATGATGTTTTTCCACGACTGAAGGGTCCGCTGCATACAAAAATATTTATCATCTCTTCTGTACAAAGTATCCAACACAGAATAAGTTGTGCTGGTAGCAAAGGAGAATGCATCTAAGGACAACATGTAGTTACTAGCTAATAGGTCTCAGGAGGCAGGCTAAAATATTTCCTGTTTATTTATTTATTTTTTTTAGGTTTTGACACAAACAGCATTTTCACTGAGCTGAGTCCAAGTGTATTCTCAGCTGGGGAGAAAGGACTGATTGATGGCAGTAAAATATTAAACTGCTCAAGGTTCCTGCTTCACAGTATATAAAACCAGTCATATCAGCTCATGTTTCACTTTTTATGTCTTTTTTATGAAAAAGACACAAAGGAATCCGATAAGCATAGCTCAAAACTCCACTGAGCTGCCCCTACAAGGAGCCTCAGTGTGCAATTACTTACACATTTGTCATGAGAAAAAGACACTTTTAGATAAAGTGGCTGTAATGGGTCAGCATGCAAATTGGGTGTGAATTTGCTCTAATGGTGTGAAGCACGGCTCCTACACAGCTCCACACATAAAGGCATCAAGCGCTGACATCTAATTGCAACAACCTGCTTACAGCTTCCAGGGGCCACTCTAGTCACCAGAAATCACTGGGGGCTGTTTGTCCTCGAGCCCCATTGACACAGACACACTTCATGTGTACGGGTAAAGATGTGCACACATGGTAACCAGCAAGACAGGTAGTTGAGGAAGTCCTGAGGATTGTAACTGAATTAAGGTGCAAATATCAATATTCCGCATTCTGACACTACTGCAACTTCTTATTGAACTGCCTGCTCTCAGTTTCCCACAGTGAGAGACTGTAAAGGTAGGAACAGGAGCTCCGACTCTCATCTCACCAGGGCAAGCTGGGCTCAAGAGATGTGCGCTGATCGGTAGATTGCACATGGGAAGTCTGGCTGGGAGGATGCATTCATGTCACAATGATTTACGCTTTGCAAACCCAGCTGAGCCAGAGTTTGCAAACCCAGGTGTAGCCCAAAGCTGCTCCTTCCTCCTTTCCTCCTCTCTTCCTTTTCTATCCACCAGGTGTATTTTGAGTACACCAAAAATGCATCTCTGCTTTTGCAAAGGCCCGTGAAGGAATGCGATTGCTCCCAGGCTCAGTGTGATCACACTGCCTGGCTTGTGCCAGCAATATTGTTGTCCTTGTGCCTGGCAGCCCCAGCAGCAAGTGGTGCCAAAACAGCTTTGACCACTACATTCAAAAACACCAAAGGACAATATTTCTCCACTGAAAACAGTTGACAGAGCTTGACAGTCATCACTCCTGGGCTCTGGTGTATGCAGACCTCATGGGCATTTTGTACTGGTGCCAAACTGTCAAACTGTCCTCCAGTTTTTAGGGTCATAGAAAATTTAAGAAACCACAAATGAAGATGAACTCATAGAGGACCTACTAAAACACTCTCCAATAGCAGAGCAGCCAAAGTGTTTCATGCACCGTATTTAACACAATCTTAGGCCATCGTGGAAGTGACAGGGAGGACACAGGCACTGCTGAGCTAAGTTGCTCTCAGCTGGGAACAATCTAGTGGGTGGCTTCTCAGCCAGGACTCAGCAGTCTTGGAAGGCAGGCAGGGGTGTGAGCAACGTTTCTTTTGTTGATGAGGACAATTGTAGCTGGAGAGAGCGAGATTAAGGTTACAAGACAAAAGCGCAGAATAATGACAAGATGAAGTTCTCCAGCACACGCTGCTTGAGCTGTTACGAATTACAGGCTAGGAGGGTGCTCTTGATAGCTGCAAATTGACAGTTTGCTAGACAAAGCGATGCTGGGATGTCACATTTATCTGATAAAATGCACTCAGCTGTGTTTTTTCTCCTTCAGAAGGCTGATAACGGCTCATGACTTGTAACACATTACTTGAATTACCATAATTTTATCCACAAACCAGGATCCAACTGTGAAAGACACAATTTGAGACCTATAATACGAGAACAGTTCTTTCAAAGGATTCACATTGGGGACACGGAGTTGACACAAATGGAAGGGGAAGGGCAAGTACAAAACATCAGCAGGATACGGAATGGCCTCTACCTTCCAACAGCTCAACTGCGAAGACAGAAGGTGGTAGTGCTTAAGATATTTCTGGATTCCATCTCAGAAGTGGGAGGGGGAGAAATCAATAAAGGACCTATTGGAATAGCATAGTCAGAGGTATTGGAAGGTGTCTGAAAATTGATAAGTTGAAAAGAAACTGAATGTATTGATGTTCTAGCATTCCCCCTCAAAATGGTACTTCTTATGCACAGATGATGTGAAAGCATGTAGGTAATCATTTGCAACTAACTTCGTTTTGACCGGAAATAAAACTATTTCTTTTACCCCCAGCACTAAATGAGGATCAGTAATTTTCAGGTTTTTCTTTGTTTGTTTTGCTTTTTTATGCAGGCCAAAATTAATAAGTCAAATCAGAGCCAGAGTGAGACCCAGTCAAGTGTTCAGACTGCCACAGCAATCCATTGAAGACTCTTATCCCTGCTGTACCAGAAGACTAGTTTTGTTGCAGAGATCAAGAAAAACTGTGCTCCAGGATTAAAAGCTTTGTTCATTATCCCTCACCTTAAAGAGGAAAGAATATTGAAAAGGCCACTAACCAAGTTCATGTACCTTAGTTATATAAACCATGTTGCTTAGAAATGGCTATGCCCAATTTCAGAAAGCACGGAAAGAACATAAAATAACTGCAGGTTATAAAGCTGGAAAGGGTGATGCAGCCCATGGACATGTGTGTGTCAGAGCATGGGTAATGGAGGACAATGTGATCCCTGTGGATGGGCCCTGAAGGGAATCACACCTGCTGTCCCTGAATTTTCCTAATTGAGCAGAAACTCACTTCTGTTTGCCCTGGTTAGCAAGAGAAAACTAATTTTATCTGAACACCAGAGAACTGTAATGGAATACAGTCATTTCTCTCCAGGCATTTAGGGTGGATATTAGGAAAAGTTTAAATATGCTTAAATGTTAGAAGAAACTGGCTTATGACATCTCCCTCTCTGGAACAAGTTGTATTTATTTGTTAGTGACAGAGGGAGATTTCACAGTGTTTCGTTTCTCCCTCAATTTCTAGGACCCCACGATTTCAATTGTCACTCAAATTTTGTAATGTCATCTGAACTAGGCAGCTGTTTTGAAAGTTTCCAGTACAGAAATGACTTCTGATTACAAAAGGACTGAGGACTAGGAGAGAATTGCATCATTGGGTCTTGGCGTGCAACCATGCCACTGGGTCCTTACCAAAGAGCGGCGTTCTCCCAGCCAGCCTTAAATGGCTTGTGCTAGTACCCAAATTCGAACTGACACATTGGGACAGAGCCTGCCCTGCCAGTTGGTAACAATAATAATCCCATGGCAAGCTGGATTCTCTGTCTTAGTGGAGTCAAAACACTCGTGCTTTGGGATGCACGCCAAGCGTAAGCCAACAGCATAGGAAAGAAAATTCTTCCGTGGATTAACTATTCCTAAATTGTCCACTTGTTCCTTCTGTTTCTTGTTCCTTTCTCCAAAGCCACAGTGAAATACAGGCTGTTGGAAAGGCGAGATGACCAAGGCTGGCATGACATGGTACCTCCTGTATACTTGCACAGTGTCACTCAAAAGACATTTGGTACATTGAGATAATGCAGGAACAAAGAAATGGTTCAGATGACTCAGTCTGCTTAAACAAGTTTTGCAACCTGCATGTGCTCTCTGTTGTTAAAAGACATCGTGTAGCAGCAAAGAAGCACCCCAAAATGGAGATGCAGGGAGAATAAACCCTTTTGCTCATGAGTGAGACGCCACAGACATGGGACAGTAGGAAGCTTGCAGGGGATGCTTCCAGAAGTGCTCCATGAATGGTGCTCTCTGGGAGCTGCTTTCTTTAGCTCATGGACCACCTGCCAAAGCAGCATCTCTGGGGCAGGCCCTGGTATCCACAGCCTCAGCCCAGAACGTTTTCCTCTGTCACAGACTTAAGCACAGACACTTCCTTATCAGTTGCCTTCAGCAGAAAAGCTAGTTGCTACGGTTGATCGTGCATGTCATTCCCATCTTCAGTGCAAAGCCACGCACTAAGGACAAGTTCCCTTTTCCCTCTTCTGTCAGGAGACAGAGGAGAACGTCTATTCCCTTTTCCCACACCCCATCATTTCTTTTTTTTTGTGCTGCAGCACCTACAGGTTTTCTTAATAGTCTTACTTTGTTATAAACTCAGCTGCCAGGCCGAGTTTGGATGGAGGCCTGTAACCTTTTCCAGGCCGTGTGGGGGCACAGGCCTGCCCTGCCCCGTGACATAAACATTGCGCTTTTCTTTTCATCAGGAGTATGTTTTGTGCTTTTTTTTCCCTAAACAATGAAGCAAGCTATCCCCAGAGGTGGTGGTGACAGCCAGCTGGACAGCTGCCTGGCCGTCGCTTTTGTGCCCGGCTGATAGAACTGCACATCACCTCAGCTTCATAAGGGCAAGAGCCCGCTGTGTGTCCTCAGGCAACGACCCTCTTGCCTGCCTGGCTGGAGATTTCCAGCAACAGACCTGATGTGCACAGCCACGGACAGCCAAATTCTGGCCTTCTGCATGTGTTTGGCCTGGCAGCCACAAGGCAAGTCAGTAGAAGGAGTCCCATTCTCTTGTGCTTTCCTGCATCACTGTTAAATTCATGTTGTGTGGTCCCACAGAGGTGTTTGCTACCTGACTGAAGGTTTGCTTTAGCCATCTGTCTGCTGGCGGTGGGCAGATGAATGCTGAAATCACCTTTATTTCGGATAAAGATCTTTGAAGTGGAGCTGGTCCCCACTTGGCTGCTGTAAATGGGTGCCTTCACTCCCACACAGGCTTTTCATCAGGCTAGGCACGATTAGCTTTAAAATTGAGCAGGTTCCCAAGTTGCTATCTGGCTGAGAGCTGACCTCCAGCTTGTTAATTGGATGGGAATAGGTGTACGTAATAGTGGTGCCGTCCTTTTTGAATGCAGCCTTTATGTGAGCAAATAAGGAATTTTATTTGCTGTGCCCAGTCAGTCCTCAATCTATTTGCGATTTAGCCTCTCACTCAGAAAGAATCCTATCAAGGCATCCAACTCCCCCAAAATGGGCTGCAGGCAGGGTCAGCTTAACTGTTCATATACAAAAACCCAGGTTGCTCAAGTGCGAATTCAGGGGTAGCTTTCCAAGTGCTCAGAACCCTTGGCTTAGGGCAACTTTTCAGAAGAGATCTGCACCCCTAATTATAACAATTCAGGCCAGATTTTCTGCAGCGATCAGTCTCCGGTTTGCTGGCTCTTGACCCCGGACGGTTATTTCGTCGCTGAGCAGATCAAATGATGTGGTCTTCGGCAAGCAATGAAAAACACCACATTTCAGCAATTGCATATTGTAGGCATCATAGTTGCCTGGTGCTTGCCAGACTCTAAGTAATCATGCCAGCAGCTAGTGAGCTGTCAGTTATGAGCGTAAGCTGCAAATCTATCAGGAATTGTTTGCATTTCACAAGGGGATGAATAGAAGGAAGATTCATTTTATGTCACTTTAAAAAGTGTGTATGTGTTGCAGAAGGTTAAGATAATTTTGGAGGCAGATTTTTCTGCAAGATCCCTTAAAGAGGTGATCCTGGTGCTCACAGGCTTCTTCTGTGAATACAGCTGGAGATGGAGAAGAAGGCTCTTTCCCTGGTGTGAAACTTGCTGTAGATGCTCCCAGCTCTGCTCCAGCTACACAAACCTGCTTCCTAGCGTCAGGAACATAATGAGTCCTTATCTTCACTCTTTGACATGCACATGGATCTGCTACACTTCTGGAAAACATGATTCTTTTTCCACACCCTAAACCATAAGCCTGAGATGCGGGTCTCATAAACATGAATCCAAACAAGGAATGCCAGGACGAGAGCATATCCTTATCCAGTGTTGTTTTCACTAGACCCAATACCCAGGCATTAGACCTCATCATAAATTCAAATCCAAAGCAATGTCAAATAGAGTGCAGGGTGTGCTTGGGAATTTCCTCTCATTAGCTATAATGCAGATGTGCACAGGCTGGACCCAGGCGTGCTCATCAGTAAGGTGGTGAGGGATAATTTCAGAGACCAAGGAGTCAAAGTTATCATTTTTATCATTCCTTCAACACTCAGGATCATGGACAAAGATTCAGATGGCTGATGCCTGGTGGAGTGGAAAATGGAAAGACATTCAGTACATATGGGCCAAATTATTCAATTATTCAGGCCTCCAGATCTGAAGGTGATGATGTTTGCACACTTTTTTCTCCTTGTCTCTGAAAAGTATTTCGAAAAAATGTGAAAATCTAATGAGAAACAATAGAGCAGGCAGCAAGAGTCGTATATTCTGGTGTAGAGTAACACTGTTATCATTACACATCGTTGTGCTGAAAAAGAAAAACTCACCAAGCTGAAGGGGCTGCTGGAGGACTGGTCAGAAGTGCATTTTCTGAGCTCTCTAGGAAAGTTTGCTTGCTGCTTTTTACTTCCTCAGGAGGTAACTAAGCAGACAAAATAAAGCTTGAAACATCTTTAGGCTTCTTAAAATCTTACAGAAACTGCTTTACAAATTGGGTATGGCACAAGACTTACAGCAGATTAAACATTCCTGGATGAATCGCAGACTTCCATGAAAGTTTGCATTTTCAACAGAATAGAGGGGATTTTGTACTGATTTTGCCATTAAGGACCCAGTTTTCAACCAAGAAAAAAAGGAGAAGAAAAACAGCACACTCTTAAAACAAAAGCCTTTACTTAAAGCCTGATGCTGCAGCTGTTTTGCCCTAAATTGCCATCAGGATGCCCCATGGGACTTGTAGGTCAGGTGTTTCAGATTGCTTTTCTACACCTTAGTCCAGGTTGCTGTTCATCCTGTGCCCATCAGCATCCAGCCCTTCTCTTGCCCAGAGGCGTCCTGCTCCTACTGATATTTTACAACTTTTTTTCTGAGCCCCAGACCCATTTCTGACTCATGCTTGGATTGCTCTGTTCCAGGCTTGCAGAGGGCGGTGGAAAACAGAACAAGATCTGGGAAGGAGGAACACAGGAAAATCTGCTCAATAATTAAGACTGAAAAAAAGCCCTTTGACCCCCACTTGCTCATGTTGGTTGTGTACATGAACACCAACTGCCTGGCCTCTGGCTCTCCCTATAATGGCAGGCCAATGGGAGTCAGTGAGTCCGGCTCTTTGATCCCAATTTCTTGGCAGCTGTGCAAGTCATGGCCTTTGCAGCACTTGCTGCTGACTCATGGTGAATCCTTGCATGTTGGTGTTATAGAGCTGCCTCAGAGGGCAGAAATTAGGTTCATACTTACTTTTAGGGCCTTGCAGCAGCATGAAGAGGCCTTTGTACAACCTGGAGTCAGGATCATGTGCTTGCATCCTACTATAACATAAATTAACATTATTTGAGCACTCATCTCAAAAAATGACAACAAATGAAGGTACCAAATTTGTAAGGCCCAGCAAGCTGGTTAATTAATCTTAAATCTAATTAGCCCACAGTAAATTACCCAAGTAGGATGATGAATCTATTTAGTGATCTGCACTAGCTGGCCCAACATCTATGCATATAAAGACCTGCCCCATGCTGCTGGGAGCTCCTGGTGCCACGCAACTGCCCTTTGTCTCCCCAGCCACCCCAGTGCCTTGCCTCTGGGGCTTCTGTCTGCTTGAAAGCTCCTCGGGGCAGAGAGCACGGCTTTGAAGTTGCTTGGATCCTCCTAGCACAAAGTTTGGAGGTTTCATGAAAGTAATACATTTTATTCAAATTTAATGCAGGATGAACAGTGTGTTTAGACTAATTGTTAGTCTACATAAGCAGCTTTAAATCATCTTTTTTTCCAAGGTATTTAGTCACATCACATGTTAGAGATCTGTGCAAGGGGTAAGGATGATGAGATACTGATATATGGGCAGACTGCACTCAGAAAATGACTTCATAGCTGTTTTCCAACAGGTTGATGTGTCTTCCATTAGAATTACAGGCTCCACAGCATATTACATAATGTGAATTGCAAGTACTGAAAGGCATTTTTATTTTTTTAACGAAGGCTATGCAGGACTGCACTTAGCAAGCAGGCAAGATCAGGCAACACAGCTAAATGTCACAGAGATATGTTTTTTTCAAGTAGCTCCTAAAGCTTATTTTCACGGGAGCTGCCAATACAAAGAGGGATTTGTGACTGCAGTTGAGTTAAGGAGCATAAAAAGTACATGATGTCTCTATGAAAATTACAGCGTCTTAGCTGTGGTTGGCTGGAGGGTCAGCTTTATACAAAATGCTGTATGGCAGCCAAGCTGTGTCCTGAGGCTCTGTGTTAAAACACACAGCAAACAATGAGAACAGATAGAGCCTATCCCAAGAGCTGCATGCATGGCCACAAATGTGTTTTATGGCAGCTTAAGGATGTTGCTTTCATTAACGTACTAACAGCTGTGGGGTATACATGGCCCTAAAAGGAGGGCACACATCCATTTCAAGTCTGGGCTCTGGGAAAGCCAGTGGGATATTTGCCATTGGCCCCCACAAAGCCTCTTGTGTTGATTATTGCATACCTCTTCTGATCACCGTGGCCCAATGTCTTCACTGGGCTTCATTGATTGATTCTTGTTGAGGATATGGTCTGATGAACACGGTCTTCCCCGGGCAAAAATGCATATGTGCGCTAGTAAAACTCAAGGATAAAACCCTTAAAGTCTCCTCAAAGAAGGCTCACAGAGGCCAATAAACAAAGTGTGGTTTATTAGGCAACTTCAGAAAATCCTGAACAAAGGGAGATTGCCTTTAGCTGGTTCATCCCCTGACCATCTGAGAGAAGACTTAGGATCAACACACCCATCTCTTGGCTGCTACTAATGGATGTGCCTCCATTAACTTCAGTGCTCTCTGGCACGGAACCGGGACCCTTACATCAGATGCACTTGAGGGCATTATTCATCTTGCAATTTGCAAAGGTGTTTGAGATTATTTATTTGCAAAGCTTCATTGTTGTGGAAGTCATGTGTAGAAGCAGAGCTTTGCTGATGTCTGGCAAATTCCTGCACCAAAGTTTGCACAAGAGTAGTATAATATAGAGTAAACAAAGCATGGCATGAGGCCATGGAGCTGAATGTTTCCAAAAGAGGTATTTTGTGGGGAGACAGAGGATAAGATGGTATGAAAGAAGACATAAAACTAGAGCAGAACAAGGAAGAAGAGCCAAAATTCTGCCTTAGTTTACTCCCTTTATTTCAAGTAGCCATTTGAAAATGCGGTGTCAGTTTGAAGATCGTGAGATTAAAAATAAGCCAGGTTCCTTAACTTTCTGAGATATTTTCTGGTGTTTGTCTTTAGCCTGCTTTTAAACAAAACCTGCGGCTTGCACAATGATGTGACTTCAGGGCAGGTCTTTGAGACCAACGTGAAACATCGTGAAATGAGCCAGGACGTGGTGTAAATGAAGACTGTGGAGTACCTGTGTATGGCTCAGAGGAGAGTTAGCCACAGAAGAGAGTCTGGGAAGAAGCTGTGGGAAGAAGCTAAGAAGGAACAAAAAGCAGTAGAGCTTTCAAAGGAAGGGAAACTTTTAAAAATTGTTTATAAAGGAGAAGGAAGGGTGGGTGGAGCCCAGTGGAGTCCTGCATCATGACTGTTGTCTCGTAGGCTCTCATACTGGACCAGTCCATAGCAAGAGGAGTAATCAGAATGCTTCCACTGTATTGTCAGTAGTAAATTTAAACAAATGTTTGTCTCTGTAATACATTCTGTGAGCAACTCTCCCTTGAGTTGTTGAATTAAAATCCAATTGAATTAAAATCCCATTCCACCAACTATATAAACAAAGACAACAATGAAAAAGAAGGCCAAAATTCATCCCTGGGATCCAACTGATAAACAAAGCCTCTTTGAGGCCATCAGCCATCCAGAGACTGTGAGAGTATTCTCTTCCCAAAATAACCACATCACATTTTTGCCCATTCTTAGAATCATATTTGAACCAGCCCTTTTGGAAATTCTTAAAATGCTTAGTTATGATTTTTACTCTCAGATTGGAAGAAAAACCAGTGTAATCCAAGTGGAATTCTAGCTGAGATGAAAACACAGGGGCTAGACCGCCCATTCATGATTTTCAAACCAGTTTGGGAGATTCCAAGCATTCAGGTAGATCTCTGGAAAAAAATCTGATATGAAATGAAAGCTGCAGTGAATTCAGTGCTGAATCTCTTCCCAGCCTCACGGGCCCAGCACTTCAGCCCTGGGTTTCCATTCTTAGGCTCAACCCTAATTTCTTCACTTTCAGAGTCAACCCATTCTCCTTCTGGCTCTCCTTGTGATCACTTCAACCCTCTTTGGGAATATCATACTTTTTCTCAGGGATATGCATTGCTTATGGAGAGTTTCTCTGACTAGTTACAGGACTGCAACGAATGGAAACCTGTATGTTGTTTTACTCTTCTAAGAGGCATAATTGATTTTCTTCCTTAAGAAAACAAATGCTGACATATCACTTCATTTATTCAGAGTTTGGAACACTGAAATCTGTGGTAACCAATTTTTTTGCCCACTTTCAGAAATATTTTGCAATACATACACCTACTCATTAGTTTTTTTAAAAATTCTCCAAACTCACCCACTCGCTAGATAAAAAAAACATCCATTGCAGTCCAAATCCACAACATGATAACAGGCTTTTAAATAAATAAGCACATTTCTTAAAAGGAATCCATATCTGCTAAATCACTTGTACAGCAGTGCGGTAAATCAGCTCACAGACTAAGTGATACTTGATAGAATAGACAAGCTGGATATAAAAGCTTAAGTTTCTCATATGCAGCCAGCACTAATGTTTGCAAAGCCAAGATGTGCTGTTTAATATTTTGAATGTGCTCTCCAGTTTGACTTTCTCGCTGTTGAAAGCACCACATGTCAGCATTCCTTGGAGTCTGCATAATGTACGTATATACTGATCTTTAACCTCTGTGTCATCACCCACACCAAAATCAATAGAGGGATAGGACACTGGTGAGACCATTTGCCCATGCTAGTTCAAAAAGACAGATGGGCTTTTGCATGAGCATAGGGCCAAAGAAATTTGGAGTCGGTCAATGGGTTTTTATTTTTTGGAGTGTGAAATTCAGAAACATGACTCAGAGGGAGGTGTGTACAGCTTCAGTGTCAGCAAAACCACGGCAGGTGCTGTAAACTTTGCACCTCGAGGCATGGCAAGACTGCTCCTTGCCTTTGGGCTTTGCTGCTTTCTGTCTCTTCATTGTACCAATTCCCCCAAGATCCACATAAATATCCCTCTCTTGGACTACACTAGCTCATGAAAAATAAAACAGAAGTTATCCTCCACGGTGTCTGTAAAGTCCCTTGTCCTTGTCCTAAGCTACACTGGCTGTTTTCTCCCAGCTCTTCCCATGCAGTGTATGAAACATGGTTAGATGTTCAAAGCATTTTCTCACTTGCCAGCCTTGCAGACCTGCCAGCTTATGCACTGTCTTAACTCAGATGGTACGTGGCTGAGCCCCAGTGTTTGGGGACCATCAGAACCCATACAATGTTGACTCAGGGAAGGATAATTTCACTCCTCCCTGTATCTGGACAGAACTGCAAAATGTTCCACTCTATTTGTCCTGAGTCCCAGTTTCTGCTGGGTCTGAGCTCCTGGTTTGCAGCAGTGTCCTTCCCCTCTGTGTAGAGGTCCTGGGGGCACCTTAGCACAAAGGTGCCTGATTCATTAACCCTTGAAAAGTTTTACAGTTGGAGCAATACTGTTATTTACACACTTTCTCTTCTTTCATGCCTGAAACAGTCCATGAACAAGACTTATGCAGACACTTTCAACTGTAAAAATCAAAATATTTTTAGTTCACATTTTTCAAATATCTTTTTTTTTTCTCCAAACAGTATATAACTTCATAATACAGACTAGTTAAAATTTCTCTTTCATTCCATACTAGCACAACACCTTAGAAAGAAAAAAACAGACTGCATTTAAGGAATAGCACACTATTCCCAGGCAAACTGATCTTTAAAAAAATATCATAATGAAATCAATATGTATTATTACACATAATGAAGCAAAATGTATATTTTTACATATTAACTCTATTTGCTTTTACTCTTTACATGTAGTCATAAAAATATTTATTTTTGTGCTTAGAATAACAAAATGAAAGCTCAGTGTTCAGGCTTTATCTGGCTGGCACTTATTATTCCCATATGTTAGGGCAACAACCAGATTGCTCTGCCAGTTAATTCTGTGACTCTTTCTCCACCTTTTCGTCTGATCCAGGAAAGATTATTTTCTTTGCAGATATTATTGCAAAGAGGTGACCAATTGCCACCGGCAGTTAAAAATGAAAGGATCAATTAAGTTTATTCTTCTTGTGAGAAAAATGCTCCTCTGCTCAGAACATTAAAGTCCTACCATTGCCATGTAAGGAGCAGAGGTGAGGAATAAAGGTGTTTTCAATATTTTAAACAAGACTCCCTGTTTTCAATAGCAGTGCTGTGTTTGGATTTTACTCTGGCAAGAAGTCTTGCTCCCAGCTCTGCTCACTGCAAGTGATGGCAAAGCTTCCCATTGACTCTAATGGAGCAGGGATCAAAGAGAACAGGGTAGCTCCTGAAGATGAAGTCAATAAGATCAAGTTTTTTATTCCTAATACGTCTGAATCATCTACCATTAATGTGTGTGAGATTATTTTGCACCGTTTTTTGTACGAGTGCGTGACCAATCTGTCTGGCAGGCTCTTGGAACAAAGTTCGATGGGAGCTAGAGAGCAGGTTCTACACAGGGAAAGGAAGGAGGAACGTATAGGCTCTCATGATTTGAATCAAAGGGCATTTTCCTTCTTCGTAAAACAACTTTGTACATCTTTGTGAATATCAAGGGCCCAATTTAGCAGATTCTTTGGTGACGGTCAAGTACATCTGGTAGGAGCCACAGATGTGTGTCCATAGCTTGGTAAAAACCCCTTAATGGCAGAGTCATCCCAATTGCATTGAGCCCCATGCCATCACTGGCACTGCTGACTGGTACCTCTACAGATCACTATGATGGCAGCAGCGTGGCCCTGATCAATACCTGAGTCTGAAGTCTAAGGCCCTTATTTCTTCTCCTGTGACCTCTGTGATGTCTCCACAGTAGGATCGAGAAATTCTTCTCTGCTTCCATGACCATGAACACCCACACTTGTCTTACTGCCTGGTGGGATGAGATGTGGACATGCACTAATGCCTGCCACTGTATTCCAGTCTATCCCTGGGGCTGGAAGGAGCCATGGTGCATGCTGTCCAGATCCCTGAGCTAGCATTCAGGGGTCATTGTTATGGGACTCATCACTACGGGATTCATGGCCACAAGATCATACCTTCCCCTCATCCCTGTCATCATCTTGGGGGATTTGCTGGAGCACTAGAACAGGAAAATCAACAGTGTCAATGTTTTGTGTACATGGTCATGGACCAAGGGGAAACACCAAGGTTGGATTTTCTAGAGCTTCACAGATGCCTCCATGAAGACCCCCTCTCAACACGCACAAGTGGGCAGGAGCAGTGCACTGCAGCTTCCCATCCCAGTAGTCATGTACTGCAAGCAGAAAGGCCTCTTCATTTTCAGTGCTGCCTGCGTAGCGCAAGTGCTGAGGAGATATGGAGCAAGCTGGTGTTAGCGGATGAGAAAGAGACAGAGGGGAGAGGGAGTTTGTGGGAAACAGAGTGAGCTGAATGCTCCTCTTTGGAAGGTGTCATAAACACTGATATAATGAGGATATCATGCTTCAGATGTCAACAGCATACCACAAGCTCTAGGAAAACCTGCACAGCTTCTCCACGGTTGAACTGTTCATTCACATAATAGTTTTTCTTCCTCATTATCAGGTTATTACAGACAGTTTTTGTACTTCTAGAGCTCCACTGACCAGCAATGTGAGACTTTTCATAGCTGCAGCTGCTCAGGCAGAATCAGGTATGCCAACATAAAGGGACCTTATGTACATATTTCATTCCCTTCCCCTGACAGAGTTACTATAGCAGTATAAGCAACTCTATACTGGCATAATTCATCCCCATTGGGGGTGTTATACCATGTTAGAGAGATTTAGATGGTTAATGTGATAAAACTTACAAATAGAGAAGCAAGTAGGATCTTGAATTATATTTTTTTACTCCTTGCACTCTACATGACTCACAGTAAGTCAAACTTGTAAGAATAACAGAATGTAAATTGGCTAGGACTAAGTGTCTTTGCTGGTGTGGATCAGTTTTTAACTACCTGCATGCTCAAACCTTCCACAATCACAGAATTTTTGTACAAGGATAAGTTTGCTTGTAAGTAATGTATCATCTACTGGCAAGCACCACATATGTACTAAACTTTCCAAAGGAAACCAGTGATTCTGGATTGTTTTATATTTAAATGCCTGTCCTGAAAAAACTTATGAGGTATCTGATATGGGAACTGCTATTTGCAAAGCATAGAGTGATAAGGGTGCAGTCTGTGGAAGATACAGATTGTTCAGTAGAGGGCTATTTTCTTATCTTCAGGATATTCTTGGGGAAAAGAGTAAAAAATAGTGTTGAGAAAGAGGGAAAGAGATCTAACTGCCAATAGGGAATGGTGAAATAGAAAGGGTGAGAAAGGAGAGTCTTGGAAAGGGGCTAGAAAGGAAAAGACAACAAAGGGGGAAAACAGAGGAAGGCGAGGGGGAGGGGGTGCAGAGAGGAGAATGTGCTAGACAAAGGGGAAAGAAAGGGAAGAAGAAATGAAAGTGAGAAGGGAAGAAAAGGCACAGTGCTGGCATGAATACATTTTGTTCCTATTTATACATTTATATTCCAGTTAGTAGGTGTCTCTAAAGGCTGTGATTTATTATAAGTTTTTCTTTTCAGTCTTGTGGAGGAAGGGGCAAAGGCCGGAGGGGGCTGAATTCTTTGCCTAGGGCACGGCTATTCCTCAGGCTGGCCCTGAATTCAGAAAAGTGCTAATGCTCCCTGGAGCTGGAATGCAATTAATTTTCAGTGGCACAATGTTCTAAACAGAGCATATTTGGGGAGGCTCAGGTTTGTGATTCTAGGCTACCCTTAGCCTATCTGTGCAAATAGGAGCTGTGACACTACCTCTCACACCAGGTTATTACCTTACACTTGGGAAACCAGCACATCTGGGATTTTTGACCTGAAAATGTTTGTTTGCATGACATTTCTTTAAGTGAAGAGGGTATCTTGTTTTACCCACGTAAGTACTCCACTCAGCATCCTGGCCAAGGTCCACTCGAGTCCGCAGAAAACCTCCTCTGAATTACCTCCCACTGCATTTTTTTTTATATATTTTTTTTTGTATTTAAACTCCACAAAGGTCAAATTTAGAGGATCTTTTTTTAACAAACTCTAAGCTGAGACGCTGGATGATTTAGAATAATCAGTTTAAAACCACATGTGACACGTAACCGTAGCAGCATACTTTTTCCATGACAGCTTGTTGTGTGTCACAGGAACATTTGTCACTGATCACTCAATTATCCACAAATTACAGCTTAGCTTCATTCACACCATTTCCTGGTGAAAATCAGGGCAGTCTCCTGAAGCCAATAGGTCCCATCTCATGCTATTGCAACCAGTAGATTATTTAACTCACATTTATAAATATCTTTGATTTAAGACACTTTGCAGCTTTCTCACAGTAATTGGCAATGCTTTTTGGCTGCTAAACACTTCAGAAAACTTTAGCAATTTCTAGTAAGATAACTGTTTTCTTCATCAGTGGCCAGAATTTTCAAAGGGGAATATTTCAAAAAATGTTCTTTTTTCCCTCTCTGCCTCATTTATGCTCTCTGTCTGAAGCCAGGCAACTGGTCCTTGTGCACATCTCACATCTGCTCTGTTGGTGCATTCCCTGTATTCTGGGGGATGCATGGGGACATGGGCAGCGGTCAGGACCATCTGGGAAAATGCAGGGGTTACATGTGGGGATGCTTTGAGGAGAGACCCATACGTGGGCTTGGGTTCCAGTTATGCTCCAGTTAGATCTAGGACCATGTCCAGGCACCTTTTGAAGATCTTCAAGGAGGAGACTCCACAACCTCTCTGGGAAGCCTGTGCCAGCACTCTGGCACCAACCCAACACAGCAGTGCTGCCTGATGGAATCTCCAGTGCTCCAGTTTGTGCCAGTGTCTCTTGTCCTGGTACTGGGCACCACTGACAAGAGCCTGGCTCTGTCCTCTTTGTAGTCTCCCTTCAGGTGTTTATGGACATTGGTGAGCTCCTCTTGAGCCTCCACTTCTCCGGGCTGAGCAGCCCCAGCTCTCAGCATCTCCTCACAGTGGAGGTGCTCCAGTCCCTTTATAATTTTGGTGGTCCTCTTGCACTCTTTCCAATATGTCCAGGCCCCTCTTATGCTGAGGTGCCCAGAACAGTACTCTGGGTGCAGCCTCACCAATGTTGAGTAGAGAGAAAATAAAACAAGTCAGACTCAAACTACACAAAAAATATTTTGTGATTTCTGACTGGGATAAGACGCAGGCAAAGCCTCACATCTTCTGCTTTTAGCAAAGGTAGTAGTCATGCCTTTGTAAATGGCAGTGACATTATTTTGAGACCCTCGTCTGAAACATTTCTGAAGCAGCAGCCATTACCATGTGTTGTTAACTCTGGACACCTCTGCCACATTTTGCTGACTCAGTTAGAAAAAGAAGAAATGTTTGACCACTGCAGGACTCAGCCCATTCCAAGCTCTATTGTTTAATAAATAATTGAAAATGATTGTACCAGGGAAGTATGACTTCATGGTGTTTGAATAAGATACACTACCCAGTGGAGTCTGATGGGAAGAAGATAAAATATGCTGAATGCCATATATTTAGACTATTGTTTGGTAGGTGAAATAATATTTCCTTGTGAGTCACTAACTTTACTTGTAGATCAATACTGAAGCACAGAGGCTCTAACTTGCACGTAGCGCAGCTTCCCCTTGATTGACTCGTCAGAAGAGAGGATTTGAATAATCTCTATCCTGGCACAAACTCTCTGACAAAAACAGGAGTTCCCAAACCATGCTCTGTGCTGTGAAATCCGTTTTGAGGAAGGTATAGCAGGAGGCTGGAAGTGGAGCACACTTGGCACCCACTACAACATCCTCTGCTACTTCTGCCACCATGTGTTACCCCAGCACATGCAAGGTTACCCTCTGCTGTAGCTGTTTAAATGGGGACCAGCAGACATTTTCCCTGAAATTCAAACAATGGGGGTTTTGTAGCTTGGGAAATCCAGCTTGCACCATTGCTGCCATCAATTTGATGTGAGAAGGCTTGGTGTTGGATGGAGATACCTTCATGTTTTCTCAGAAGCACTGTGCTACAGCTGCCAAGGTTGCAACCCCCTGTAGTTACATGCTGGACCACCAAACCTTTCTTGAGCCTGAAAGGTAGACACCAGAAGGCCAGTAAGTGACATAGTCCCAGCAAACACTGTGCAAAGGGACAGCTTCCCTGTGCCAGCTTGTAGACCAGTCCAAACAATCTTCCAGTCCAGTTAAAGGTGTCGGTGCCTCCCTTCTCTTTTCATTGTGATTGGCAGTAGAATTGTTGGCAGCGTGGTGATGCCATCTCTGCACCTGAGCAAGTCTCAGCTATTGCTGATCCAATGCAACCACTCTGTTGGAAGTAGGTAATGAGGAGGGGAGGGCTGGTGGCTAATCTTTGCCATATAGCTCTTTTCTCTGGCTCAGCGTGGGTTTTTGGCCTGAAGGTGCAAAGTACATGGCATCAGCTGCAAGGTGAGTGCAAACACTTTGAAAGAAGCAGAGGAAGGCAGGCAGGGAGCCTCCACAAATCTATCAAAAAGTTAAATACTGTAAAATCTGCATGTTGTTTACCAGCTGTGCCTACAATGAAGACAGAAATAATCCTGGTAAAACATGACCTTTGATCAACAAGGTGGAGAAATTAGGCCAAGCAGGTTTTTGCTTGGCTGAAACCATAAGCTGGGGATGGACAGAAATAAAATTCTCTTCCAAAAATGGGTTAGTCTAATGACTCTGCAGAAGGCTGCTGTTCAGCTGCCTGCAAACCTTCTTTGCATCGATCACTGAATGCACAGATGAAAACACATGCACAGAAGGGGAGAAATTGCATGACCCATGAACAGCGAAAACCCTTCAGCTGGGTCAGACACTGTTATCTCCACCTGCAGAGCCGTGCTGTGGGTGTGGTGTGAGGCATTCCCACTTTGCGTTTTGCAGATGGGCTGCTGGGAGGGTGTGCCAGGGTGTCACTGCTGGTGCTTGCTCTTGCACACCCTATCAGTGTGCATGATGTCCCTGTATTGGGGCTCCTCCTGTCTGCACACCTGGAGCAGAGCATGGGACCAAGACTGTGCTTTGGAGGTGAAGAGTTCAGCTCCATAAATCAGGTCTTGGCTCTTTTATTTACCATAGAATCATTTGCATCACTGCCCTCTGATTACTTGGCACCCACCAGATCAAGCTGCCCAGGGCCCATCCAACCTGGCCTTGAGCACCTCCAGGGATGGGGCACCCACAGCTCTCTGGGCAGCTGTGCCAGGGCCTCACCGCCCTTTGAGTAAAGAATTTCTTCCTAACATCTTATCTAAATTTCCCCTCTTCTAGTTTAAAGCCATTTCCTCCTGTCCTGTCACTATCAGACGTGGTAAAAAGTTGGTGCCCGTCCTGCTCATAAGCTCCCTTCAAGTACTGGAAGGCCACAATGAGATCTCTCCAGAGCATTCTCTCCTTCAGGCTGAATGAGTCCAGCTCCCTCAGCTTTTCTCCATAGAACAGGTGCTCCAGCCCTCTGGTCATCTTCATGGCCTCCTCTGGACCCATTCCAACAGCTCCGCATCTTCTTTATGATGGGACCCANCCTCCTGTCCTGTCACTATCAGACGTGGTAAAAAGTTGGTGCCCGTCCTGCTCATAAGCTCCCTTCAAGTACTGGAAGGCCACAATGAGATCTCTCCAGAGCATTCTCTCCTTCAGGCTGAATGAGTCCAGCTCCCTCAGCTTTTCTCCATAGAACAGGTGCTCCAGCCCTCTGGTCATCTTCATGGCCTCCTCTGGACCCATTCCAACAGCTCCGCATCTTCTTTATGATGGGACCCACAGGCCTGGACGCAGTACTCCAGATGGGGCCTCACAACGGCAGAGTAAAGGCAGGCAATTCCCTCCCTCTCCCTGCTGCCACCCCTCTGTTGATGCAGCCTGAGATATCACTGGTCTTCCAGGCACAGGGGCACACTGCTGGCTCATGTCCAGCTTTTCATATACCAGGACCCGCCAGGCTGCTCTCAACGAGTTCATCTCTCAGTCTGTACACATATCTGGGAAGCAGCGATGTGTCCTCCTGACACTGGCACCAGCTCAGTGTCTCATGGTGTCCTGCTGAGCCCTGTGCTCAGCTGAGGTCATGGTTCTGGGTCTTAGTGCCCTCCAAATCCGTTCCTGGCACTGCTGAGGCTCAGGCAAGTGTGTACGGGAACGATGACAGAGAGTGCTCATCTATAATTAATGAGTAAAAGGATTCTCAGAAGAACTTGTAATAAGAAAAAAATGTCACCACAGAAGAGGCAGAAATAGCTGGTCAGCAATTTTGGATGGGATCATCAGTCCCTGCCTTCACCCTCTTCCTTGCACCCATACATGGGGCACTGACCTGAGAAAGCATCCTAGCCTGAAATAGGTGACGTCTCTCCCTTCCTTCCTGGATATTATTTCATGCCTGATAAAATTTGCCAGACCCCATGCTTTCCCACAAGCAGCAGTTCAGCAGAGCTGGACAATTATGTGCACTCAGAGGGTTAAACCAGCAAATGGGTGACATGATTTTACGCCTGTGGGCGGTTTGTTCCAAAGATCAGCTGCTCTCAAAGCAAAAGTAAACGCACAGTGTTTATTATGAGTCACTTAAGCAAGCAAATTATTAGTTGAATCTCATCTGTGGTTATGTGAACTGGGACCTGAGGTGAAGGTTAATTATTTCTTTTCTCCTAAAAAAAAATGTGGTTGCCAAATTCCTAGGTGCTTTAGCAACTGCCATAGGAAGATGTTGCCTGCACCTATTCCAGGACTGCTCAGCCTGGGCAGCTCAGTGCTGCTGCAGCTTATGGGAATGTTTCTTTAGAGGCCTTGGAGCTGCTTTTGTGTGTCCAACCCAAAGTCCACTGACCATAGAATCACAGAATCACAGAATGGTTGGATTGGAAGGGACCTTACCAAGCCCCTGAGATGGGCTGGGTGCCGCCCACCAGCTCAGACTGCCCAGGGCTCCATCCAATCTGGCCTTGAGCACGTCCAGGGATGGGGTACCCACAGCTCTCTGGGCAGCTGTTCCAGTGCCTCATCACCCTCTAAGAAAAATCCTCCTAGTATCTAACCTAAATCTCCCCTTTTAGTTTAAAACCAATTTTTCTTGTCTTATCACAGCCTGTCTGTGCCCACTGATGTCCCAAGGAGGCTTTTATTTAACTTTAAGAGGCCTCAAGCTGGGCTTTGTGTGAACAGCAGTGGTTTAAAGCGGGTAGCAATGCCTATGCACGATGTGTGCCCTCCAGTTTGATCTCCCTGTGGAGCCATGCGCTTCCAGAATACCCTCAGCCCAGTTCGATGGCTACTCAGTAATTGCTGCAAGTTTTACTCAGGATGGCAACCAGTGCTGGGCAGCTGCATGGGGGTGCTGGGGTCTGCTTAGAGACCATGAGTGAGAAATCAGATCTGGAACTAGGAAGGAACAGCGGGGCGTTTCCTTCCCCAGCTCCCTGCAGTGAGCATATTTCATCTTCTCAATTGAAAAATAATCCACCAGGACTGAGCCTGGTACCTGCCAGGATACATTCAGGTATATATGTTCTGAGAATGTTTAGTCTGGAGAAGAGGAGGTGCAGGGGAGACCTTATTGCTCTCTGCAACTTCCTGAAAGGAGGCTGAAGCGAGGTAGGGGTTGGCCTCTTGTCCCGTGTAAGATAGGACAAGAGGTAATGGCCTCAAGGTGTGCCAGGAGAGGTTCAGGTTGGATATTAGGAAAATCGTATTCTCTGTAAGAGTGGTAATGCATTGGATCAGGCTGCCCAGGGAGGTGGTAGAGTCACCGTCCCTGGAGGTGTTCAAGAAAAGGGGAGATGTGGCACTGAGGGACGTGGTTTAGTGGGCACGGTAGTGATGGGCTGATGGTTGGACTAGATGATCTTAGTGAACTCTTCCAACCTTAATGATTCTATGATTCTATGATCCAGTGTCACTGTCAACTCTGGCATGGCAGCAGTCTGGTTGTTTTGAGTTGCTATAGTGGCCAATAGCTTGTCCTAGGGCTGCTTCGGTATGGGGTACTGCACAAGGAAGGGTGGAAGCAACTGGAAGCTCTTGGGTGGAGGTATCACTTGAGAGAGACCTCAGGAGTCTCTCATCTACAGGCATGGAGTGCAGGGATGGTGATTTATGGGCAGAGATGATCTACAGAGTCTAGACACCTCTCCAAGGGCTGGGTTGGACCTGGTTCTCAGCAGTCAGTTTGTTGGAGATGCTGCAGTTATGGCACTGTGATGGAAGGGAAGAAGGGGCCACACAAGCACGTCCCATGCAGAAGATGTGCAGATTGACAGATCTACCCCAACTGTGCAAGTGTGCCCTGGCAGTAGTTACCCTTCGTGATCAATAAACAAACAACAAAAAAACAATGTGGATGTTTTCTGCATAAGGTAATAGAGTATAGGTCTCTTGAGTCAAATCTGGAGGCAGTTTAACAAGACTCCTTGGAGCAGTGACTCTGTGTTGCTCTCTGTTTGTGGAGCACCATGGTGCTATTCACATGATTTTTAATGCAATAAAATTACACAATAATGCAACACAATAATAAATTAGAACAGAGATGATTCTCAGCCATACAAAATGAGGAAAGGCAAGATTTCACTCTTGCAATACCAACTCATTCCATAACCCCAGGCAAACTGCTGGATTTTTAAAAGCGGAGTTGCTATTATTTTTTCTTTCATTGTGGCTTTTTAAGGATCTCTGGAATCACAGCGCTCTTTGGGAAAACAGCATCTTAGCATCCCTTCGCTTTGCTTCCCGCACTAGTGAAGGCAGCAGAGAAAATAATAACTCCACCAATGCACATGGGAGACCCAAGTGCTGTGACTATGAGTGTAGTACTAAACTGGGGCTTTGCAATTCATTTTGCAAAGTCCAATAGGGACCTTGGCAGGAAATAGGCACCAGCTCTGTTCTGGGAGACCAGGTAGGAAACATGAGTTCCCATAAGCACAAAGCTGGTAAGGAGTGGACAAGAAGCAGGCAAGACACACTTGCAGCCCAACTCCAGAGTAGCACACAGCCCTTCACTTCAGGCAGCCCTCTCCTCCTTGTCCCAGGGACTGACAGTTCTGTGCTCTTCCTGCCTGCTTTCTGCCAGCAGTGTGAATTCCTTGCTGTGATGGCTGGGGCTGCGGGGAACCTGTCAGAACCCTGGCCTTCCCATTCAGAGAGATGATCCCCCGCGCTCCCTCCTCTCCCACTCCCTAAAATGTCTCTATCTGAAGGAAAAGCAGTTCAGCACATCGACAGTCATGTTCAAATTCCAAGGCTAAGCACGCAGCTTGGGAGGGGGCAAAAAAAAATCAGGTGCTTCTCAAAAACAATCAACCTGATTCACATGCAGCTCAGCAGCTTTTTTGATGGCTCAATTCCAGATTTCACAGCTATTGAATAGTTCTCTTGTGTAGCTGATCCTTGTCTTAGAATTCAGCACAACTCAATCCATTTTCCCTTTTCTTTCTATAAACACCCCCTCCTCCTCTTCCCCTCCCTTCATTTTCTTGATTTACATCTCTAGGGAGATGGGAATGTGAGGGAGAAGCTTGTAGCCTTCCTTCCTGGGGGGCCTTGAACTGGTGTCCTCTGTCTCAGGTTCCCATTATCCTGGCTGTGCAAGCCGCAGCCCCTCTGCACTCCAGCCCTACTCAATTGGAATTTAAATGCTTCATGATTGTTGTCTCACAGAATAGGAAAGTGCTGCATTAAAGAGTAAATTACAGCAGACAAGTAACTGCCTTGGGAAGGAGTGTGAAAGGAGAGATGAGCCCAGCACAATGCCGGTTTGCTAAAGAGAGCTTTCCAAAGATGAAACAATCTTCCTGGGACAGTCTCATAAGGGTAAATATGATGCAGCCAGTGCGGATATGGGGCTTCATCTGGGAGGAGAAGTGCAGCATGCTCAGCCCAGAGCAGCCTCATAATATGCATCTTGGACACAGATCTGAATTGTGCCCTGGAGACAAGTGTGTGGCTGGATGGGGCTGGATGTTCAGTCTATTACATGGGCTGGATCTGGGCAGTTTTGCTGGGATCCAAACTACTAAGCAGATTACAGAGAAGTAGCTGTCCTTGCTTTCGGTCCTTTCTAATCACAGGAAGAGTTTAAAGTTTAACGATGACTAATCTCTCTATCAATATCCATCCACACTGAGACAACATCACTCATCATCTTCCTCTCGTTAGCCACACTGTGGTGATGATGACTTGGTGCCTAAACATTGTTCTGCATTGGGAATCTCTCCTCATTCTTGTGCAAAATGGAGTGGAAAATATGTTTCCAGGATTTTTCAGTAGTTGTAGAGATGCTTCTATACACTTTTATGTGCTCGTATATACTTCAGGTCCAAGCTGTTTTTTTTCCGTTTGAAATTGAGCCACTAGAGTTGGTCTCAAAGCCCAAGTACCCTTGCACTCTCTGAGCACAGGCATTGCTCCCCTTTCCTTGTCTTGTGCTGCACTGGGTATGCCTCATATTGGGTCAAAAAGAAACAAAGCAACTTTTCCAATACTGAGGAAAAGTGACAAAAAGACAGTTAGCATTCATCCAGACCATCTGAGGAAGGAGCAAAAATAAATGTCTCAGTGGCTCAGCCACAGTGCCAAGATCTGGGACAGAGCAGAAGTCAAGTATTTACCTCCAAGAGTTACTCAAGACATCTGTGACCTTAACATTTTGGTCACCTTTGCAGAGCCTGTCATATCAATAGAATATTCATTAATTAAACCAGCCAGGTGTAAAGGATAGTCAGAAAATGGCAAAATGAAAGACATAAAAAATTGCATTGTGATAGAAGAACAAAATCAAGAGAGTTTTTCTCCCTCTCGCTCAACAGCATATGCCTTCCAAACTGTTGAAACAAGGTGCCATGGACATACAGCAAATATTGCACAAATATGACTAAGAAAAATCAGAAAACAAAGTCTGTACACATGCACACATGCAGGCACGTGGTCCTTCCCCTCTGAGATCACAGGTATGCCTTTCCTGGAGCTGCCTCCCAGTGACTCCTGTTTAATTACTCCTCTGGAACCACTGCAGCAGAGGCTGTGCCAGCATTTAATTTTTTTTTTTTTTATTTGAAACTGCATGTGAGAAATGCCCCTTGGCTCAATGTTGACAATTAAAGTCTCAGTGCTGAAATACATTTTTGTAAGGTTGCTGTAATTTCTTTTTCAGTAGCTGTTATGAAAGAAGGCTTTTCAAACGACCTTCAGCCAGGACTCTGCCAGCTCCTCCTGACTTTGCATGTTGTGAACCCCAATATCCATCAAAAATGTTTTGAGGAATGAACACAGACTGTTGTTCCCAGTGAGAATATTCTCCATTTTGTTTGGAATAGGGTCTACCTATGGGGACTACAACCAGGTACTCTGCAAAGCACTTTGGGAATTGCTGTAGCCCCATGGAAGTGACAGTGTTTTGTCCTCCTAACTAACCCTGACCTTACACTTCATGTAAGACCCCAGGCAGGGAATAATGGAAGAAAACACATTGTGCTAATCAGGTTTTTTAGTCTCTTTGATTTACCAGGCTCAGCACTGCGTTGATTCAGGGCCTTGTGTCCCAAACCAAATGCCACTGAAAACAATAGGAAAACTGGGCTTTGGATAAACACACACACAATGTGAAATGCTTTGGTCTGAGGGCTTTTTAGGACTCTCAGCACGGTGCCATCACAGCCCTGGCATCCTACCCTGCCCCACAGACCTGCTCCCTGTAGCAGCACAAGGGGCTGTGGTGTGAGGCCTCAGGTGAGGCCAGGAGAATGTTCCAGGGCTTTGGCAGGCCATGCCTCGCCATGCTGCTCCCAAAGAGATACAGGCCAGGAGATCCCACACCAGCTAGGACTTCTAGGGATGGGAAAACACTAGACAAAGCCCTGCTCTCATCCTCTACAGACATTTTCTCCTGCCTAGCCTCTGGCAGAGACAAGAAAGCAGCCATTGGTCTCACCCTGAGAGGCCAGTCATGCTTTTTTAGAAGAGCTGTTGCTCCTTTCACTAGGAGAGACCTGGATGTGGATCATGAGGGGATAGTTCCTTTAGCCATGCAGATCTTCTGCTTGGTAAGGGCAAGCAATTAGCATAGGTAGCAATTAAACTATCTCTGCCTCCAAATCCCCACAAACACAGAGAGCAAGCGCACTGGCAAATAACTGCTGCATCTCCAGTTGTGTCTGCCTCTCCCTTGTGGGCATATGCAAACATCAGGCCTCCAAGCACCAGCCCTCACTTTAAATTTCTCTGCTTTGGCTGCTTGTCTTCCAGCTCTTTAGCATGTCTTGAATGTGGCTTATTGTCTGCTAATAAAGAAAAGAGTACAGCTCTCCAGCAATGGCAAGCACCCAGCTTTCGTGCCCTGCTTCGGAGCCAATTCCTGTCAGGGAAAGCAGCTATCAGTGGATGTTTTAAATGAAACAGTTCTCCCCTAAAAAGCCCTCCTGTTATATAATGCTATCCTTCTCCCCCTTTTAATGAAAACAAGCAAGTAACTGTCTATTTTTACCATGAAAGGGCCAGATCCCGCAGATCTCACTAGTACATGCCTGCCTGGAAATCGGTGGGAGTCCTGCCTGTATGAGAAAGCACTGAAGGACCAAGATCAGAAGTCACTGACATAGGGCAGTGCTCCCCACTTTGGCTCGAGAGAGGCCAGGAAAACTTAGGAGACAGCGTAGTACACATTTTGTGTTTGCATTTTGGCTTTAGCCAAAATATACATCAATACGACGAGGGATATAGTGAAAAGCACATTCCTTCAGTACATTATTACTGTAATGTCTCAGTGCTTCCACATTAACTTGTTCCCAGGAAATTCCATCATCACTACTTCAAACCTGTGGCTGTTCAAGCCACTTAGGAAGATGGGAAATTACTCTACTCAGAAAAATAGAATAATAAAAGCAGTGATTAAATTTGCCTTCATCTTTGGTCTGCACAACGTTAGCAATTTCTCACAAAATATTTTTAGTATAGGAAGATTCCAATTATGTTCTTAATGAGGTATAAAAAAATGATTGAAAGAGCAGGTTTGAATTTTTGCTGCGGCATCTAAAATAAGAGTAATACTGCCCCCAAAGAGATTCCCACAATAAGATGTTTAGAAAAACGCTTATTGAAAGGGATCCACTGCTCCAAAAGACATGACTGTATGCAATGGAAACATTACCAGATAATCAGACCTAGTTCTGCCAGATACGTGACCAGGTTGTCTGGCCATCAGGTCCAACGACAACCAGCACCAACTGCTCCTGAAGCAAGCTACTGTGGGTTGCCTGCCTCTGAAAAAAAGTCCTCAACTCAGCAGCTGGAGACAGCCTTGAATAATGAAGGTTTGTGTCTCTTCCAAAAATTGTTGTGCATCCAGGCCTTGCTGCTCCAGCAGTTATGGATGAGAACAGTCACATCCAATATATACACAGACATACATAAATACACTTAGCACTGCATAGATCTTGCTGTCAGGGATTTCATATGGCAGCAGTTTCACAGTCAAATAAATATCTCATTCTATAATACCTTAACTGACTGGCAATCATGGTATTAAAAAGCTCACACATACCTGAAAGCTAAAAGACTTTATTCTGCTACAGCTATTTTAATTAAAAACAAACCAAACAACCAAATGAAAAAACAAGAATAGAGGAAAACTAGTTTGGCTTATATTTTGTAATGCAGCAGGAAAATATGTATAATTTTTTGCTTAAAGACCCCTGCACTGAAGGTTTCATTGTGTGTGAGCAGGATTAGAATTCGCAGAGTCAGGCTTCTTCTGCCCACTCTTGGGTATAAGGAGGACCCCCAGCTGCCCAACTTTTGACATTACTTTCTGTAACATTTTTTGAAACTGACCCATGGCTGTGGGCAGTGATCTGCACCACCACAGGGATCCTGCAGCGCTTCTAAACTACAGCTCCCGTCATTAACAAAGGGCAGATGCACACAGCTCTTGGGTTTGCTGCAACCTGAGACTTCATAGAGAGTTACCAGATAGGAAGGTCCCCATGGGCCAAGTGTCTTGGAGTGACTTGCTGCCAACTTTAGATGGGGCAGAGCCACCTCTGGAGATGCTCTCTTTCACCATCTGCCAACAGAAGGACACCCAATGACTAGCTTAGCTTAGGGACTCTTTCCAAAGAGTCTGTTCTCACATTCCCTGTGTCAGCATGCTTATCCTTTTTTTTT
>WBMW01000154.1:566140-602670 GCA_013396635.1 Penelope pileata | reverse complement strand
TTTTTTTTTTTTAAAGAAAGAGCTATTTTACATGAAAAAATAGAGCTCAAAACCCATTCTGCCTTTGTCAGATCATAGAATCATAGAATCATAGAACGGTTCAGGTTGGAAGGGACCTTAGAGATCATCTTGTTCCAACCCCCCTGCCATGGGCAAGGACACCTCCCACTAGACGACTCTGACTCTTCATGGACAGGATTCCTAATAGATTTGCTGGGGTTCTGCCTTCACACAGAGTTTGAAGAACCCAGTAGACAGCTCTGAATGGAGGTGCCCAGTACATGTATCAGTACTGCTGCCTATTGTGCCTAGAAAACCTTTTAACAGACTAGGAGGCTGAGGCTGACTGCAGAGGTGTAAGGTCTGGAAGTCAACTGCATCTTTTTTCCTCCTGGGATTTGTGTGTATATAAATATGTTAATATAAACCCTGGAAGAAGTAGCTGATGGCTGGGAAATGAGAAACTTTAGTTAGATATTAAGAGTCTTTAAATAAGGATGTATGTATAAATCTGCTCAGTCAACGTTCCTTTGGGTTCTGCTTTGTGCCTGGGTTGGGCCATGTGTGCTGTGTCTCCAAAGCTCCCACAGTCCTGCCCTGCACCATTGTGGTACTCCACTAGTACACCATAATCACACAGGAGAGAAGAGCAGAGAAGCAGGAGAAATGGATTTACAAAGGTAATATTAACTAAATCTGAAATACACAGCACCAGTTTCCTACTGCATTGCCAGCCAATACAGCCCAAGAAATTATTTCCTTATTATTGATGCTGAAATGACTACAGTTACAGCTATAATTAAAATCACCTGAATAGTTGCTTTTCTAGTGTGGTCACAGAACTAAAGATTCAAAATATAAAATGTAAGTTACAAGTTGTCCTGAAACCGAACTGGCTTTGTTGCTTTCACATTGAAATTAAATGGAAAATAATATTTGGTTGAAATACACTCAAAGCAGAGTCAAAATATTCAAAAGCCAAGCCTAAACTAAATGCTCATTTCCTGGCATTTAACTTTTAAAATAAAATAATAATAAAATAATGCAGGTAGTCATCTAAATCATATTTTTCAAATTACATGTTTTGTAATCTGAACACCCATTTTTCAAATTTCTTTTTTATCCCAGCCAAAGCTACTCATTGACTGGGTTGACCTGGAGTTGCACATATGGTCACCTAAGGCAACCAGAAACACTGTTCTGCCCTCCTAACAAATTCCTGTGTTCAGCCATGTACAGCCTTCCCTCTCTCATCCAGCAGTGCATGAAGGATGGGCACCATTCCTGGCCAGGGCGCTGCTGTAAATGGAGAAGAAAAAGGGTGCTGTGAACATGACACTTTTATGATCCAAGTCAAATGCTGCTGAATATAGCAGGAATCTTTCCATTGATTTTATTGTGTTCTGCATCAGGTCATTATTCTGACAGCTGCACCTTTGCTTTGCGTGATGGTAACAAGGTGTTTCTCTGGGGCTCCTGCAAATACACCTCCATGCAAACAGTGCTCTGTGGCAGGAGGGTTCAGACCTTTAATCTGTTGATTTTCTGCATGGCTCCTCTGTGTGTGCTGTTTTACCCTTTTCAGCGAGCACTGCTTGAACAGGGGCTGTGTGAGCCAGCAGGGACAGATCCAGCCTCCTGGGCAATAGGCTCCTCTCGTGACTGCAGCCCTCCTCCCAAGCCCAGGTGAGACCAGCATTCCCACCAGCATTACAGGTGCCCAACATGCTTTTCCCTGTTAGAGCCTTCCTGGTCCCAGACCATGCTTTTACTACTTGTCATGCTCTTATTTCTCTTTGGTCTGGATTAAAACACCGCTATTGCCACAGGTGCAGAGCACAAGAGGGAGCTGAGAAACAGAGGTGATGGGACTTCCCCAGGCTGATGAACAAAGCTGCAATTAGATGTATTAATAATTGAGGTTGGCTTTTGTATCAGCAGCCATGTATACATGTTTTTATCATGAACCCTGAACATGGTTCACCAGCCATAAGCTGGGACTGTTATCGTCACTGTTAGAGGTAGATGTGATTGTGAGTTATGGCAGCTTTTCTAATGCAAAATTCAGCACCTGAAGGGGAAGAAAATGGTGGGTTTAGATGCACGTTTTTACTTAAAGCTTCTCTCCATCAAACTGTCACCAAATCCTTTCTGCTCAGTGCCATCAATTGGTTATTTCAAGTCCTATGTTACATTTCTAATTCATTTTTTATCCTTCTTCCTGTCTTCTGATTTATTGACTCTAACCTTCGCAGACCTTTTCTGGCTAAGTTGGAATATTGTATGCCCTAAATCTAAGGATTACAAAATGTTTGGAAATGATTTAAGAATCTGAGTTATTACTCATTTCATGGGGTAGAAAATTGGGTCTTTGCTCTCTCTCCACATCAGAGGACATGCTGCTGAGGACAGACACTCAGAAGTGAGAGGAGACTCACGTTTTAAGCAGGTCAGAGTCTCTGCTCTGCGCAGTATGTACATTAATAACCACAAAAGCAATTGTGCACTACATAATGAACATGTGGAAGCAGTTTTACTACTTGATAGGATCTCTGAGCCAAAGAAGTTGTCTGATTTGTCAGCATCTGGGAAGCAGCTCCATTGAGACATGACTGGATTAGTCTTAGCTATGTATTCAACCTTATTAAAGACTTATGCTTTAAGTCTGCTTCTAATAAAGTCCTGCTTTGGTAGGCGCTGGGCTTCCTTACCATACAGAAGTCACCTATTTTTGATGGAGAGTTAGTAGCATTTGCTACTGAGCTGCTAAATCGCTTCAAGCTCTTAGCCCACCTGCTTGTTTTTCAATGACACAGATGAATTCAGATGAGTTTTCCAAAAGGCAAGCAGCTGTGGTCTCTGTCAGGAAAACCAAATGTAAGTCACTGACGTGACTGCAGTGAAGATGCAGAGACATGAGACCAGCAGTCATGGGCCAGGTGATGACAGCTCTTCTGAGGGGAAGGAAAGCTGGAAGTTAACTCTTATCCAAGACCCAGAGGGCTCACTTTATACGGTTCTTCTATGGCATTTGAAGCCCAGAGGATGTAGCCAGAAGCAGAAGCACTGTGCAGTGGTAGATGGAGCCATCTCTGGTATCCTGGCTAGCTTTCCAGCTGGTGTGGAAAACCATTCATTTAAGTGGAGCTGCATTGATTTATATTTACTGGAAATCCTGTCTAAGCCCATCCAGTGGAAGCCAGGTCTGATACACATCAGTTCTGTGAGAGTTATTATTCCTCTGACATGGCCTGCTGCCTGTTTTTAGTTCCTCGCAAAACTCACGTGTTCTTGGTATATGTTTCATGACCAAACTGGCCTCATTCACTCAAGGCCAAAGGCAAGCTTGGGAAGATTGACATCTGCTAATGGCAGCTTGGTGGTTTGTCTGGGGTGATTTATCAAACTTGTTGGAGGTAACAACAGGCAGGAGAAGACTCCTAAAGGTCTTGGAGCTCCCGCAAACCTAATTCCTTTCTGACAATGACCGCAGCCATATCCCCATGCCCCAACTACCTCTGCTGTGCCAAGGGCTGGCATCGAAGTACACCTTCAGCTCCTCACTCCTGAGCAGCTCCCATGGAGAGCCTGGAAGCTGCAGGAGCTCCAGCTCAGAGGCTGCTGATTAATGCATTTCTCAGCTGAGGAGCATGTGCCACTCACACTGAAATACTGCAGCACTCCTCTGCAGACAAGAGACACTAGCTGAGGGAAACACTGAGGACCCTTATGGCAGTGTCCACCCCTGCGTTGTTTGTGTGAAGTTTGCCAACAACAGGCCTTGTGAGGCTTCCACAGCATTTCTTTGCTCTGGGGATTAGTTTGGGGATTCAATGGGGAAAACTGACCTCTCTCCTCTCCCCGTGAGTGATGTCCCTTGAGGCTCAGAGACCTCTCAGGTATTTTGCACAGTGTAAGGTGGCATTTTCCTCTGATATGCTGGATTTTTTAAAATGCGCCTGGTAGGAGAGCAGAGATTGTTTTCTCTGCTGGGGGAGGGATATTCTGCATGGCAGGAGCTCAGCCAAAACAAATGGCCAGATGCTGCATGCCAGCATTGACGTGCAAGCCTGGAAGAAGAGATCTGGCTGCTAAGAGGACATTGCAGCCAAATAAAAAGTGGACAGGGAGAATATCGCTTAAGGACCCTTAGGTATGCTTTTCCTCCTGTGGTCTTCATTTCTTTCCTCTCTTTCTCAGGCTTGCTCACAGCCTGCTCTGTCTAGGCAGCAGTTGGCTTTTGAGAAGGGGCATCCTGCCCTCTGAGAACCATTGCTGCTCTCCTGATTGCAGGGATGCAAGGTTTAGTCCAGGGCTAAATGCAAACTCTGTCACAGAGGGAGATATCTGGGGATGTTTTGGTAGGAGATGCACAGCTGAGGGTGATGTACGTGATGTGCGACTGAGCAAAAGGCCGTTCTCCTCCCAGCTCCTTTTACTTGCAACACTTAAATCAGAGAAGCAATAATGAGTCTCTATCTTGTAAGATAAAAGGGATATCAACTTTCACAGGGCATTTTTCCAATTGTCAGAAACCAGGGCAAGGGGCTATGTTGAACAATTGCTGCCCGGCCTTTCCTTCAAGGTGAGTGCAACTTGAGTTTCTTCCTTTGCACTGCACTGCCTTTTCCCAGGCTACTTTCTGTGATGGGGAGGAGGACACAGGAGCTGCCTGGCTGCACTGGTGGATGATTTATGCCTGCCTCACACTATTATTTTAACGGTGAGTTGGCACCCTTTCTCTGAGGTTTTACATCTCAGATTAACACTGGGAGAAAACAATATCTAGGTTTTGACAGTACAAAAATGACTTTAGCTCAGGAGAGAGTTTCCATCCATATGAAGACCACTCTGACAGTTGTTGCTTTTGAGTGTTGCTGGAGCATAAGTCTCAGTCACTGCTTTTGTGAGTGGTGTGTAACAGTGCAAACAGTCTGCAGGAAGACAATGCTAAGGTGCAGGCTTCAGGAAAGTCAGATTTGTTTCTAATCAAATCTGTACCTGTCTATCTGGCAAGACTGAAACCGATTCCAGTTCAGGGGACGATCCGAACCCTGCTCCAGTGGTTTTTGGTGTTGTTTTGAACTCAGGATGAAGTGCAAGAAAATTAAGAAGCCGAGAAAAGGAGATGCTGCCGGAGGAAGAAATGAAATGCTATTTTTCTCACCACGATGCCTAGCTGGTCCTGGATAAACAAAACCCAAGATGTACATATTGAGATTACATTTGTCTTTTCTGTGATCAGACATTGCTGGAAACAGAACTTGTGAAACAACAGTGCGAGAATAACAGTTTTCACTGGTAAGGAACAAGCTGTTCTTGGAGTGTATAGGGGATTTTGATAATCTCATCAACAGAACGAGCCTGTTATCAATGCTGCCTGATTGCCACCCCGTACACTTCAAATCCATGGGGGGACCTAGATCAAGCTCAGTGGGAGGGGAATGCCTCCAAGTGTTTCCAAATTTCATCAGACATGTATGTACATATTCAGGTATAATATCTAGCATTCTTTCTCTGCTTCCCCCCATACCTAATTTTTGTATGTGATAAAAAGACGATTCTACTCTGGGGCTGCTGAGGGAAGAAATGAGCCAAAGAACAGAAGGTGCTCAGATGCCTTGGGTGCTGAGGAAGACAGCAACGAGGGATGGGTTTCTTCACCGACCTTCTGGGAAATGGGACAGACCCATCCATTTGCCTTGGTCTGTGCCCCACGGTAGGAAGCTGCACGCAGGGTCCAAAACAGAGCTCAAGGAGACAGCAGCAATGCCAGGACGTCTCCCAGAACCCAGCCCCAATCTCCATGCCACTCAAATCCCTCATATCACACATTCAGAGGGAGAAATCCAAGGGGCCAGGGAAAGACGGTAGTGGGAATTTCACCACTGTTCTGCCTTGCACTGGAGGCATGAACCACGTTTTCTCCCACCAGTCTGAAGGCAGAGGTGCACAGAGTCCCTGCAGCACCATTTGGCTCTATATTAACCTTGCCTTGACTGTGAGCATTGGCTGGCTTGCTCTGAAGCACGCTGCTGTTTCCTGGAGCGCATTAGCAGCAGCGTCACTGAAGCGCTGCGTTACAAGAGCCCAAGCTGTCGGATGTGCCTGATTTGCTTTCAGCGCAACGCCAGACAGGCATAAGGCCGTGCACGAGTCAATCCTGTTGCAAGATTGGGGCCTCGAGACATGCAAGTGTGTGTGTATAAGGGTTCATGTATTTAGAGAAATAACGTTTCCCCTCCATCCGAGGCCAGGAGACTGAAATTCAAGCAAGCCTAAACTTCTTTACCATTGACGCCATAACAGCATTTGAGGTTTAGAAAAGGAGCGGAAAAAATGTGTTGCTGTAGTAAGGGAATTGTAATAAGATCTTAGCCTTGGAATAACGCACTTCTTAGTGAGGCAGCAAGCTCTGCAGCACTTCTGCCTCCTCAACTTGTGAGATTTGTGAGGAGAGATGTGCCCCAAAGAATGCAAGTCATTCTGAGTGGGGAGAAAACGCAGCCGAAAGCAAATGGAAAGATCCAGGAAAAACAGGAAAATCCTCCCACTCCCTCCTTCAGCTCAAGCAGAAGTGTATTGCAGCAGGGGCTGCTGGAAATGTATAGGAGTTCATGGCAGCCCTTAAGACTCAGACTGCAGCAATTAGAGGAGAAAGCGCTGCTACCCCAGACAACCACTTGTCCTGACCTGCACCCACTTGTCTCTGGTCTGTAGGGACCAGAGTTGCACGAGGATGGAGCTGGGACTGAGGTTGCCTCCCAGGGCTCAGCAGCTCCTGGATTCATTGCAACACAACTCCCAGTGGAGATTATGGGGACTGATGACACATCTAAGGACTGTGAAATGCATGGAGATTCCAAATCCCTTCTCATTCACTCTTTGGGAATGTTTCTTCCAGAAGAGGTTTCCTTCAATTGCCCTTCAGAGCACAAAGTCTGCAGCTGTCCTTAGTACTCATGGAGAGCAATTAAAGGCAAGAAAAGATCTCCTCCACATTTCCCATTCTTAAATAACCTAAGGTAGTCTGGGTCTATGCAGTCTATCCAGTCCAGGATATTCTGCTAGATCGGTCTTTGGCCTGACCAGTAGCACAGCTCTCATATTGGGTCAGAAATATTTGCAGAATCATTTGTTCAGAGTGCATTCATACCTCCTGTTCCTATCACACCCCTGCCTAAACTTCATTTTAAATTTAAAAAATATGTATTTTTTAATCATTTAAAAAGAAAAAGGAAAAAAATTTCTAGTCCTGTTGAGTATAAGTAAAAACCCAGGTACAAAGAAATAAGGAAATGGAGGCAAGGCTTCTGTTTCAGAAAAACAGGTGTCTGGAGAATGAAGACAAGCTGGTAGAAAACATAGTAAAAAAAATATTGCATGTGAATTTATAACAAAAATACGCTAGCAAATACTGTCTGCTGAAGACAGTGTCTCCAGGTGTTTTCAGGGCATCACCCTCATGTTTAAACAAAATGCTGGAGCAATAATTCTGTGAATTCTCCTGAGGACCATGCGATGCCTTGACTTCATGTGAGCTTGCTGTCTAGGAGCAGAGGACAGGCAGAAGCATTGAGAAGGGTGCAAATTTTAGAGTTTAACAACTCTAAACTAAGATTCTTTTGAAGTTTGTTCCTGAGATAATGCAACTTTTTTTAGGGCTCTGAGTCCGGATATTCGTGCAGTATTATGAGCTGCAGCCTCTACTCCAGGCACATCTCAACTGGAACCACTGTGTCGTTACTTGGAAATTGGCCAGGCTGAGACATTATCAAAATGTGCTGTCTGTGAGCAAGAACCAGCCTGAACCTCTAAGATTATAATGAAAGCTGAATATCAGGTTTAATCACAAATGCAGACATTTCATTAGGGCTAATCAAAGTGACAGGCTGAGACCTCAGTGCCTGAGATATTGACTGTGTGGTTAGCTACCATGGGACAGATGTATAATGCACATGCAGGGAGATAGGTATCAGTACAGCTCATCTTGGCATGCCAAGCCAAGTTACTGATGGCAATTACACTGCTTGCTGATAGAGCTACTTTTGTGATTAAAAATCCAGGAAAGACTCAAGATACCAAAGGGACACCAAGCAGTTTACTATTGCTGCATGTCAGCCTGCTAAAACTTAGGTTCCTGGTCCTAGCTGCTCACTAGGAGCTTTCTACAAGCAGAAAAAAAACATTTCCAGGGAATGATTAATTTCACCTGTCTTTGACGGTTGTTTTGATATAGACATGGAGGTATTTGAGACAACAAGTTTAGACCAGACTCCCACTTACAGATGATTAACATTAGATGGGATCAACTCCATATGAGGGTTCCTGAATTTTGCTTCTTTCTTCAAGTCTATTGCTGACAGCTCAAATATTTCCCTGCAACATTTCCTTTCACTACAGGTTAAGGAAAAAATTTCCCTGTTCTAAGTTAGTGGAGACTCAAGCAGGTAAGGATTTGTACAGTAAACCCTTATTCAAATTTCAATCAAAATTTAAATGAAGTGGCTAAAACCAGGCAGTAATAAAATGATGACAGATGCTATTTCACAAATTATGGGGCACTCCGCATAATGGAGCTTATTTTTCATAAGTTCTTCTCAATTATAGTTATTGTATTATTAAGTCTCTGTTCTTGTGGGATACAACGGGTAAAATTTAATGGAAACTCCAAAGCAGTCACAGATGCTGAATCTGAAAAAGAAGTCACTGTAACCGTGAGGGGCTTGCTAGCTGCTGGCCTGATCTTACCACTCAGTGTCCATGACATTTGCGTGTTTGAACATTTCCGTTAACCTCAGTGGAGCTGCTTACCTGCAGAAGCATTCCAGGTTCACAGCAGCCTCCAGAAACATGGCAGGTATTTGATGCATTCAGCTGGTAATTCTGCAAAGGGGAATCAATGTGGAATTTATTTCAGAAATGTGTATACCTCCATTATCTTTGAGACTAGATATAAATACATACAAAAGGACAATTCTAATGGATAGTGTGATTTTTAATTAACATTTGGAAAGTGTTTTGAACTGTGTCTCATGACAGATATGCAATCTAGGGCAAAGTCAGCAAGAGAAAAGCTGAATTTGATTCTCTCTATGTTTAATGAGACACTTTTGTCTCTTGAAACAAATAGATGAGAAAAGGAATCATCAAACAGTAGATTTCCACTTATCGCCAACATGCTCATCTTCTGGTAGATGCACTTAGTTTCTAACAGAAGTTACTCCTCTCACAGTGTCTGGTATGAAGCTATGTTTTGTTCCCAGAAGGAAAACAAAACTGATAACACCTGGCAGCGTTGAATGGAGCCAAGGACATATTATGTGCCTCAGTGAAGAAGTTAGGAGGCATGTGGAGCTGGGAACTGGGAGGGGACACGATCAGGGCAGCTGACTCGAACTGTCCGAAGAGCTATTCCATACCACATCACATCATGTGATTTCTATAGAAGGGGACTCTCTTTTTTGGAGGAAGGGGCTGCTGGCTGGCTGGGTGTCGGTCGTTGGTCCCTTGCTTTATGTATCATCTATTGTTTCTCATATATATATATATGTACTGGTATTTCTTTTATTCTCTCTCCTGTCCTAGTAAATAGCTTTTATCTCAACCCACGAGTTCTACCGTATTGTTTTTCTTAATTCTCTCCCCCATCCCATTTGGGGAGGGGGGAGTGTGAGCGAGTAACTGTGTGGGACTTAGCTATCTGCTGGGTCAAACCACGACATGCACTCAGTACCTGTACTTTGTTTATTGGCCCCTTGCAGAAACTGGCCATGCATGTCTGGAGTAAATCATTTGCATTTTCAAACACAGCAAACTAAAAAGACAATGCGTAGGATTTTTATTATTTACAACAGACTTAAAAAAAGACAATGCGTAGGATTTTTATTATTTACAACAGACTTAAAAAAGTCTGTTGTGCATGTGCAGATGGATAAACTTTGCAGCTCTTGCAGGGGTATAGCTGAGGACAGAATGTTACCCTTTGAGTTTGGGTGGTTTTTAAAAAGCCCACAGTATGCCTCCTAGAGTTCTAAGTCAGTGGTTGGGTGACTGGTTTGAATTAGGACAATGAGCAAGGACACACGAAACATAATCCTGCACGTCTGTACATTCTGGAGGCTTTCCTCTTCGTTTGGTATCAGTACTGAACCAAAAGTATTTAGAGAGGCAATATTATTGAACACAACAAATAGGAAGCAAAGCATAATTTTTGTTAGGGGTAAGTCACCCCTTGGGCAGAAGCATTCCATCGGTCTTACTGCATTTCACTGCACTGAATTATGGTTAATTTGTGGTCGGAAAAAATAGAGGCACTGTGGTTACTGAAAATTATATACTGTGTTTCCAGTTTAAAGGGAAACAAAAGGCATGTGTTGTAAATATAAACTTTTTTCCTCAATTTTTAAAAACAAAACCATTTAGATGCTTTGTTCAGGCTCTGTTCAACTTCTATAGTAACTATGCTATTTCACTGCCCATTTAAGAAATATTTCTCTAGTGGGAAGATGAAAATTGGTACAGTTGAATAATTGGCAGCTACAAGTTAGCTGTGTTCTTGTGTCGAGCTCCAGACAATAGTGACAATATTTGCTCCCCGATGGCACAACTAGAAAAAGAACATTCTTGTTTTAAGTAATGACAACTATTAGCCATTAGAAAAAAATGCCAATGCAAACACTGGATTCTCCCATCATTTGAGATCTTTAACTCAGCACTGTAGCTTTTCCAGAGGATTTATGCCAAACATTACAGGCCTGAGGCAAGAATTGCTTGTTAAACTTTGTTTCTTAGCAGGCCACGCTAAATGATCAAAATGATGATTTTGACCTTAAGATTTTTGCCTTAAGGGCTTCCTTTTGGAACATAGTTTCTGTATAGTTGAGCATTGACCATAGGAAACTCCTCAGCAGAGGTATGTAATTTTGATGATGTTCTGTGTGCATTCTGATTTCAATAGATTATATTTTTCTGCAAATCACAGAGCCCTGAATATTGTTTACTGTTCACCGTAGACAGGAAATCAGATAGTCAGAAATGAAAGGTTGTCTCTTACTACTGATGCAGTGTTTCTGGAAGAGGAAAGTTTCCTTCCCCAAGGGGGTGATGTGTCTGTTGCCAGCCTGAGTTATGCGCTGAGGACCTCCAAACCCAAATGCTTATGTTTCTGGGGACTGAACCAAGAAGAAATCCTGGTAGATTGGTGGTATAGAAGGCAGAGGTCCTCTGTCGGTGTTGGAGAGGCGATGGAGGATTTTGTACTGCTAAACGAGTGGCTGCAGGACTGAGGTGAGCTCTCGGAACGAGTGCAAAGCTGAACCTACCTCTTCCTGCTGTGACTGAATGGTCACAAATCTATATGTCCAGTAGCTTTTTTTGAGTAAAATATCTCTACTTCCAAAAGTGACCTTGAAACGGAAATTTTGGAGATCATAAGCATTTCCCCTTGCAACCGTGTTGCCCAATTTTGTGCAACATTTTGTTCCCCAGAGCTGTAATCAGTGCATCAATGTGCCTCAGGGAATGCACCCATCTTATATTGATAAGTCTGTAGTTAGGCACTAATGGCAATGACTACTGCTGGTTCAGCCAGGGCTAGAAACCATGGAAAAATCTCATGATAAACTCTCAAAACTTGGCTGCAATTTTGCAAGCACAAGTAGTTTTGGAAACTTCAGATAAGCTTCCAAACGTTTAGATCCAGGTCCAAACAAAACCCAAATGCTAAAATTACGGGGCTTGTGCATCACTAACACGTATTCCTATATTTACTTCCATTGAGAAATACTACACATTTTATGGATTTTTGCATGCCCCAGTTGGTTCTCTGCACTGGCTGGAATTGCTGTAGTCTGCCTTTGCAGCTATATAGACATCAATAAAGATGAATAAAGCTGGGCAGTCAGATTCTAATTTATGCTGATCGTGTTGGATGGCTCAGGGCACTTCAGCACACATGCTTAGCCAGTGACCTTTCACACTCGCCCTCTAGATCAAAGCACTTTATTCGTCCACTTCCAACAAAATCACAAAGACAAAATTCCCATTCAGCACGCCTTTATTAATCTACAAAGGGCCAAATCCTGACGCCTTTAATCTGCTCCTACTCATCGCTGCAATGATTTAAAGAGCAGAGCATTGCCTTCAGAGGGTTGGGCCCAAAATCAATATGCAGAAAGGCCAAATTCTCTGTGGATATAAATGCAGACGGGATCACTGCATTCAGAAGGGATCTCACTGTCTCTCTCCATATTCCCATGCAGCCAAGCCCTTTGTCTGTGAATTTGACAGATCCTCAGCAAAAGTTAAATTCTCTTCACGAATTTTTCACTTTGCACATTTCTGCTAAATGCTCGCTGTCTTCTTGCAGGTGTTTGCAGTGCCAGGTCTTGCATGCTTTGGGCATCTCACTGGATGGCCCCTGGAAAGGTGCACAGGATAAGAAGGTGCCCTGGGCTTCATAGGATCTAATTGCATAACGCCTAATCTAAGTTTCTGATTATGCAGATTTACTTCATAACTAAGTGCTATCAGACAATTTCTACGAATGTTCGAACAAAAAGATCTGTTCTGTGATACATTGGTGCAATCTGTTCGGGTCTCTGAGTCTCGTTCTTGGGCTATAACAGTCAAACTCCCGTAAAACTTACTTTCAATTCACAAATGTGTCAATGAAAGGAGAATCAGGGCACCCGATACACACACACAAGGATAAAAAGCATCCCCAGCAGCTGAGGATTGGTCGCAATTTCACTTTTCCTCCTTCTGATTAATTTCCATACTTCTGAAAAGACAAACTTCTGTTCACCCCTTATGGTTTATGTTTGCTTTGTGTTTGATACTATTTAAATGCACTTTGAAATATCAAACAAGTTCAGTTTCTTTCTGGTGCTGAGCTTCCTCTTCAGGCTGTGTTCTCACCCTAAGTCTCATTTTAAACAGTATGCACAATGCAACTATTTATTTTTGTTTGATGATTTTCATTGGTTCTAACAGCAGTTAGCACATTGCTTTGGGAACAAAAGACTTGGTTAAAAAATTGTAATGAACACTTTTTCCCTTGATAGAATACTATGCTTTTGGTAGGGCACTTTTGCACAATGGTTCCTACTTTCCATAGAAATCTCTGCTTTATTCACTACGGTTGAAAAGTAAATAATACATCTACTAATGGAAGAAAGGATAAACCTGATACTTGAATTCTGCTGAAAATATCAAGATTTTCCTTAGCAAGTGTATTATTTAGGACAGCTGAAGGAATCTCTCTTTTATGACTGTTTCACCTTGCACACAATATGCCAGCTGAAAACCAATTAACGGTTAGTGATAATTATCTGAGATTGAAATTTCTGCCTAAATTCATTTTTAATGATGGTTTTGAAATATTAAAAGCAAGGAAATGGACAGATCAAATGATAGATTCGTAATCTAGCTGTGATGCCACAGATAGGATTAATATAATGAAGACGAATATGTGCTTCTAATGAGCTAGGACAGAGCTAATACGTTAACGTAACACCGGTTTTAGACATCTGACTAATGAAGTTTCTTTTTCCTGCTAAAGTTTGGATCAAAGTTAAATTGCAGGTGTTCTTCACACAGTTTAGAGAATTAGATAGTAAGACGAGGATCTCTTGGTGCCATGCATTTGTTTGGAGCAGAGAGATTCTCTAGCAGACCACTGACCTCAGCGCATACTCTGGGAGCTCTGAGGATGGTGGTTTTATATGCTTAGAGCTCTTCTAGGAGGCCTACAATGGCTCTGAAGGGTGTGAAAAAAATAAAAATTTACTAGGCATAAATGCACATTAGTACAAATGCTGCCACATTAAACTGCCAGAGTCACAGCAAGTCAACATATGTGCAAACATGTTGAGCTGAAAGGCTGTTATTTCATCTTGAGCTCATACTCTTGTGCCTGGCTTTTGAAAACACTTTCATTATGTACAAGCTTGGGTATACATTGGTTTTTCATCACTTTGCAGTCTCTGTAGTCCTTTGTCCTTCCCTGGCTGCAGTCAGTTACACACATGGGCTCTGCAGAAGACGGAGGTATGGACCTAGTCACCCATGTCTTGAATAAATGACGTTTGGTAATATAGAAAGTGCTTGGATCAATAGGTGCTGCTGTGATCACATATTTTAAGGTCTCTGACCACTCTGAGAGTTTTGTTGATGCAGTCACAGGCATTGCAAGCAGAAGGATATTTCTAACCCCCAGCTAATTGCATTACTTCACTCTATTTCTTGCCATCTTTCTATATCTTTAGGGAAGGCACAGCTGTGCTAAGAAAAGCTATTTCTGGTGCAACCCCATGTATTTGCTCTATGGGCTTGACAAACTCCTTCTCCAGCCTGGGTCCCACTCAAATTCACATGGGCTTGCTGGCACATAACTCCTGTTTCTGAGCTGCTTTGAGTATCTCACTGCCGGATAGCCTGTTTCATACAAGTGCTAAAAAGGACCATGCTACTACCCCATCCAGGGCCAAAATGTCTGGCAATGCAAGGAGTGATTTTTCAGCCTGCTGGCCTGGCTTTGAGTCTAATTCAGCCTCTCCTGGCACAATGCTCATGCTGTTGCCTGCCTGTGGGTTTGTATCAGCTGGATGTCTCAATCCTGTAGTGCATGGGTGTCCACCCTTCTGGCTTGCCTGGGCCACATTGAGTGAAGAGGAAACGTCTTTGGCTGCATATAAAATATATATTACAGTTAATGTATCTAACTATCAAAACTTATTTTGTTTTTTAATATTTCTTATTAAAGCATTAAAAAAAGAGAGAAACAAAAGCATAAAAGTAGTGGGATATTTGACCTTGTTTTTGTGAAACCAAAGTGTCTGTCTGGTTCAATGGAAGTGGTTGCAATTCTTAGTGAGTTTTACTTACAATTGTTTTCATATTATGGCTTACTCACCTGAAGAACAGCATGTTGATGCTGCTGACTTTGGGAACAATGCAGAACGGTTCATTATTAGTGAGCTTCTGGAAATGGAGACCCACAGGTCTTTGGTAAGAAGACAGTCTTGAGAAACCCTTCAGTGACATCATTGATGGGTGTCCCTTGCAAACAACCCTTGGCATCAGAAAACTGTTGGGGGGATAGGATTTCTGCAGAGACAAGAGTCCCAGCTCTCTTCTAGGTTACCTCCATTTAAATGAGGAAAGCTGCCTCTGATGTAAAACAAAAAACACCTGCATGAGAAAAATCAGGTCCAAGAAATTTATGCCTATGCAACACTGTTGTCAACTAGAAAGCAAATTACATCTGTGCAGGATATGGTGTAAAACTACCACTGTTTAACTTCAATTGGCAAAATGGAGTTAGAGGTGGGAATGGACAGCTCCAGTAACTCCAGCCCCAGTAACTCCTGCCCTACAGTCGGATGGTGTTACCAATTTTACCCATGAATACTGGAGTTTTCCCAGCAGACAGGTGTTCAGCTGGCTGCAGCGACAGTCAAAAGCGATGCCCTACAAGATGGAAAAAGCCTCTCCTGATTTGTGAAATATGAACAGATTCGCTAGAGCAATGCTGCTATTACAGACATTTGTAATAGCAAATGTAATAGCAATTCCTGTCTAATGTTCATGTGCTCCAAAGATGCTGTCCATTCTGTTGACAAGACACCCTGCTGCAAACCAGAATAGAGGACGCACGTCCCTGGGCTTTATCTAAAATCTAACCTTGCTTTGATGCTATCTCAGAAGGGAAAGGTCAGGGAAAATTGCTATCTTTTGCCAACAAGTTGAGAAGATAAGCAAAGTGCTGCAATACTAGTTGGCAAACAAAATTGTCTCTTTAAAGTCAGCTTGCTGCAGCAGGATGGATCGGCCACTGGCTTTGACGGGTCTTCAGGAGCCAAACTTGTGAGGTCGTGGTTGAGAAGGTCTGAGAGCTGCAGGGCTGATAGGAGATGCATGGCTCAGAGGGAGCCATGTGAGGCAAAGGACCTTTTCTGCATCCAGGTTACAAGCAATTATAGCGCTTGAGCCTTGGGGGTCAGTCTGAGTATGTCAGAATAAAGAAACGTAGAGATGCGGCACTGAGGGACATGATTTAGTGGGCATGGTGGTGATGGGCTGACAGTTGGACTAGATGATCTTAGAGGTCTTTTCCAACCTTAATGATTCTATGAAGACTCCAAACCCCATAAATCAGAGAAGTGCAAAAGGGAAGAGGGAGGGAAAGGGTCTACACCTTCTCACCCAGGGACCTGGTGGTTTCCTTCCATCTCTTTGATGTCACGTAGCAGATGTGGGTCTTGCTGTGCTGCACCCCAGCGCTGTTTGTTCCTGGTCACTTCACACCACGTCTCTCCCCATCTCTGCAGGACCCAATACTGATGACATTGCCCCACCACATGACACAGCATCAGTGCTGGCAGGGTCATACTCACACCACGCAGATGTCACGCTGTGGGCAAGCCTCACTTTTCTGAATCAGGGGCTGATGCTTTCCAAATTCATAAGGACACACGGTGTGCCAGGCAACAAGGGAAGATGTAGTAACAGCATGATTAAAAATGTTCAGTAATCACTAGGAAGTTAAATGAGCTAGCATTGCAAGAAAAGGTGAAAGATGACTATGCGTGCATATATATGTGTGTGTGTATGTATTTATATGCACCGATGTAGAAGATGAAGATGGTCTTAGATTCTCTTAATCTGCAACCTTCCTGCCTTTCCTCTGGTGTAATATCTTCTCAGATAACATGTGACTGATGTGTGGGGGTTGTTCCACATCTATTTCCTATTGCAGACAGAGCTATTACTTAGGTAATCAATATTTAATCTCTATTAAGGGGAGTCATTTTTAAGTCTACTTTAAAAAGTGCATCTGCAGCACTGGATATAAATCATAACTGTGTAGAGCTGAGCTGGGCTCAGAATCTTTTCCTCTATCTTGAGGGAGGAACAGTCCTTTGCGAGGGTGGAAAAGAAAAGAAAGGGAAGAAACCCAAGAAGCTTGGATAGCTCTGACTATTTCAGGCAACGGAGTGAATCCAAAATAGCACAGGCTTGATTCACACCCTGATTTTTGCAAGAGTGGTAGAGAACATGGGCAAAGGGTATCAGCTTCTGTCCTGCGGTGAGTCAGCATCCCAGCACGAAGTGCACCAAGGGACAAGGAGGAGGGTGCCTCTGCTCCTGTGCCTCACTGGTTGCCAGTGCTCAGACTGGTCCCAGTTCAGGCGGTGATCACCGTGGTGTGAGCTCAGGGTATCTGTCCCTGCCTCCCATCCCAGCTCTCCCAGCCTCTTCCAAGCAAAGACCTCCACAGTTATATAATCACATTGCTTTTATGCTAAAATGTCTGTTTTCTTTGCTCTGGGAGCTATATAGACAGGTGAATTCAGCAGGAACCAGGTGAGGTGATTTTCCTGGATTTGAAGTGACAGCTGCGCCAATTTTTGCAAGATCTGAATAAATCAAGAAAAGAGCACAGGTGAGACACATACCTGAAATATACCCAACGCGCCAATTTTCCTGTCTATTGCAATGATATAAAACTGTGACTGATCTCCCCAGCTGCTAACTGCTCTCACAGAGATACATATGGGATTGGTACACTTTTAACAGTGCAGAGACCGTTTGGATATGATTTGGCTAAAGACTTTGTGAAAACATTTAGGTATTAGGCATAAAAAAGGAGGAGGATGGGCTGATTTATCTGAGATTTTTCAGAAATAAATCCTGAGTCAACACAGCCTCATTATTTGCAGTCATGGTTCAAGGCCAGCAGAATGCACCAGACGCACAAAGGGCATGCTAGCCCAAGGCTGCTGAAAGTTAACATTGTGCAACATTTCTGCAGATGTGCAATAACAAGCAATTCCCAAAACCGATGCTCAGTTCAGCAGAGATTGAAATCAGCAGAAAGAATGAGCACAGAATAGCATCACAAGGCAACATGTAGTCCACTCATGAAAAAAAAAAAAAAAGGCATTTAAAGGCATTTGTGCCCTTGGTTTCATTTGCTCCAGGGCTCTGCTTTCTGACTGCTCACACAAAACATATGATAGCTTTCTTCTGAGTTCCTACTTGGAGAGGAGTTCATCATTTTCTAGCATAAATATATAAATATATATATGTATATGTATATGTGGGTGTGCCTGAAGGAATAATTTATTCCAGCATCTGCTCTCAACAGGCCCACAGATGTGGCTCTCAATTACAAATGGCCTGGGTGAAGGTTTTTCTTCTCCAGAGGAAGCTGCCTCTCCAAGGCATCATATTCTATCATGGCTGCATCTCATCCTTGGCAAGAATTAAAAGCAGTGTCTTGTTTCAAAACCAAAGCTGAATGCTTACAGGTTTCAGCTGCCTGATAGAGTCAGTCCAGTACATCAATGAGCCTACAGACTCCTGCCATGATAGGTCAATGCCTGATAATCTCTGTCTGGTTATCTTCTGTCTGGCAGAAGCCTCTTCCAGAAGCTGCAGGGGAAAATGCAGGAAAGGCATAGCAAAGGCTCATGAAATAAATTATGCATAGGAAAAGCTTCAACTTTCCTTGCTAGTGGAAGTTTCTTCCTTAGATCTGTAGGAGTTTGCGCTTCCTCTGAAAAGGAATATTTTGGTTCAGCACTGCTGTGGATGTTCTCAATGAGTAATGGATAAGCCTTTTTAGAATTTGCCTAAAATATGATGGTTTCACCTGTTTCTCATGCTGGGGAGAAGGCGTGAGAACAAACCATCCTCTGACACGTCAACCACCTTTTTAATATTCTCCTGGAAAGCATGGAGATAAAGAGTGTAAGGCTGGTATAAGAACTTGATGAAAAAGGACGTTTGAATAAAGCTGTGAGGATGGAAAACACATGCAAGAGTCATGGATAATAGCTGGAGACTGAAATCTTCACAAGTTCTTCAGATTTTTCAATGTTCAAGATTCCTTCTGTGTACGGCTTAATGAAGGCTGGCTCATATTTCACAGAAGATTGTTTGTCCCCACCTTCTCCAAACCGTTTGTTTTAAGTTCAGAGCTCTGTATTGGGATGCTTTATTTATGGTCGCAGTATTAAGATAGGTCTTGGCAACATCTCCTCCTACAAATGATAAATATTTGTAAAATGGTTTGAATTGTATACACAGATATACTAGATTAATAGATGCAAGACAGCAGAAGCTGAGCTTTTCCAGTGATGTCTGTACAGTAGTTTTTGCTGTCACTCTCCAGAATTCTGCCTTCCTCCAGAATTTACTGTTTCAGGCGTCAGCTCCAGACAGTGCTGTACATTAGCTTCTCAATGGTTTAGTTTTAATTAGCCATTTTCCCAAAGAAGATTCCAAGTAGTAAAAATGCGGAACAGGGATATCTTTTTCCAGGTTTTGCAGTATTATGCAAATCTATTTTTATGGAGTATTATTATGTTTTTCAATTTCCTTAATCCCATCTAAATGATCCTTATTTATTTTTTTTTTTAGCCTAACTCTTAAGTGACTCTCACTAAAACCTATATAATGCCCAATATGTTTTGTTCCCATTTGAGGGTTTATCTTGTTTCAGACAAAAAAGCAATTTCAGTGAAGCTGAAATGTATGGTTTTGGTTTCAGGGCTACCTCTCTCTGACATAAAACTACTAAGCCTTTATTGAAATATATATGGTTCTACCATAAACACCCCCTTTATAGAATGCACCTGGCGAATATAATGGGAAACATATTTGTTTCTTGTAAGAGACCGAGCAACTGCTCTGTAATAATATATAGTCTATTTGATATTTAAAAGGTCATAATTTTACACAAAGAAAAGAAAAATGCAGGCACAGTAAAAAGTAGCATTAAAACATTTAGCTGTACATCTCACACATCTGCTTTTGTATTACGCGGATAAGAGCAGCTGACTTACATACACCATGCTCTAATAAAAGAGAGACTGAAATAACGTCTTTATACTTCTTTGGCCCTCAGACTTAGCATTTCCAAGTCGGTAACAATTTAACCTCCCAGTCCCTTGGGAGATAAAGACACAATTCCCATTTTTTCAGGTGGGGAGAACTGAGGCGTGGAATGGATAAACGCATTTCCAAATGCCACACAGGAAACGTTCAGGAGATCTGGAGGAAACCCAGATTTGCTGAATGTGAGACCAAGTTCAAAGAGCCTCATCTGAAAGGCTGAACACAACACAGTGTGTCTTAGGACCTCCAGCTGGCCACGCACTACCTGAGTGCTCAGGAGTGTGAACTACTCCATAGGTGAATATAAACCTCCTTTTATGTGTGAAGTGAAACCTGTGAGATGTCACATCTCCTGCAGCCCTAGGAGGAAGTCCTGGCCATGGATGCAGGTCCTCTGCATTCCTGGAGCGTGTGTAGAGCATCACCCTCCCTCCAGCTGAACCATACGAAGGGGTACCCATTGCCTCTGAGATTTCCCTGACCCAATCTGCAAAGCTAGCTCTTAAAGTAAGCCTGCACCACAGCTGGGTTGCTCCCTTTTTGTCATCTTATAGTAGAAGCAACAGCAAAGCACAGCACCCAGGATATTGTGTATTCAGAACACCCAACATAGAGGTGGATCAAAGTAGTCATGGTGTATATTTTTTTTCTTGAGGCTCTGATTTCTGCATTCACATGATCATGGGACAATATTTGATTTCATTTGTGAAAGACTGTGAAATCTTTGTATAGAGAGAGATGCGTGTATATTAAAGTGTATTTTATATATGCATAAAAATGTATTCATGTTTATATAAAATATATACATATGTTATGTATATGTGTGTGTCCCATCATGCCAAAAAAACACATGGCTATAGAAAGAACAGGATTTTCTAGTGAGTAGTCATGTAATTCACCTTTTAAGGGCTTTCAAGGGCTCTTTTAGTGTTCTTCTGTTGAACAGTGCTGGAAAAAATAGTTTGGACTTTCCAGTCTTGTTGGAAGGTGCTGACACCTGGGTCTGGACAGCCACTCTCACTTCTTTCTTGTCCAGCAAAATCCTTTTTCAAAGGCAGTGATATAACTTCAACAGAGGGGGCTGAATTTTCTTCCCTACCTGAAACTCTAGGACTAAGGACTAAGCTTCTCATGGTGGTGCTGACCTCCTTGAAAAACACCTAAGAGGAAGGAAAGTGTTAGGACTGTCAGGCAGGTGTGGGGCTGGGCTTCCCAAGGCTAAGTGCCTTGCCCAAGGTCATCTAGAAAGCCTGTGGTGAGGCAGAGGTATGGACTCACAGCTGTAGGCGTCTGTCTTCACTACCCTGGGTTGCTGTGGCTGTTCCGCATGGGATAAGGGGTGGTTGAATTGAAGACAGCAGTCTGTCCTTTGCGCCAGGACATCAGATTTACCACGAGACCTTAAAAGATGTTGGGTTCCACAGAATTGCTGTAAATAAGAGCAGAGCTGAGTGTCCTCCCAGCACAGGCCCTGTGGCACAGCACTGTACAGGGCGGGTGGTTCTTGCAGGTGATGCGTGGCATTGCCAGCTTGGTGCAGACCAGGGCTCAGAGTGAGGTTGCTCTGTCCTCCTGCCCCATTTAGTGGTAATGGTGAACTTCGCAGAGCAAAGAATAGATTGGTTCCCACCATGCCCCTTTATTTTGTTTTGTAAATACGCTTTAAGAAGCTTTTGACTTAATTGCCTTTAACTCCAAAAGTGCAATAAGCAACAGTTTGCTGCAGTGCATTAAATACATTGAGATTGTTTACAACTTTTACCAAAAAACCTGTTTTCCTTCAACTGAGACAGTTCATTTTCTTAAAGAAATTATACAACCACCACCCCAGAGTTGAGCTAGACAGAGAAACATGCATCCCCAGAAATTGCAGCTCCATGGAGAAAAGGCTAATGGGGACAATGAGATCCTTGCAGGCTGCCCAGGGATCTCTCTGCCCAAGCCCTGGCCTGCTTGGATTCTTCCCTCCAGCTGCTCTTCATTTTCCTTCCTTCTCACCAGTCGACTTATCTCCCTCCCCTCCATATCTCTGCCTCTTCCTTTGTTTTTCCTTTCAGCTAATCCCTTCCTGCTTTTCCCCTGGCCCCTTCTGTGCTGCATATACACACACTTTTCCATCCAGAGAAGTTAATTTAGATTAAGGGAAGGGGTCGTTGTGAGAAAGAATGGCTCTCCCTGAAAAACTCCACGTGGAGATGCCTTAATTCTGGAATAAAAGGGTTCTCCAGTGAACACAATCTTTTGTACGTAGCAAATTAAACCAATTCAGTTAGAAATTATTCTGCTAGGATTGAGTGCTCATCTGATTATGCCCAGACTTAATTGGGAACATCTCCTCATGCCAAACTCACCATAAAGACAAGATCCTGTTCCCCTCCCAGACGTGCATGGGTACCCCTCCCAGACCATTCAAAGAAAGCAGTACATCTGCTGCCCAACCAACCGTGAAGAAATTGGGGAGCTAACATAATATTTGCAAGCCAAACTCTGCTCACTCTTCTGCAGTTCTCCTTTGTCTGTTCAGACTGCCAACTCCAGGGTGAGAAAACTCTCCCCTCTCTATTTTTTATGTGGTGCTTGGCACAGAAAGAGTCCAGCTTTCATTGTATGGTCACAGCACAGGGAAAAAAGGAGGCAGCAGAAAGGATTGGGCTTTCACATGTGCCTTCCAGTCCCATGTAAACTTCAGTTCTTTTGACATCTGCAGGACTGCAGTTTTCACCCCACCCATATTTAGGAACTGAACTTAGCTAGCTTCTCTCCAGAGGTCTCTTGCACAGAAACCTTGGAGAAATGGGCTGAGAAACCTTGGAGAAGTCTATCTGAGAAATCCCCAGAGAAAGCATTTGGAGCAGAAACCACGACATGGCATGCTGCAGAACCTCACTCCAGAAAGCTAGTGATCCACCGCCTCAGTTAGGTGCATTGGGCTGGGTTTCTCAATATGCCCAGAGGCACTTTTTCCCTACAGGGAGGAAATTTTATGAAGCACAATGAGAGCAGTGGAAGGGCCACCGATACAGCAGGGGTGGGAAATGAATAAGCCTAGAATATTTCATGGAGAAAATGAAGAGAGAAGAACAAAAGTTGAACCTAGGAAATCCTGCTGGTTTGGTAAGTCTGCAGGCGTGAAGAGCCCTATAGCTGCTCGGTGGCTCCAGGAATGGCCACTCAACATTTACAGTGGTGTTAGGATGCAGACTTTGGATATCCCGTTCCAAAACTGCAACCTTGTTCCACACCTGAGCAGAATAGGGCCTCCAACATGTGTAAGACAACCACTGTGCAGCACTGGGTGCTATTGCAGACCGCTCCCGGCCCTGACTTTGTACCTGTAGTTTGGGTTAATTAACATGTGTAAAGCATTTGGAGACCCTAGAGAGAGAGGTGCTGCTTCCATGGACTGGAGTTGCCCAGAGTTTTATGAACACGACTGTCTTTCCCATTGTGTCTATTTGTCCATGCGTTCTGAATGAGGAGACATTCCCAGACAATGGGTACACGATGACAAAATGAAGCCAAGCTGCCCATGAAGCCTCTCGTGGTCACCCATCGTGCTCCTTGCACAGACACAGCACACTTTCACTCAAGGTCAGAGTCAACACACATGAACTGGAGGCACGGCTCACCTTGCAAGCAGCGAGAACCATGTCCAATGGTGCCTGAACAGCTTTGGAAGACAATTCAGAGGCCAATATGAGCTTCTAAGGCAACAGTGTTGGAATGATTCTTTGTCTTTCTCAACAATCTGGCATTACAATACCTGACATAAAGATTTTCAGCTAGGAGCGTTTTGTTCCTGTATCTGAGAATAACACCAGCAGCTTCTGATTTGCCTACTCATGTATGACATTTGCTACTTGCTGCATAGGAAGCACTCTACACAAATAGCAGCATGTTCTTCTAGCTTTGCACGTCTATTTTCTGAACTTCTTGCACTACATGGGTTACAGCATGCTTCATGACTACCCTCCAAAGTCCACTAGAAGAGTACTAAGCCTGAAAAGCTGGATGAAAAGTTGGCCAGCCCTCATTTTACCATTGGGAAATCCGCTGAAGTTCCAGATTTAATGAGAGAGATGGGAAATGACCTGTAGCATCAACAACCATTGACATTAATTTTAGCTGAAAAGAGACACCAGCAGTCGAATATCCGCACAAGCTCATTTCCTCTCTCCCAGATGTTGCAGGCTCCTGCTCAGCTGTGTCAGAGACCAGAGCTATGATGAGAAGTTTTGGTCACATCTGTGTTTGTAAACTAAACAAAAGCACAACACAGGCTGTGCTCCTGTCCTAGCCTGCTTAACTTTTTCGGCCCAGGGACAGGGTATTACTGTGGTGTTCAGTTTTTTTGGGTTTCTCAGGGGTGGAGGCTCCTCAAAAGCCTGAACTGTTCTGCCTGATGGCCCCAGTGGTCCCACCCCAACCACATGTCCCTCCTCTCTTCCTTATATCCATCATCCTGCTTTCTGAACAAGTCCAGACTGTTATAGCACATCCAGCTAGTGTCACCCATGAGCTCATGGACAAATTCTTATGTTGATCAGAGAAGATTCTGATCTCAGTATCTCAAAGCTCAGTCCTAAAGGTATTGGATTTGCCCCATACAACTGAGGCAAAATCAAACCTCTATTTTTACAAAAAACAAGTCCATGCAAGCATAGTACATTTAAGAATAGGGTTGTGATTGCCCACAACTCAGAATACGCATGCCAAGTCCTACAGTCATTACTTGCTGGTATTAAGACAGGGAAACTTGTGAGTAATTCTGCTGCAATTCTGAATAGTGTCCTGGTTTATTGTGGACCAGCCACATGACCAGTCAGCTATCACCAGTACAATATTGCTAAGACACAAGACATTAAGACCCAGGTAATCAGATATGGTGCAGAGCTCACCTATCTATAGATTGACCACTCCCTCATTTTACTCTTCAAGGATATTTCATGCAAGAATATGATGAACCTGGAAGAAGGAGAAACCTCGAGCAACTGTGTTTGAGCTAAGGGAGCTGTGGGGTTTCCTCGCAGCTAGCCCACAAAGCCCATCAGTCTTTCCTCATGCAATAGACTCTGGGATCTCTTGTCTTTGGTCCAAAGGAAGCCTACAGATGTCTGATGCTGGCTTTTCCCTTGGTCTAGGCTCTCATAAAATTTCCACAGATGTTTGCCTTGGGGTTGAAGCCTCTTCTCAAGGAGCTCATTGCAAGCAGCTCTCTCACAGCACGTTGCCAGTGTGGGCTGCTAAGCTGAGCTGACAGAAAGTTATTTTAATTATTTGGAGGGTGATTTTCTCATGAATCAAAATATGAGAATGAACTTGTTTATGTTATATGGTGGAGGCGGACAAAACAATCTATGCATTTTCTCCTGCTTGTTACATATTTGTGCCAAACAGGCACTTTGGAAAATACCACCTTGAAAATGGAGCCGTAAAGTTAGCAGCTGATCTCCAAGGAGCAACTTCAGCTGGTGTCAGTTGGCATCTCCTCAATATGTGCTGGCTCAGAACATGGCCCAAGGAGGGGAGGTCACCGTGTAGCAGAGGCCCAGAAAAGGGGACATCACTGCAGCCCTCTGAGCTGCCAGGAGGGCTGGCAGTTCTCATCACAAGCTCGAAGAAATCAGGGAAATTTTTATTTCTGAAAATATTAAGCAAGAAAAAAAAACACAAAAAAACACAACACTGCTTCTGGTATGGTATCTGCTTCATCTCCCCAAAACAGCTCTGTGGCTTCTGGGACTGCCTCCCCTTTTGCTGACCATCCTCATCAGCAGTGTGTGTTTTCTGCTGGGAAAGAGAAAGGAATGGGAGAAGCTGGTCTGGGGGGGAGAGAGGTCACTATTTAAATCTTGTTCCTAATCCCACTCCTGCTGCACACTTCCTGTATATCTGTAAAAGCAGATCTAGCCAAGGAACAAGGCATCTCTAATACTGTCCCTTAACAGATGATGTCTTGGTTTCCCCTCTGTGAACCGAGTCAGAGGTACCAAATCCCCCATGCCTGCAGTAAGGAAGGCAAAAGCAGAAGCATCCTGGTTTTCAAAGTATTTCTGCATGTGCTTTTTCCACTTACTTCTGGTAGAAAGGCATTTAAAAGCAGCTTTGTTTTCCCCTCCACGTAGTTTCACACTTTAAATTTCTTTCTTTTATTTTTTTTCAGTAGGTTGAAATGAACAGCAGTTTCCTCTAAGGGTTTGAAAATCTTTTTCATCTTCTCTTCAACAGCAGAAGGAGGAGGGAGTAATGAGAAGAAAAAAGCGTAGCAATTAGAAAGTAAGGAAGAAAAGAAGAAAGTGAATAAAAAGTCTAACTTGTTTAAAAATAGCTTTTTAAAACATTTTTTTGTTTGGTAAAAATTGAAAGCACAATTGATATTTTTCTGCAAAATATTTTGCTTTTGATGAATCACATGTAAAGTATCCCTGTAGCCAGAAACATTTTTACTATCTTTATTTAGTTCTGTATCACATAACAGTGAGCTGAGCCATGGGAGATCACTTGAATGGAAGGTGTTTTCTGAAATCTGTGTACCACTTAAATTCTGATCCAGACCTGTTTTAGACTTACCCAAACTGACCAAAACCTGCAAAGTGTTTGCAATTCACCCATCAGCAGCAATCTCACAGCCCCGGCTCAGTGCTACCCAGGGGAGCATCTCTGTCTTCAATCCCCCCAAAATCACATTTCTTCCATGGATGCGCCTCGTAGCCGTGTGGCAAAGAGTTCCCCCTCTTCACTGCTCATTGGGGGAAAATGGCTCTTCTTTTGTTTCTTTTTTTCTCTGAGCTTGCCACTAACTAGTTTCATCTGATGTCCCCAAGCTTTTGCGTCTATTCATTTTTTCCAGCCTGATCGTGATCTCTATCATATCCCCTTCAGCAGTGTCTCTCTCAGCTTGGAGAATCTGAGTCCATTTAATTGTGCTGCTAGTCTGTTTGAGAGCCAAATTAATCTGTTTAATTATCTGTTTAGTCTATTCTTAACCTATTGTTAGGGATCCGTGGCATCTGTTTGTGCAGGACTGCGTTATAGGACCCACCAGGAAGGAGATCCTGGACAGAGGCACGGCAGAGCCTGGATTTGTCCCGTGGCACTTTGGACACCAAAGCCCACTCTGAATTGTTAGCTAAGGTGCCAGTCCCACTCTATAGCTGGGATAAAATGGCTATTTTCTTCATATGGTGTGATAATACGAATACCAAAAATGACAAGCCTGAGCCCATGGGACATTTCTGCCCCATCAGACAGGAGGAGAGGGGTAAATGATCTTGTTTAGTGGTGTGGCCCCAGGGCTGCAACCGAGCAGGGAGCAGATGCAAGCAAGGTGTCCTTCCATTGCCCTTTGGTCATATTTGCCCCAACTTGGTGCAACACCCCAGGTTCTTACAGGTCACTCCTTGCTGGTGGGGCAGGCACATGAGGTGTACCAGCAGGGCAAGCTCGCAGGGCGCAGCACCACTACACACTGCCACTTCTTTTTTCTTTCCTAACGAATTAATTCAACCTCATTCATTTATGACCGCATTAAGTGCCGTGCAATAACGAACAGCACAGGACAGTCTCACGGGAACAGAGGGCTCAGCATCCGACAGAAGCTTGGCAGGATGAAGCTTCTAAGTGGCTGCGTTTCAGCCACAACCTGGTTTATTCAGCTCACGGAACGTATTCCAGAAACGCGCGCCTCCAGATGTCTCGCACGCACATCGCCTTACTGGTCATCGTAAAAACTGCTTATGCTTTCTTTTCATCCATGCCAGATGGTTGCTGTGACACCGAGGTCTGTCTTTTTTCCATGCCATCCACACAGACCTTGACAGAGTGAAGAAGAAAGGTGCTCCTACCTTGGGTAGCTCTGCCAAACTCGCCCTCAAGACCCCACACCCTGCTCCTGCTAATTGCGCCGACGTTGTCTTGCAGCATGAGCTGTTCCAGCTATCTGTTTTCTCTCAAAGTATATTTGTTTTATATCTGACATGTTTATATATGTTAACTGTTTGCTATAGATATCTGTCAGCTTCAACTGGTAAAACCAGAAAAAAAGAGAAAAAAGAAAAGAAAAGAAAAAGAGAAGCTGGCTCTCTGCCAAAGGTATGTTTTTTAATAGCACTTAGCTTTTTGTCACATGGTTTTGCATAGAAAGAGAAACGAGGAGAGGAGGGAGGGTGGACTGACAAGGAGTATTGTGTTTTGAATACTGTGAAAGAATTTCATGCAAAAATGTACCATGCTTTTCAGATATTAGCCTAAGAGCCATAAAAAGTTATTTTATAGTCCTAGAAATGATACACAAACATTGGTATACTGTTTGTCATAAAAACCGCTCTAAAGAGGGGATCGCGCACTATGATTTTCAAAATATGACATTTATTAGCTGCCTTTGATTGTTACCAGAATGTTTTTTAATGAAATAGAAATGTGTGTGTGTGTGTGTGTGTTTGTGTGTGCAATAAGGGGATGTGTCACTGAGAAAGAGACATCTTCTAAAAATTTGTTCTTCACTCAGGTTAGAGTTTTTCCACTTCCAAGGAACAGAGTATAGCCCTCCTGCCAGTGAAAGAAAAGGCAGAAACAACCATTTCTTCATATTTTGAGAGTAATCTGCACAATTTCCTGGGATCTTTTTCCTTTTTCTTACCTTTCAAGCAAGAATACAGGCTGGAACTGTGCAACATCCTCTTTCCTTTGAGATACAGCTGCATGCTTCAGGATGAAGGAGGAGAGATGTGAATCTGTTCCAATGCCAAAGTCATTTGCTCAGGTTTCTCTCTAATTATGTTTAAAAAGGGCTTACATTGGAATTACGTGATGCTTAAACCTTCCTTACCCACTGTGCCTAAATGCTCACGGCAATGGCATTCATTGCCTCCCAGGCATTTTTTACTGTGTGAGGTGAACAAACTTGCCAGGATGAGACACCTTTTTCATTTTCTACTCAACCATTCCACTATCCTCCCTGTCCAAAAGCCACAGAATCACAGAATCACAGAATTGTAGGGGTTGGGAGTTTGATCATGATGTATCCTACGCTTTCTGCTCCTGCTTTCTACTCTTGCTTTCAAACAGGTCTCAAGATTTTCCATAGCAGCAACTTTGTCTCCATGAGAGCTAGGATGCCCTGCATCTTTTTCTGGAGCAAGCTGGTTCTCACATCTTCTTTTACTGCATGAGGCTGCTCCTCACAGGACAGAAAGCTGGCAAGGCTTTGCAGGCAGCCTTAGCCTTTCTTCATTTGTGATCAGAGCAGGGCTGAGCCCAAGCTGATGACCCAAAATGAGACACAAACACTGCTTGGGCACAGAACCATAAAAATGTAGCCTTGCAGCATCTGATCCATTAGCAGAAGGTGCTTGAGCTGGAATTGGACCTGTTTGAAAGAAATGGTTGAAGATCTATGCCTGCAGTTATAGAGATCCAAATGCCTGGGATCTGTTTGTGCCTGTTATTTGCAGCACAGTGATTTATTAGCAGGGCTCTGGACACAGACCATACTGGGCAACTCTTCCTTAGATCTTGGGCTACAGATAGCAGGGAAGGCAGACACATTGTTTGCAAGGAAATCAAAAGCACTTTGAGTCTTAACTGCTGCATGATTCATCTCACAAACTGAATACAGTACAGCAAACTGTTGCCCTGCAGACAGATTTCATACAAAATGACTGTAAAAAGCACCAATGTTTATACACGAGGCTGATGTGGGTTGAAGGGCTGTTTAAAATGGCTGTGGCTAGCTATGTAATTATTTGAGAACAGTAGAGCACAATAAGTGAATATAAACATTGAAGAAGACTGTATGAGTTCACTGGATGCTTACACGAGTCTGTCATCTTTTTTACAAACGTCTTTCTTCAACTATAAGCCATGTGCTCTGCGGCCAAGAAGTCATAAGGTGTGGAAGAAGTGGGTGTTTGGTGTCTGCTTGTGTCAAAGACAGCTCTTCAGACAATGCCTTAGTGCCCAGTTGTTTGGGTACCAGATTTGCATCCAGCTCTGCAGACCTGGTTTGTCTTAATACATAAGATGAACCAGTATTTATGAACCATAAATAACCAGTACGTGAAGCACAAGGAGCAAGTAATGAATGCATGGAATTAAAGGATGGATGAGACATGCTGGCTTCATGAACTTCACAGTGTCATCAAGGATGAAAAGCAGGCAATACATCCTCATGAATAACTGGTGACAGGTCTGCTCTAGTAACTTACCTGGTAAGTAGGTTGTTTCTGCCATTTAATCTGATTTTACTCAAAATGGCAAAAATTATTATGTGAAATCTTTTGGAAAATCAATGACTAAGAAAGATAACCTTGCATTAGAGAACCGGAGTGCCTTCGCAGAGAGTTTTTTTTCAACCAGATGTATTTCTGGTGAAACACTCACTCTCTCACTGTTTTATTTTGCCATCAGTAAAATAAAGATATATACCAAAAATACATTTTGTCTTACTTTTTTCAATTCAGACTGAAAGGTCTTCAGGGAGAAGCTTTATGCTTTCACAGCGCCTTACCGTGGAGGCAAGTTTCATGGGAAACCCCCATGCTCTGAAGATCAATAATTCGAAGTCATAATTTTCTTCTGCCTCCTTTCTAGCTGAAAACATGCTTTTTGTGCAAAATTTTTATGCAAAAATGAGTAATTCAGCTGGGGAAAAAAAAGGGATTTTCCCTCTAGTCAGGCCCTTCGTCTCTATGTGATATGCTACATGTGAAAGGGATCTTGCCATTTCACAAAGCAAAGGAGTATGGTTTAAATAATGATTACAGTAGCATAGTTTCTTCTCTTCTTCAAAACGTAGTATGCTGTAATCCCACACTGATGCAATGCCAGGCAGCTCTGAATCTATGTGAGAGCTGAGATCTACTGCTGAGCACTAATAAGGCATTTGCTCCAACACAGTCAGGGTCTCTGACTATGGTCAGAGAATTGCTATCTTCTGGACCAGGGCCTGCATTTGTTAGCGAGCTTATTTGTCTCAAGTAGCAAATGAAGCAGAGTGGCTGGAAGAAGGAAAAGAATAAGGAAGGAAGAAGAGGCGGTTTTAAGACTGATAAGGCAATTTCTTTCTTGTTTTTATTTATTTTTTGACTTCTTGAACAGTGCCATATCTTGCCCTGCCAAGTGTAGAAACATGAGAAGAGTGTTATCTGCACCACCAAGCTGGTGGTATCTGTAAAGGTGATACATGAGGCTGGGAATCAAGGTCCCAACCCACTTTGCCCATGGCTGGTTTGCTGACACAAAAATTCAGAGACCTTACACCATCAGGAAGAACTGTAACATTCCTGAGAAGAAAAAAATAAAAGGCAGATATTCCTCCAGGAGAAAACATCCAGAGTAGGAACAGACTTGTCCAATGTCCAGCTGAAGGCATCAAGGTTTATCTACAGTGATGAGCGGCTGTTTTCAGAGCAAGAAGCAGCTACCTGATTTGCAGTGACAATAACAAGGTTGTCTTTGCATTCTACACCATGGAGGCGACCTCAGAACCTTCCCAGGCAAAAATGATCTTGACATCACTTCACTGTATGAAAAAATTCCGAAGGTTTTGTTTTTACTCTAAGGCAGATCCAAAACACATTTTGAAACCTTGAAAGTCATCGTAAAATGGATCTGCTGCCTTCCTGCCAGCTCCAGTCAGCTGGATGGGCTGCAGATGAAAACAAGAGTTGCTGTAAAACACCCAAAACAGAGGAAAGCACGATTTTGTTTGCAGTGACCCAAACTTCTAAAACGCTTCTTGAAATGAAAACCCTCCAGGGACTGTTCTCAATTAATGGGACATTTGTGAGTGCAACCACACATAGACAAGCCAGGGCTAGCCCCAGTCTGTGCTGTAATGGGGCAGCTGCTTTGAATTCAGCTACATTAAAGTGGCTGAAGGCAGCACTGGGCCCGCAGAGGATGGAAATGCAAGGATCCTACCATGCAGTGCGCACGAAGTCACAGGCACTGTACAGCTCAAGGTCTGCCCCAGAGGAGCCTCTGTCCCCAGTCTGCACCAGGCACTGGACTGCAATATGCCCTTTGCAGAGCAGCCCATCAAGGCAGGTTTTGGCCTCTTCGTGTGCTTCCACATGATGTCCTCACATTTACATGTGGGAGTTTGTTTTTTTGTAACAGATTTTCCACTATCCCTATCCATCACACAGCATAGTGTTCAGAGAAGCCTTTTGCCAGCCTTATCCTGTCTGTAAAGCTGACTTTTTTTTTCCCCCTCTCTTCAAACTGGGAACTGAACATGAAATTTGGGGAAGAATTGACCCCCATGACCCTTACCATACTTCTAATATGTCGGGATTTCAGTTGATTTCTCAAGGCTTTAAAACAGAGTTATTGACAGCAGTATGAATTCCTGAGAATAGAGCTGATGACTCTGCTGGAATGGGGAGTGTTACCCTCATTTTCACACAGATTTCTAAGACAAAGATTGCCATATGCTTGGAGCTGAATGAGTCTGTTGTTGCTCAGAAAGAGACCTTGCTTCCAAGGCTTACGCCATGTTTTCTTAAATTTTTGAAGGACAAAACCCGGCTATTTTAATGAACCTAACTCAATAATTCCTAATCCTAAAGTTAAACACTAACAGCGAGGCTCAAAAACTGGCCTCCCAAGTTTCAAAACACAAGTCATGACCAGAACCCATTGGTAAACATTCCTGAAAATAAGTTTTGTTTTGTTTTCACTCTCATGCTCTACTGCACCTTGGAAAAACTAACTCACTCCTAATATTAATCCTAGTATAAACAGATTAGAAGCTCCCCTTCCCCCTGCCCCACAAAAAGTAATGCCTGTGAAAAGACCTTTTCTCGCATCAGTAAAACCCGAACACCTGTCTATTTTATGGACTCTTTTAAAACAAATTATCTCCTATTTCGAAGCAGGAGAAAAATTTTCACAGGATACAGAAAAGGTGATTTCTACTCTTGATTAACAAAATTTGTGACTTTATAAAAAAAAAATAGGAAATCCAGGCCTTTTCCTCCTGAAATGGCTGAGTGCCAAGTATCCAGTCAGACCTATCTCACTACTCCTTTCACAGCAGCAGTGCACAACTACAGCCCATTAAGAGTAGCCTGAATGAGTGCTGGGGAAGCATGTTTTCAGACAGACATCTTTCTATGGTTTGGTTGCTCACAATTCTTTAACACCAAGGTATTATTTCATTAGCTTCTATGGGCACTGTATCTGGCATTTTTTCTGGGCTCTCCTGACCTTGGTGCAACACTACTGCCAATGTAAAGAGGCAGCATTCATCCCTGCAGATGTACCCAAATTCGGATGTCATACCAGCAGTTCCTTGCTATCCAAGGGCAGCGTCATTCCTGTGGCCTTTAATGTATGCAATTCCTATGGCTTGGCTTGGTACATTACTCCAGATGTAAGGTGAAGTACTATTAGGAAAAAAACAAAAATAACTGTTATCACATTGAAAACACTGGCAGAGACAGATTCTGGGAATCTGAAGTTGCTGGAGAGAGCACTGATTTGCCCGTATTGATTAGATTCCCCCCAGGTTAGCTAACGTGCCTCCCTGTATCACACATGACTGCTAGAAATCTCAGATAACAGCATGTGCTCCAGATTTACAGCCAAAAATGGACATCTTGGGATATGGGGAACTGCAGTTTATGAACATTTGGTTATATGTTGGGTCAGACAGAGTTAAAGACAATCTTGGAGCATAGATTGGGCCATCTGTTATCAAGGGAATGGCTGATCAGAAAGTGTTTGTACTTTAACACTTCAGGCTCAACTCCTGCAAGCACCAAAGCTTGAAAGTGACTTTCTTTGTGCTTGTGAAGATATTGTTCAAAAATATAAACTTTGGAAGCTGGGTTGCTTTGAATTAGGAAGGTGGCTAGGCAAGTTAAGGTACCAAGGCAGGAAAAAACAAAGAATGAACAAAAATGAAGGGAAGTGAGAAAGAGAAAAGACAGACAGACAGAAAGATGGATGGATGGAAAGATATCTGTTACAAGGAAAAATGCTGCCAAGGCATCGGAAGTCTTGCCAGACTCTGGGAGGTGCCAGACTGTCCCTCAGGGCCAGAATAAAGGCCGATATTTGTGGGTCTCACCTCCTCCTGAATCCATGTGCTGAGCACAACATCACCATTTGCAGAAGAATAACTCAACGTGCATGTGCGTCTCACAGACAGTGATTACTCATTTCCCAAATGCATTAAATGTAATTTCTTCAAAGCTATGGCAATGACGGAAAGGTTACTGGGGTGGGGGAACAAATACCTAATTTAAAGGAGTGTCTCAACAGAATATTCCTATGAGTAGTAGATTTTCATGCAGATTTTCTGCTGGAGGACCAAGAACTAGAAAATAGCCTTCAAAAATTTCACCTCTCCACAGGGCCTGGTTTCCCCCATGTTTCATTTGCTACACAGCTCAGGACAATACCCGACTCATCAATAGCATGTGCTTAAATGTCTTAATATGCTGAAGCACTGTATTATGCAGAAATGGCTTTAATCACACTCGTGTTCTAACGCAGACAAGGAATGCCATATGATTTTACATTGTTCTGCCCTTGAATTTATCCTTGCCAAATGTTATGGCCCATTGAGCTGCCTCTGGTTTCCCTCTCTATGTAATGCTGCAAATTTTATAAATATTACACAGTAGGGATGGTTGATGAAATTGCTATTCAGCATCAATCTGCAACAAGTAACATTACTAACCACATTCTAAGCCACTCTGTGTTGCTTTTACAAAGCTTCCACAGAGAAATTCCCAAACTGTACTCAGTGTACCACTAGATGCACAAGATACATGGCATGATCCGGAGCTGGGAGATGTTGTTTCTGGTGGTGGTGACAGCCAAAAACCTTCCATTTCAGATACAGCATCAATAATCTGTTTTTTCACCCTCACCCTTGCTTGGAAAGCATCTCCACATATTCAGCTGAGATCCAAGCCTGGGCCTCTCTTTCCATTGGCAAGTACTGGGTCATGTTCTAAAAGGTACTAGAATTACCATTTGTCTTTCCCTTAAAAAGAAAGAACATTGCAATGGAGCATGGGAACCCCAAAGACCGTTAGTATACAGCACTTCCTTCAACCATCTGCTTCTGTTTGGCTTTATGCAAGGGCTCCCGTTTCAATTTTCCAAGATCACAAAAAAAGATCTTTGCTGTGTGTCTGTATCTTCAGAAGGTTCAACCTCTTGAAAGATTAGAACCCCAAATGTTCTAATCCATAATGTAGTCAGTCTAATGGATCCCCAAAACTCCTCTCTTTTTCCGCTGCAGCCCCTGATGGCTCTCCCAGTCTTTTCTTTCATCACCTCAAATGGCTCCAAAAGCCACTGAGGTGTCTTTTCCAGAAGCCCCATCTCACTGAAAACTGAGGATGAGAGAGGAGATGTCTGGCCTAGGAGATGGCTAGAAGATGAGATCACACAGCTGTGGCACTGCATTCATGCACCACGAAACTGGTCCCCAGCCACAATGTTCCATGGCGTCTGAGCAGGAGGATGAGGCTGGCCAGGGAATGGCTTGGGGCTCCAGAAGGACACAGGACCTGAAAGGATTCCCCTTGATGCAAGGCAAGACAATACAGATAACAGCAAGAAGCTGAGGTCTGGCTGTTCTACCTTTGGGACCACTAATCTTTTGTAACTCACACTGATGAAGAGATTTACCCTGCCAGCATCTCTCTGTCTGCAGTCCCTTCTGCCTCTGTACCATTATATTTATGAACAAGGAAGATATGTCTAACATAACAGTGAGGATGCTAGAGCCAAGAATGTTCTATTAAACTCTGTATCAAGTCTTCTTTTACAGTTGTTTTACATAACCAGCTTTAGGAAGGATATTTTAGATACCTATTTACAGCTGCAGCTATTTAAAGGTGTAAATGGTCCCACAGCTATCCTAGAAGAACAAGACAACACTAAAATATTCCACAAAGATTGGCAGCTCTGTTGGGTTTGCATTCTGGATTAGTGTTTTTATGGTTTCTTTTATCTCCTGTGCAGAGGCATGACTCATGCTTTTTTATTGAAGAAGTGCATATTATTACTGTGGTGCAGTCCTATGCTAAAAACACTTTCACAAGGGAGTGGAGCATGGGAACGTGTAAGAAGCTTTCATGCAGGCAGGTTTTTTTTCCTCCTCTGAATAAACTACATCATGGCCCCTAAGGATATGATCTGGAGGTCTAGACATTAGCAGGGATGCTGTTTCCTCCTTTAGGCCATCCTTTTTTAACCAGATAGCAATTTTTCTCACATCTTACTTCACAGTCTCAGTATTGGAGCAGAACATACATGGTTCAGAACCATCACCTGAGTCATTGATATAACTAATTTGTCCCCCTGCTGGTCTCAATGCAATGACCCTGCTGGAGAGGAGCTCTACAGAGAGGGACCTGGGGGTCCTGGTAGACAACAGGTTGGCCATGAGCCAGCAGTGTGCCCTGGTGGCTAAGAAGGCCAATAGGATCCTAGGGTGCATTAAAAAGAGTATTGCCAGCACATTGAGGGAGGTGATCCTTCCCCTCTACTCTGCCCTGGTCAGGCCTCAGCTGGAGTACTGTATCCAGTTCTGGGCTCCCCTGTATAAGAAAGACAGGGACCTCCTGGAAAGAGTCCAGCGGAGGGCCACAAAG
>WBMW01000154.1:299743-566104 GCA_013396635.1 Penelope pileata | reverse complement strand
GTGATTCTGTGACCCAGAGGAGGATATGGGGCTATTTGTATGGCGTGTGAAACAAGACCAGCCCATTTTCTTTCTTGTTGTCTGCCACCACTGATGGTGCAGCCAGCAGTGCCCTTGATTGTTGCAAGCCTGTCACAACCCTGTGAATAACAGCCCCAGACTGGAGAAACACACTGCCCATAGTGGCGGTCGCTCGTGACCTCTCTGCTCTGCCTCCCACCACTGCATCCCAGGTACCAGACTCAGCCGTCGGAGGATTTGAGGTTTCTAAACCTCAAGCTCTGCTAATGTTCTGTTGTGTCTCGCAGCTTCAGTCCCAGTGCAGGTGTCCTTTTAAGGGGATAAGCTGGCTTGCCAGCACTCTTACCACTGCATGGTAGACAACAGGACTCTACATAACTGATTTAATGATGAAAATTGCAATGATGTTTGTGCCACATCTGCTGACGTGCCTTTGTGACTCACTTGCCCTTGGTGTAAAACTGCTGCACACTCTGCACCAGCTGTTCCCTGTCCCAAAGCATGGCTGCTGGACACCAGAGGCTGAAGCAGTCACTATCAATGGCTAAACGCATCTAAAATGCAAGATATATATGATGGATCATTAGAATGAAATTTGGGCTGGGGCTGCTCACAGGACCAAAAGCTATAGCGTCTCTCTGGAGAACCAGCTCTTTTGCTGATAGCTTTTAACAGACTACAAGGGCTACGTTGAGGAAGAAAAGAAGTATTTGGGTCAAGGAGGGACTGGTGTGAAGCACAGCAGAGGTTCTGTGACAGTCTGGTGTTCAAACACACAGAGAGATGAAGTGTCCCCATATCAGCTGACTGACACCAGCACAGCCCTCCTGACTCCAGGATCATTAGTCCTTATCCATGTTAATACAAAGGTTCAGGACACAGGATTTCAGACCACCGGGTAGTTATATATCATTGTGTGTGGTAATGTGATATTTGTTTGCATATTAAAACCGTTCAGTGAAAAAGAGATCTCATTGCTAAGACTGTCTACTGTGAAAGAAGAAAACTGTGTAAATGAAATGGAAACCTTTCTACTCTCAGTGCTTTCTTTGCTAAAATAGATAAACAGCAAGATATTTCTCATGAACTTGTTTCTGAGCAAGGCAGTTCTCTCACAATGCCAGAAACATGAGGTTGGATTTGAGTCAGAGTTCAAGAGGTAAAAAAACACCGTCTACAGTCACACATGGCCCTCGATCATACAAAGTGTGAAGGGATATACAGACTCAGATATTGCTGATGCTGTAGCAACAGCTATTTCACATCGATCCCAGGTGCAAGACCTCTGCATGGACCTTGGTTTTGTTGCTCTGTCTGAATTTCATTTTTATTTTAAATCAGTTTTAATAGGCAAGAAGAGATTCACAAGAAAGTTCACCTTTAGGCTTGCTCTTCCTCCCTGAGAGTTCTCTATATCCCAGCTATGCTCTCCAGGGGAGCTGAGGGAACATTTACATTTGTTTGGAAGAGAAATGAAGATTACAGATTTTTAAAGTAGTGTTTATCCCCTCCTCACTGTAAGAGGAAACAAACACATGCATCAAACGCATTGACGTTAGGATATTCATTCCTCTACAAAATGGCTGTAACAGCTCTTCAACAGATGTGCTTATAATTAGTGAGCACTGTGAAATGCCAAGCCTAATTTAATACTGCATAATACTGACAGTTGCTCAGCAGGAGACACGCAGGTGTGCGTGGATAGCAGAGCTCTGATTTAGTTGCAGAAGAACTTTAAAGAAAATCAGACCCAGTAAAAGCAAATTTGTTCCAAGTCCAAAACTTACGTTTGTTAAGATTCAAGCAGACAGCAGGTACCTTGATTTCCATGAACACCATGCAAAACTCTGGAATTATGCACAATTTTTACGCCAGCTGCAGCTCTAGCTGGCAGAAACTCACATCAAATCAAACTCTTCAGCCTAAACTCAAGAATTGGAAATCCACGAGAACTTGTAAGATTTCACACTGTGGAGGAGTGCCCCAGAGCCACAGTTTAGCTCTGGAGAAGCCTTAGGAAGACCAGCACTACTGTCCCAACCAGCCAACCCAAACTGCTACAAACTGTAGGAGAATATGCTGATCACATTTCCTATTCCTAGAAGTTTCAGGGCTTAGATGAGGTTTTGAAAAAAATTTGGAACTGTCACTTGTTGGGTGACTATCCCTACTGAGTGAAGACATCCAGACATACTTGTGGCATCCAGAGATCATACAGGCACGGGACCAACAGTTTGTTCCTGTTTGTTTCAGTGTGGAGTTAGGTGCCCAAATAAGCATTAGGAGCCCAAACGCTCTATTGGGTTTGGATCTCAGCACTTAGAAGAAATCTGCTTTCCTTCAAATTAAGTTCCAGTTGGTTTGGCACGGTAAGAACTGGGGTTACACACTGCCCTGCACATATCTCTGTCAAGGAATCTTAACCTTCAATATGACATTGCCAACACCTCAATAACATGTTTCTTTATTAAAGGTTTGGGAGGAAGGGAAGAGTGTTACTTCTCTGATGGAATTTTAAATTTTTTTCCCAGATGAAATCAATCTGGATAAATGTACATAAATTACCATCTTTATATGCCTCTTCTTTTACAAACTTTTTCTCTAGCTTCAAAGGCATTTGTTTGTGATGGGTGGGTGGGATCCATACCACATGCGATAACCTAGTGCTTTTGGCATGTGTGGCCCTATCTGCCCTTCCAGAAGAGCAGGAGGTCTTGTGTAACACTGACCAAGGCCAATATGGTCTCTTGCAGATCCTGTGCTGTCTCAAACACCACTGGATGACTGTGTTTGGGCAACCCAGTCCTGGTCATAGTTTTCAGAATTTTCCTATCATCCTTGCAGGAGTGAGCTACAGAAAGCAGTGTCTGAATATGTCTTTTCTATAGCAGTGCTGGCTGGAAGATTTTAAGATTGATGGTGCTTTGATTAATCAAAAGAGAACAAATTGGTGATCAATGAGCTTTACTAACTGAAATGTTAAACACACTTTTTTGGTGCTCGTAAGTCCTGCCTGTATGCCCCATAAGTTATTTTTTTCCAGTTATAAAAATTATTCTAGGAGGAGATACAGCTAAAAACTTTGGTTTTGTTTTTGTGGTGAGTTGAAATGGCCGTTGTACTTTGTCCACAAGAAGCAGCTCGGGAAGATGAGAACATTGCCTCTAAAAACATCCTCTTGCATTGCAATGGAACATCTGAAAAGGAAGGAACTCATAAGGAATATGGAAAAGTCTATTCTTAAGGATAACATTTTCTTTAAAATAATATAAGATTTATACAATACTAACTTTAACCAGGCTGACCTCTGGTTTGATGAGTGAGAATTTGGCAAAGAAGATTTATCCAACAATGATATATGCTTTAATTATTCTTTTTCTGCTAGCGAAATCGGATTGTGGTTTCCTCAGATCTATTCTTTTGTCAAATACTAGCTAGGTTTTTTTTTCAGAACTCTTTTTTCAGAGTTACTTTTGAGAAATTAATAGTTGTTTGAGAAAAACAACTTCTCTGATCCTCAGCACCCAGTGAACATTGGCTAGTTTCAGATTGCCCAAGGAAATGACGGCATTCTCCTTTGTTTTCTGTCTCTACTTGAGATTATACCCTGCTTGAATATCTGAATGCAAGAAATGACATGTCAGATCCACCAATTTGCATGCGTGGCTGTTTAGGAAAGCAGACACAAAGAAACATAACAGCTCTGGATTAAAAAAATGTAGAACTTAGAGCAGTTAAAAGGGGAACTTGATGTATTTCCCTGTCTCAGTTCATCTGCTAGCCCTTCTGAATAAAACTGTGGGCCAGGTCCCATTTTCTGGATGAAAAGATGGGGAAAAGTGTCCTAAATGTGCTGGCTGTGAAACATGAAATGATGTAAGATTTGCCTGGTTTTGAGTTCTGTTTGAAACTTAGTTCATTTTCTTTCAAGGGTTTGCTCCAGCTCCCACCCTTCTCCAGAAAATATGGTTGGACCAATATATAATGAAGTTGGACACATTATGGTTCTGCATTGATTCTGTGTAGGGTTCTGTGACTTCAGATGGTTTTGACATGAAACCAGATGAAGAATTTGTTCAGTCCCAAAACTTAGCATGTAATTCAGAGGAGGAATTCATGTGGATTGAAACTAGAGCAAATGGTTTTGTAATCCTCTTCAAAGGGAAACAGCCAAGCAGAGCACTGGTTCTGTTAATGGTTCAAGGAAGCTCCGTTGATTAATGACTTCAGATTATTTACAAACAAAAAGAACTGGAAATGAGTTCAAAAGGAGTATCACATTCCTGTCACTCAAGGGATTTTGACTAAAATACAGACATGTTAACAATTGCATGACTTGGATACGAAGGTCGTTCGTTGATTTTAACACATATCCGTGTTCTGTTGCAAATAGGAATTATGCCACGTAGAAAAGCGTTACAATGTTCTAATGATTTTTTCAGAACACATCACTGACTCTAAGGGAAGTTGCACTACTTGAAAATATACGGCACTAGACTGGTGTGTTTTTTATCGGTTTGTTCCAGTTTTTGGCTTTTGCTTCCCAGAATGTACTTGGAAATGACCTTACCACTTCTGGCATTAGGACTTTTAAATGTGGTTTGTGGAATAACCAATAAAGAAATGCAATTAACCAATTATTGTGTTGAACACATGGCAAATCATGTAAGAAACCTCAAGCCCCCATGTAATTCTAAGGGAAAATGTATAAGCCATCAGCTCACTTCTGGGAATCTTTAGTTCTAAAAGTAGTAGATCTAGAACTGGTCCATGACACTTGCATTTCTAGTCATGGTTTTGGGTTTTTTTTTTTAAATGTTTTTATTATTGGCTGTAAGCTTGTATTTTTGAACTGCTGTGAAAGCTAATGGATGGGTATCGCTTTATGCCAACATGCAATCTGGTCACTTTTGTGACTAATAATGACCTACTTGCATTTTAGCCTTCAGACTCATTCCTTGCTTTGTGCAACTCGAACTGGACACTTGATATGGGAAGTTTTACGTAGAATAAAAGAAAACTTCACTGTAAACAGCAAAAAGCATGGAGGGATGTTGTTGAGAGTAGAGGAGAAGAGAGAGAAGGTTAGTAGATAAGTTTGAAATCTAAACGGACTTCAGTTATGAAACACTATTTCTTCATGGTCTTTGTCCCTTTGAAACAATGTGTTCTGTAAACTACGCTTTATTGCAATCTGTTGATCTTGGCGGAGAAATCCAGTCTTTGACATGAAAGCAGAGTTACTCATGATAGACAGCTCTTCTTACCTGCCATGAAGGTGTTATGGATCCTTAGGGATCAGTGGTGATGACAGAGCAGCTGACAGCAGCATTTGTGTGTCTGTGCTCAATTTACTGACCACTACCCTGAAGAACTGATCAGTTGAAATGTAAAATTGTGTTTTTTCTGCAGGATTTTCCTTCTCTTCTGCAGCACAGGCACATGCCTCTGATGAAGAGTGCAGCCTCTGTGTGGCTGTGCTTCATCGGACAGCACTGACAGAAATTAAGTTTTTAAGGTTTATGGAAATGTCCAAACAAAACAAAACGACACCACCAAAAAGTTCATAACAAAGTGAGTCATAGCATAACTAAACAAAAGCCTGTGCTGTTAAATTTAATTTGCATCATCTGTCTGCAGAGTATTTTAATTGCTTAAGCTTTAAAAATATAAATATTTATATATACATTGAATATTTGAGATTCAGTGTTAAGCTATCTCAGCAATACAGCTTCAAATCCCGTGTTTTGATTTTTCTGCTCAATTTATGCATTTCTAGAATATTTTAAATTGTTCCAAACCATTGATCGGGAGATGTATTTGTCATGAACCACAGCTGCCTGAAAGAGCAGTGGATATCCAAAGGAACAGTCCTCTTTAACTATTATGCAGACACAAAGATGACAGAGTCCAGTGGTTGCAAGATGAAGTGAGAAAAAAAGCTGAATATGAAATAAAACGTAATTTATTTTTTACGATAAGCATAACTAGATACTGGGACAGTTTCCTGATAATTCTGGTAAACCCTGTGTTCAAGACTGGATCTCTTTCCGAAAGAAACACTGAGACTCAGCAAGGAACCACACAAAGACAAGTTTCTGAATGGTAAATATTGCTTCTCCTCTGCTTTGATTTCATTTTAATGTGCAATTCCTCTGCATGAGGATCACCAGAAGATGAGGAACCGCCACACGCAATATCAGGGAAGAAAATTCCCTTTGCTGCAAAGCTTATCCCAGAGAGATTAGTTCAGGAAAAGATGTAGATGCATCTGAGGGTACTGGTGACGACAAAGGGGGATCTTGTTGCATGTGAAAGTACCAGGAAGAGCTTAAACTGTGTGAGACAATCTGCACATGAGAGAGAAGAGGAAAGAAACTTCTGGAAACCTCCAAAGAAGAGCTGAGGAAAAATAAAAAAAAAAAATCAAGGTTTCCAGGCCCAGATAGGGTACACAGTTAAAAGATGGAAGCACTTCTCATTATGGGGAAATAATTTCATCATTTTTGTGGTTTAGGAAGTCACCAGTGTTCTGTGAGGGGTTTAACACCTCGTAATTCACAGGGTGTGCATGTGCCTGTGTGCGTGTTCCTGCGCACCGCTGTTCTGCATGTGTGCCTTGCTCTACCAATCTGTTTTGGAATCTTTTTGGGAGGCAGCTCTGCCATAACCTATGGGGAATGCGCCTCAGCGATCACACTGTGAAGAAGCTGATTCCTGAGGGGACACATCAGCACTGGCTCTTGGTCAACCGGATCTCAGCATCTGTAAGCAGTAAGCATCTTGGCTGGAGTTACATTACACGTAGGAACATCAGACTTAAAAATACTTTTAGCTGAGTTACGTTGCTTGAAGTCTTCTCTGTGGCACCAGTCATGATGAATCTAAAAAGGTTTGGGCTGGGGGCATGGTAGAATACATACTGAAGGCTGAGATGTCTGCAAACTAAAACAGCAGTAGGAACTCCTAGAACATCTTGTTCCAGGAACAGACGGAAAAATGAAAGCCCAAATACTGAGCACGTTGAAGATTTAGGGCCAGACCCAGAGATTATTCACTGTTTGGCTTAGTGGCTGAAAGATAATTTCATGCTTTTGTAGATCTTGATCTTGTTCCCATAATGGTTTAGTTGCATGCATGAAATGGACTAGCCCAAGAACTGTTTTAATGTGACCTGAACGCAAATACCCTAAGAAAGATAGCAAGCAGGACATGTTTCTAAGACAGCGAGATAGCCTTGCTTCAAAGAAAAAGACATAAAGACCACTATATGGCTCCTGAGCTTTGAGATGTCTCCAGTACAGCGTGGATTCTACAGAAAGTTTAGGGCAACTGAGAAACTGCAATAATACAAGACTACCCTTGCCTACATGAGTATCAGGTTTTCCTTTGGTTTAGAATTCAGTTTTTTAGTGATAAATAACAAAGAGATCACAGACATTTTTCCACCCTTTTTATCATTCAGTCTGGCCAACTTTCAATAAAAGCTTGTGAACTCAAGTTGATAAGGGGAATTCCCACAGTGTCTATCTCACAAACAGAACAGCAATTCCCATTGATAAAGCCCTGTGGGATCATATTCCTGACTGTTGCTTTTTAGCAACTTTTGAAGTCGACTGCACAATTCAGATAAATAATGCATTTTAACTCCAGGATTACCAATGTATTTCTGGGAAGGGAGTACAGTTACCTATTAAAACAGGAGGAGGAGTCTCACAAACACCCTAAATACTGTTCTCCTCTAGCATTATTATTAATTTATTACTAACTGAAACAGCATGGGATTCATAAGTTTATCAAGTGGTGTTCATTTAGCTCTGCAGGAAGGGGAGGTAATGCATATTGTTATAGACCAGCTACCTGATGATGTTTCATGAAGCAAGTCAAAAGTGTGCCTGACAGACTGCATCATTTGGATATTTACTGCTTTTTGGCTGACAGTGTTACATACCAGTCAGTGTAACCCTTCATAACCTGCATCTGTCTTAGAAAAGATATCAACAGCTTCTTTTGCAGGAGACTACTAATAAGGTCTAGGAATTTATTGACATGGTTGAATACCACCTGAGCATCTTCTCTATTGCTAGAATGGATGAACTGATTTGTCTGATTTCAAATCCACCTGAAAATTACAGACCATTTTACTGTGGAGGGACTGAAATTAAGGAGAAAAAAAAAAATACAAAAGGGGTGAAAAATACATCAGAGAGAAAAATGAGCGGAAAAGCGTCCCAGTGATAAAATGCAGCAAATATGAATGCAAGTATGTATTACATCTACCACTACTTCTTTAGCTTTGAAGGAATCTTTCTAACTCAAAAGAAAGTGTAACATTTAGCAAGGGAAGTATCATCTCTCCCTGCCACGACATAAAAGAAGCTAAGAATCAAAATACTAGTAGAGGCTTTACAGCTTTATCATTTGCACTGCTCTCGGTGCCACCTGGCATGGACAAAATGATCCTCTGGAATTATGCCCTGTTGTCCCAGGGGATACAGCACCATGCACAGGACAGGCTGCAGCCCCTCATCCCTGGGCATTTCTCATTTGCCAGTGGGAAATGCCTAGTGGCATGTCAGTGGGTTGTTAAGCCCTTGCAGCTGGTGTCTACCGTTTGTGCTGATGTGCATCTGAGCTTCCCAGTGCCTATATTACTTTATGAAATAGAATTTACAATTACAATAAGTCCTACAGCAGCTTCTGAAAATGTTTCTCCAAGAACTGAGTGAGAGAAGAAAAATGTATTGGTTAGGAATCAGATCAGTCCTGAAGGGAAAAAACAAGAAAGTATCTTCAAAATACATGAGAAAATTCAGCTTTTCAACTTTCATGTAAGATGGGGAAGGGGGGAGTTCTTTGAAAATAGAATAGACAATTTTGCTTGATTACAGTTCTTTAGAAAAAATGTTTGTCTTCTATTTCTCTGTTTGTGACCTCTTACTCCTTTTCTCAGCTAAAGAGCAGATATAACAAGGCAGAAAAACTAAGGTAAATGTGGTTTCTTTTATAGGAAGAAAAAGAACGAAAAATAAAAAGCAACGTTTTAATTTCAGAACGCTAGAGAGTAAAAACTTTGGTTCCACACCATTTTTGTTGTTTTATCAGAGAAATAGAAAGAAGAGAATTTTCAATGGGAAACTTATATCACGGTTGTGAATCTATTTTTCATCAAAAGCAAACATTTATGAAAAATGTTCCTCTGAGCTCTATAGAAAGCTGTTCTGTAGCTGGCTTACGCTTGCAGCCTACAGCTTAGCTCCATTTCAACTCACATGCAGATCGTCATCAGATCGAAAAATCAGGTTTTGCACCTGAAAATTTACTTCCTAATCTATGGGCAGCATGAGGGTGTTTGCAGAAAGCAGGCAGCTGTGGATAGTTCTGTTCCTGCTCAGCTTTACCAAGCAATCATTTCTGCAAACTCACCTGCCTGCTTTGAGGTCAAGTCTGCTGGTTCTGGACACTCAGAACCTGCTGTTCCTGTTGTCCTGTGGGAGGACAAGATTGCAATCGTAACAGGCTAATGAGCTCCTTGCCTTCAAGTTCTCTTTAGATCAACAGTTAAAAACTTTCTTCTATTTAGAGAAAGTAAAGTAAAAACAGTGTACTCATCCAAACTTTGATTTTAACGATGCCTTTGTGGATCTGTGAATTGACAGAGGATGTTGCACAGAGAAATACTCCACTTTGAGCTCTTCCACTAGAACTTCAGAAAAGGTGATCAGCTTTTGATCTAGATAATTTGAAATTATAAATCCACCTGAGAGTTTTAAGCATATGAATAAACCACAATCTCCCTTGTGAGCAGTCCCTCAGTCCCTCCTGGCACTTCCCTGCCTCAGCTTCCCCATCCACGTATCCATCACCATGTGAAAAATCAAGCTGAAAAGTTTCTGTTTTGCTTTAAATACCATTAACATCTTGTCTTTTGTCTTCATCAGCTTTAAGGACCACAGGAAATAGCATTTTTTGGTCACCTGGAGCAATAGCAACTGTATGAACGTGCATAAATGCATAATGATTTATTTGGTCATATGGTGGTCTCTTTCCATTGATGCAATCCTGCCACAGATTGTCTGCTTGCACAGGGAATTTAACCTGAAATTTATCTTTCTTTGAAGAAGCTACCTATTAACGAAAATTGCCCAATCACTTCAAAGCTACTTTTAGCTGCATTTACATTCTCATTTGGTTGCTTTTAGCTCTCTTTTAAGCATCAGTGTGTTAAAAGCATATAGGCAGCACAGATGGATATGGATGTCTTGGTCTCTTCAAAAAGACACAAACTTCTTTGGAAGATAAGTCCACAAGTCCCCAGCACTGATGTTCACATCCCATTAAGGATGTGAGCCTTTGCCACCACTAAAACTCAAAGGTACCTCAGCAGCACCTTGGATGCCAAAACCCACTAGATGCAGGCCCAACAGGACCAGCCACCCTCAGCCTTTGCGAGTCTATTGAAAGAGAGATTTTACACACCCTCAGCACACAACTCCCCTGCAAGGCCAACGTGTGGTGGCTCAGCCTTCTGACAGCCCATCCACAGACACATTTCAGACAGGCTGCAGCTGGGGCCTGGGCCCGTGCAGAGCCATCCTGGGTGGGAGGCCAGGCCACAAGCCAGCTGTCCACCACCCCAGGGGGCTTGCTCAACAGAGCCAGGACCCCAGCTTCCACCCACCTCTTTGTTTATCAATTCCTAACTAATGAGCCCTGCTCTTCACCAAAGAAAGTTATCCAAACTGATAGTAAAGATGAGAGCTGTAGGAAACCAGGGAGAAAGCAGGGGGGAAGTGTTTGAACTTGGGGCCTTCAGTCCAGCTAAGTGGAGAGGAGAGTGTTGTTGCAGTGAAACGACTATTAAAAATACAAAGTACAGACTCTCTGGGGCCTCCAATGTTGTTTTACTCTATGAAACATGATTTCTTATTTTTAAATAGCTGTCATGCTTGTTAGTTTAATTTATCCCTTCTCAGCTGCAAACTACAACATTTTATGAGCCTGACTGAGGGCATTTTCACAGAGGCTCTATGGCTTTGTGCACAGCCCTGCCAGAGCCCAACTGCACTAAGCCAGGGTCGTATTTTGTACTGAATTATACCCCGGCAGCCCTGCTCACACCAGTGCAGAGTCCTGTGAAAAGCCCTTGAGGTTACTCAGCTCTTTAAAAGGGTTTTGAAGAGGAAACACCTTGAAACCAGCTTGTGGGGCAGGTTCCCTTGAGGGATCAGAAACTCCAGGAGGAAGATGCTACTGGGTTTCTCCAACATATTGTAGGGTTTTCTGATTTTACCCAGCAGTTTGGCTTTCTGCTAGCATTTTGGATTAGCCAGATAACCAGGTCTGCTTTAAAAAGCAGACTGCAAACTCTCCATTATCCATGAAGGGCATGTTCTTGGAGAAATAGTACTAAGAGCTTGTATTAGGAGAAGAATGCAGATCCACACACACACTAGTGTTTTGCAAATCAAGAAACAAAATTTCTTCAGGTAGGTTCTTTGCAATCCCAAGCAAAGTATTACAGGTTTTAACAACAGGCGTAAACAAAGGTTCCACATAAGTCTTACCTCACCAAGCTGGTGAGGGGTATCTCCAGCGATGCAGCACTCCTTTCCAGGAAGCATGCCAGTTCCAAGAAATGTTCTCCTGTCACTGGCCAGCCCTTACATGAGATCAGGGTGGCTCTGCCCTGGGTCCACCCCCTCCAGTCACCTGGGGAGCACAGGTGCAAACAATTTACCTGTGCTCCCTGGGCCAGCCACAGCCCTTCACCAGGTGCTCTATCACTAGTTCAAGCTGGGACCTAACAGTTCCCCCTATACCTTGATTGATTTCAGCTGGTGTCTGTCACAGGGATAGTACTGTGTCTTTGTCAATAATAGCAAAGCCAATTGTTAACATGCTTATATCTAATGTAGAGGAACATTACCTGGGAGTGGAGCCAGATTAGCTTAAAATCTCACCATGGATGTGCAACTTAGGTCCTCTTAGACCTCTCATGGGTCCAAGATAGAGTGCTTACTACCCTGAATTTCCTGTGTGCAGAGTGTGGGCCAGGTTTGCAAGACAAACCCATCCTGAGGTGCAGAACACTGAGCAGATAAAAGCTTCTCTGTGGACAGACTGATAGCTTGAGCTATAGGAAGGATACAGGCTGTGACTGAGTCTAATTAGATGGGCAAAAAAAAATCAGTTCCTCACTGCATTCTGCCTGGTTTAGGCCTACACATCTGACCTTAGCTTTTCATCAGCTTTGGATTCATTCAACAAATCTAAAGCTGCTTTCCAGGAGGGTGTAGGATTAGACACGGTGGAGCCAGAATTGTTGGCTGTGATCAATAATCTGGCTGTCAGTTCCTAAGTTTTCGCAAAACGTACATTGCTCTATGTGAAGCAAAACCAGAAGCAGATCTTTTGTAATACATGGGAGGGCTTTACAGGGAGCCTTCCTTCAAGCAGACACAGGCAGGAGGTATCTGCAAATCTGGAAGACATGAGAATGAAACGGTTACTGATAGAGAAAGAGAGACCACAGAAGACATCTGTAAGGCTAACCACATGAGACACCCAAAGGCAACTTCAAAACCGCTAGTACAGCCACTCTAGGACAGCTTCATTGAAGCCATATGCTGCAGAAATATCATTTGGGGCTTTGTATTGGTACAGGATGATAACTGCAACATGAAGAAAACAACCCATCTGGACTGAACAAAATGATAAACAGAGTGGTTTTATGTACTTACTGCACTGCCAAGGCTCTAGAGCCAACTGTCTGTGTTTCCATTGTTTTGATTCAATTCAACCTCGGTCAAATCCCCTTTGCTTTCATGCTGATAGGAAATAGTTATTGAGACACAGAAGTCACAGGAAATGGTATGAAGTTCAGTAGTTCTTGGATTTTTAGTGTTTACTAACACAAAGGTGGAAAGCCCTGGAAGTGTGAAGGCTGTGAAAATGCAATGAGAACATAATGATAGCTTGGAATCATTCCAATGGGATGGAGATGTTCCAGTGCTAGCTACTTATCGATAGTAAGATATTTGAATTCAGCTTCCTGAAACTGAGAAAAGGAAAAAAAAGGGGGGGAAAAGGAAAAAAAGGGCAAAAAAGGAAAAAAAAAGATTAAAAACTACTATATACCCTGTTTTTGGGGAAAAAAAAAAAAACAAAACTTGCAGCATCTCCAAATTACCTAGACCTTTAGCTAAACCTAGAAAGAGTGATGAGGTGATTTACCTCATCTGGTGAGCCTCAGCTCTCTGAGAGAAAAACGAGCATTTTCCCTAGCTTGCGTCAATTTCCAAGAGTTCAGTGGCAGGACTGGGAAATTAAAGTCTCTATTAAACAGCTCTTCTCCCTGTGATGCCATTCGTTCCATTTGGAAGGAGCACCTAGCTGAAAAGATCAGCTTTAGATGAATCTTTTTCTTTAGCCTTTATGGCCTCATCCTTGAACAACAGGGGAACACTACCACATGCTGCTGTGTGCCAATGGCATGTTTAACTGAGCATGGGACATCACCTGCAAGGAAGGGAGGTCTCTGATAAACTCCTTTCCTGGATTCCCAGTACACCTGAATGAAGGACAATGTCAGGGGTTGTGAATATGAAACATTTAGCAAGAACTGATATATATATCAAAATACTTTCAAATAATTACTATCCCAAAGCAAACCAAAGGCAACGAAAAATTTTACATTAGTCTTCAAAGACATTGGATGATATTCTTACACAATAGGAAGGACAGATGCAAGAGAAAGTGCTGTTGGTGAAATATGACCCCCTTTCAGCTGTGATGAGAGCCGGCACGGATGTCTTCTCCAGCTTCACAGCCTCTGCAGCAGATCCCATAGCACATCACCTCAGAGAAGCACTTTCCTGAGCTGTGCCTTAAGTGTCCGTGATACTCTATACATAACATCTGCTCGACAGCTCTTTAGGATCACACAGTTACCAGTAGGGATTCTCTGGTAATTAAGGGATGGCTGTATGGACCATGTAGTCGGTCGATAGTTTTCCTAAACAACCTGTCTCTTGGAAGAAAGCTACATAATGAACGAGTGTCATTAGGTCATGAGTCAGAAACAGATTTTGTCATGCTGGGAAAAGTTATGTTTACCAATCATTCATTAGGTGTGCCAGATGGATGCCTCCAGGCAGAAGGATGGGGAGGGAGATCACCCTACCGCTATCCTAACTGACCCTAAAAGAGCAGCAACATTAGAAAGTGGTTATTATTATTTATTCCTTTGTTTCATGGCTGACCAGTTATACTTTGGTGAAAAATGCTATACTCTCCCTCAAAAAAAACACAATGATTTTTGCTGTCATTATAGTTCAGGTGTTCAGCAGTTGGTGCTTTTGAGACAGTTGCTGCAATAATCCCAGCTGGGTAATGCCTCATGACCTTTCCAGCATGGCCAGTTGGGATATAAAACATACCCGGTCCATGAAAAAGAAAAGTTTCGATTTCCTTTCCAGCTCAACACTGGGACTCTCTGTGGTTTTGAAATGCTTTCACCTTCTTACTTATATGGACATTTTTCAGCCCAGAGCAAACCACAAAATTAAAAGGAGAGACTTCTCCAGAGCAATTATAGCTGAGTTTATGAACCACAATGTTCATTTACTGTGGATGATGGGTGAGACAATGCAAAGGATATTTCCATAATGTATGATCCAAAAACAACCAAGCAGTTGAATTGTTACAGAATTCAAACACATCTTTTACTAGTCTGTGGATCGTCACAGTTTTGATCAAAATAAGAACGTGACAACTGGGAGACGTGTGTGGTAAGGCAATCCGTGTGGTACTGAGGTACAGGATTACAGTAATAGAGGGTACATGGGCTAAAGCAGGAATTCACCCAGCCTCTGGAGGAACTATCTTCTTTTCCACTCCTACAAAGTACAAAGGCAGACTACAGCCATTACTTCAAGTGATATTTACTTCTAGTAATATATATTTTCCATGGCTGCAAGCATTTATTTTCTTTTTCTTCTCCCAGGTGCCTATTGACCCAATTAACTCCCACATCAACAAGGCAGCTATATACATCCCTCAACTGGAGTCAAAATAGTTAAATTAGCTGTAGGATTGGCCCACTTTTAGCCGAATTTGGCTCCACTGGATGTAGACAGGCAATGTGGGGGATGGAGAGATGGAAGAAAGAAAAGCACCTTTACAGTGCTGCCCCGTCTCTCTGTGACATGTCTGAAGACCCTGTGCTTGGACAGCAGAGGCTACTGAAGCTTCTCTCCACAGCTTGGTCCAACTTGCTTTACAGTTACATGTCGGAAGGCAACGACCCCTGGTGCAGAGCACAGTCCAGTACATGGATAGGTGGATGCAGATGTCATGTAGTGTCTCATGTTGTCCCAGCATGAAGTGTGAAGGACATTAGGAATCTGGGCTAGACAAATATGAACAGGTTTCCCTGGACAATCTATTTTGCTTTGGTTTAACATCCGTTCTTGCAATTAAGAGAGTCAATTTTGTGGACAATTCGAAATAAATGTTTGAGGTTTGGATGTTGCCAGCTTGTTGGACCCTCAGTTTTTAAGCTGTTAGTATTACCTCCAAAATGCTAGGGGAGCTCAAGGATTGCTTGTGAGCAGTTGCACCTATATCTACCGGATCCTTACAAAGGTCCCACACTTTTTCAGCCCCACAGTATAAATGCTCTATTGCCTCCACTTTACAGATGAAAAAAAAGAGAGTTATGGCAGTGGAGCATGAATTTGCTTGTGCCCAAGTGGCCTGCACTATGGCATGGGGAAGCCCTGCACTGGAACAAAATGTTGAATTTGGGGATTCAACACTCACGCCCATGTGCTTTGATCTGCTAGTCTGTCGTTGGCTTTAAGAAAATCCCCTGAGAGTAACAAATTCAATCTGTGTGTCACCATAAAATACATTGCCTCCAGATGAGTGGAACTTTCCAAAGCGAGGCGTGTGTTCAGCTCGTCGTCCCCATCCCACACGCTGCGAGAGCAAGTGGAGGGCAGGGAAAGGAGAGGGAGGTCAGAGCTGAGACAGGACGAGGCAAGACGAAGCTCTCCAGGTTATTATTGTTCCAGTAATTAGAGCTATAGTAATTCCCATTATTCCCAGGATGCTTACACAGAAGCTGTTTTTATTCCACAAACCTCCCCAGCTACTCAGAATGGATTTACCTAGTGCAAGGTAATTTGTAACCCCCTTGTCTGTGTATTTGCTTTGGGCCGTACATGCTCTAAATGGGGCTGAAAAACCTCAAGGGTGGGGGGAGACGAAGGAGGAGGGATTCTTTGCCCTGATGAATTGAAGTGTTGTTTGAAAGAGGCAGACAGGATTCCCGATATTGCTTCAAGTTTGGAGGGCAGAGCCAGGAGGGGGAGGAGTAAAGGACAAGTCCTTTAATGAGAAAAGCTTTTTTTTTCCCTTTTTTTTTTTTTCGCTAGCAATTTTAATTATCACTAAAACCTCCAGCCCATTCATGCTCCTGAGAATACAGTTAGGCTCTCAGCTGAGGTCTACATTTGTTAAAATCCACCCGTTAGGCTGGGAATGTGGGCTGGTTTCTGTAGTGGTGTCACCGCCGGTGCTGCGGGTCTCCTGGTTCTCACATTACGCACCACAGACTCCACCACTCCGCATTAGCGAGGCCCAATTAAACCAAGCAGTTGATTAAACAAGCCAATCAGGGTAATTAGTTTAATCAGATTCCCTCGGTAGCCAGCACTGAACCGCTTGTAAAAGGCAGTTGAAGAATGAAGTGCACCTACTTAAGCTCCTATTTTATTTTATTTTTTTTTATGCCTGAGGTAATTAGAATTACCCATGTGAGCCGAAAATCCAAAGGCCCAAATGGGGAGATGGGGGGGGGGACAATTAATGAAGGCGATGATGTGTGAAGCAAACAGAAAGGAAGACAGGATGTGTGGTAAACAAATGGAGAGGAGGCAGCCCTCTGGAAAAGGGCACAATGCGCTGCTCAATGGCTCTGTCTGAAGTGGCCAGAGACGCCAGGGCTTTCGGAGAGAGGGCCACCACCTTCCTCCTCCCTTGCAGTGTCACCGAGCCACAGGAAAGCTGGGAGAAATTGAGAGTTTTTCAGCTGATTTCTGCCGGTGGGCTTCCTATGTTGTCCCATGGCCATCTACAGCCTTTTTGGTGCAGAACTCACATGCACGGCTGTGTACAGGGACAGCCCCAGCGGGTTAACCAGATCAGGTCCCCACCTGGCCACTCTCCATCCACTTCAGGACCCTCAGTGGTGAGAGGCACTGTCAGATTTCCCAGGTAGCCATTCTACTTTGAAAAGTGCTGCTCCTCTCGTCTTGGCTTACTAATTTTAATGGCCTATCAGAGGTTGTAAGAATGTAGAAAAAGTTGAAACTATTTTTTGGTGTCTTTCATCTCAATAAACATTGCCCAGACTTTGTGTCCCAATTCTGCATAAGAGTGAATTTTGTTAAGCTCAGTTTGTCAGCTGCCCAGAGTCACCAGGGAAGGACTAAAAATGTGGATTTTGATCCTGCTCCTGCCACAGTTCCACCCCTTTGTCTGTAGCTGAACAGGATGCATAGAGAAGAGCACAACTGTGGGGTAACAAACAGTGATGCTGCTCCACAACATCCTGCTGCCCTCCAGCAATCTGAAAGATGGGACTTTGGGATCTTCTTTTTCAAAGCTGGCACATTCTTCTTGAATAGTCCTCAGTGATTTATTTTCTTCTATCTAAATGATTTTTAATCTCACTTTGTTCACCCACCACTCCTGCAGCAGGAGGTTCCACAGCTGAACAGGAGGTTCCACACCCGTACATAGGGTGAAGAGCTGTCTCCTTTAGCTCATTTTGATCTGAGAAAATCTTGGAGATTTTTTAGTGCCCTTAACTCTTGGAAAAAAGTCATCATCTACCTCTGACCTGCTTTGTCCTCTTTCTTCTTACAACTTCTGCTCTACTCTTTCCTGAGCACCAACGTGCTTACAGTATTCAAGACGTGGGTGCTGTATGGCTTTGTACAAATGAATGTCATGACAACTTCTGTTACATTCCTACTGGTTTTACTTCATGGGATTATACTTCTGGCCTCAGTAAACTACTGTAGTAATGTTTACAAGTCAGCTCAGCAGCGTGGACATGCTGATCAGCTGTTATCCTTAGAAGCTCGGAGATGGAACAAGGTCTGATACTTTGTTCAGGACCATGGGTTATGAGAAGTATATTGCCAGGAAGCACCCAAATCTGTCTACTCCATGTGTTTATGGTCAGGTAATTGTGCTGCAGTATGCTAAATTACCTCCAGCCTTCCAGAAAGAAAAGGAAAAGACAGAAAATGGTGATATACCCATTGGTCTGCAGAAATCCCTGACACCATCAATCTTGAATCTCTAAACACTCTCCTAAATGGATATTTTTTTCATTTAAAGACCCATCCAATCTAATCTCACTCCACTTACAGCACTGTACATTTATGAAGCTTTCCCACTATATATAATGAGTGGCCAGAGCCTGTGACCCCCAGAAGGTTATAAGAAAGTTCTCTGAAATAGATGCTTTCTATTCTCCTAGCTCATTATTTCCTCACACAATAATTTTCCGAGCTATATCAAATACATTACCCAAAGATATTCTTGAAAAGCACTTACAGTAATTACTTTTACTTAATACACTGTGGTGTAGCACTCAGAAGAGCTAATTTCTCTAGCAGCTCTTACCTATCAGCAGAGGAAAACAACCAGGTATCACCATGCTGACTATTGAAGCCTGATAAAATTGAATAATTAAATGTTCTTGGCTTGTTCAGCATTGAAGTGTTTTGTGTGGGTGTGCTCTTTTAAAAACCTCAATCTGTTTGTGCCCTTATGGTTATTGCAGGTGAGAAGTGCTTACAAAGGCTTCATCCAAGTCTTCCAAGCAGGAAACCAGACTCAGATGTGGCACAACTGGACATGTCTGTCTCACAGCTCATGCCTGCCTGCCTCAGAGACATAAGCTGTGTCCACACTTCTCACAAAGGACAGCAGTCAGTCCTTGGCCCTGAGACTAAGTGACATGGGCAGCTCATCCGGATGGCTTTTATGGCATGGGACATAAGTGGGATCATTGGTGAATACACAGCAGAGTAACAGGGAGCCTACAAGGATGCAACACCTGCTGAGAGAGGTCTGTAGGACTATGAAAAACAGAGGTTGCTACGTCTGGCCCACGTGAACGTAGTGAGATTCAACAAGGCCAAGTGCAAGGTGTTGAACTTGTGTTGGGGCAATCCCAGATACGTGTATAGACCGGGAGAAGAACTCCTTGAGAGTAGCCCTGCAGAGAAGGACCTAAGGGTCCTGGTGGATGAAAAACTGAACATGAGCCAGCAGTGTGTGTTTGTAGCTCGGAAGGCCAATGGTACCCTGGGCTGCATCAAAAGAGGGGTGACCAGCAGGGAGAGGGAAGTGATTGTCCTCCTCTACTCTACCTTTGTGAGGCCACACTGTATTTTGTCCAGACCTGGGGCCTTTAACACAAGAAAGTTGTGGAGCTGTTGGAGTGGGTCCAGAGAAACGCCACAAAGATGATGAGAGGGCTGGAGCACCTCTCCTACAAAGACAGGCTGAGGGAGCTGGGCTTGTTCAGTCTTGAGAAGAGAAGGCTGCGGGGGGACCTCATTGTGGCCTTCCAGTACTAAAAAGGAGCTTATAGACAGGGGGAAATCAACTTTTTACATGGGTAGGTAGTGATAGCACAAGGGTGAATTGTTTTAAACTAAAAGAGGGCAGATTTAGGCTAGATATTAGGAGGGGAGGAAATTTTTCACTTAGAGAGTGGTGAGGCACTGGAACAGGTTGCCCAGAGAGCTGTGGTGCCCCATCTGTGAAGGTGCTCAAGGCCAGGATGGAAGGGGCCCCAGGCAGCCTGAGCTGGTGGGTGGCAACCAGCCTAGGCTGGAACTGCATGGGTTTTAAGGTCCTTTCCAACCTAAGCCATTCTATGAATTCTATGATCTGAGACACTGAATCGGTTCCTGGAGAGTCGTTCCCAGGAGCACACTTTGGTTTGTTTTTGGAGGGAGTTGGCTGGAGTAATCCAAACCAGACATTAGACAAGCTAAGAATAAGTCAGTGCTTCATAGGTGTCTATTGATCAATGTAGATACATGCAGACAAAATGCTCTAGATGTGGGGTAGGATGTAGGTAATAACCTATAAGAATACAAAAATATGGGTCACAAAAGAAAGGAAATTTATGTTCACTGAACATAATTTACTGACCAGGTAGATCTCATCTCTGGATCTTTGGATGCATCCAAAGGTTGTTAATTTTTTTAATGAGCTGGGAGAGTAGAGGGCACCAGTAACACCATGAAAACAGATGACTTCATTAAGAGTTGGCTGAGTCAATGTTTTTTTTCCCCCCAGGAGGCCAATAGATTTCATTAGGAAGCAGGAAATGGCTTGGAGAGCAGCTACAAGCTTTTCATTCCAGGTGGAGGTGGAAAGGAAAGGACTGAGTGATGGAGCTGTGGACATAATCTCAAATATAGTGAGATGTGGCCAGGAGTGGGGACCACAGGTGGTCACAGATGACATTGCTCAGGCTGGAACAATGCGCCCACAGCCTCAGTCCCACAATTTATATAATTTAAATGTGTAGTTGTTGCAGTGGTGCAAGTTTGGATGGACAAAAAAATGTCTCAGGAACCCTAATAAAGCAGGCCCATGAGCAGAAACTCCTGTGGAGAGGTCTTGCAGATTCCCTTGTTAATAGCCAGTTTAGGATATTTTGCATGTAACTCAACATGTAGGTGGTATTTGAGTGAGGTTTTTTTGGACTGACCTTTTAAACTCCTCACTGCTTACATGTGTTTGGCACTAGGGCTTTCCCTCCTGTGGTTATAGAAACGGTGCTCACCAGAAACCCTGAAATTTGAATCCAAATCCTAATTTCTCAAACTGTCTCCATCTAGATTTGGGTTCTGTGTTTGAAATCAATTTTAACTCTCCCAGTGCTCCCTTTGAAAACACATGCAAAATCCTCCATCCCTGGAACAACGACAGGGGACCGGGAACATCTGCATGGGAATGGCTGTAGCAGGGATGCTGTACCGTACCGTGTGTCAGCTTTACAAATTCCCATTAATCCCACGACCGTGCTGGGTTTCACCCGTACGAAGACAGCCGCCTATGCAGCACTGCTAGCGAGGCATTCCTGACCTCGTCCTTGTAACCCACAACGTAGAGGAGATATCTGTGATGCTGAGAGAATGAAATGCTTCAGTTTTACATGAAAAAAGGGTATTCAGGCTTCCAGGCCCAGGAGTACAAATTATTAATCACTCCTCACAAGGAATCCGCAGATGGATGTTTAGCACTATTCACCACGACATAACTGCAAATCAATTAGTTCATTTTGTCCTACCCTGAGGCTGTCTGGCAGACAATAGCAATGTCTTGTGCAAATGCTTTTATAAAGAAGACACAGGGGGAAGGAACCACAAAGGCCATTGGTTCTAACGAGCAATTAGGAAAGTGTGCAGGGCTCGCTTTCTTTTTTTTCCTTCTTCCCCCTTTCTTTCTTCAATTCATTCCGAGGCTCTAATTCTGAAAATGATGCTTTTCTTCCCGACTTCCTGTTTGTCAAATGAAGTGCTAATCAGCAGCTTAGAGCTCTCTAGCCAGCAAGGGGAGGATGAGGTAAGAAGGAGTTGGGAAAAGTGGAGAGCCAGGGAACAATGCAGGGAAAACAATGCTCACTTATGCTCTTCAGGCCTTCTGGGCAATGGGGGCTGCATGCAACTCCCAAGAAAAATAACCTGCCCTGAAATACTTGGTCATGGTGCTCCGAGGAAGCAAGCCTCTCGCTCTGGGGGATGTGGTGAGTGCTGCCCAGCCAAGTCTGGTACCACTGTGCCCAAAAGGTCTTGCCCCTATATAATCAGTACAGAAAGCCCTCTGGAGAGGATGAGTTCTCTTTCCAGTGATGTCAGTGATATGTCAGGAGTATCCTAAAAAGATGCCTCAGTGCGTGCCTGAAATTAGGTGCAATGAAACCAAATTTGGCCAATCTGCCTCCATTTGCAGTTTTTCCCTGGAAAAGCTCAATGGGAAGAGCACCGAGGTGTCTCCACTGAGGACAGGTCTTGCTCGCTGCCCCTTCCTCTCTGGTAAAGACAGCACAGATCAAATACAGTGCCATGTCACAGGTTTGCTTTCAGACTTCTATATCAGCTGCACCAGTGGATTAAAGATGGAATCCCTGCTGGTGAGATGAGCCATTTGATCCAGATGTCCTTCCCAAGACACAGAGCAGCCTTTAGGATCCCCGCTCTTTGCCATTCAGGTCTCACTCTGTCACGGTGCTCACAAAGTGCTCTCAACAGCAGACAGCCATGCCTACCGGAGGCAAACCTCTCTGATTTCCTGCATCCTTGCTTCTCTGCTCTCTTACATTTCATCTGCCTATACTATGGATTTAAGGAAATATGGAGGTTGGTGGCATCTTGTAGAGCCACAAAAAAAAAAAAAAAAAAAGAGGATGTTAGATGTTGTTGTAATATAAACCTCTGGAATAGTGACTGGGCACTGATGATGTACTCAGCAACAGGAAGCAGCAGGGATGGAGGTGCCGTCTGATGCTGGGAGGTGCACAGTCTCAGGGTGCACAACAGGAATTACCCTAAGGGGAAGACTGGAGTTAGTCCTGAAGTCTCAGCCCTGGAGTTGTGTGGATGCACTGACAGCTCAGGGCTTGAATGCAGTTGGTGACATGTGGGACAGAGCTTCAGGGCAAATTTCCTCTGAGAGGAGGTGATTTGATGTGGGCCAGATCACTACATAGCGTTCAGATGCTGGTTTTTAAGTGTACATCCACCTGGTCGCATGCTAGTTTGCTGTGTTTTATAGGATTATTTCATAGATGCTCAGGGATGTATGCAGCTGCATTAACAATTTGGGAAATAGGTTGGTCTGGAGATTAGACCGGAACAGATTAGGCTAAACTCTAATTAAGTATGTTACCTAGGCACATTCTCACCTATAAGCATGGCGTTTGGCTGAACTGGGGCATGAATGTATTTCCTGAGAGTACAAAGCATCTGGCAGTCTGCTCTGCTTGGACCAGAGGCTGCTGATGCCTGCTATCAGATATCCACAAGCGCTGGGTCACATAAAGCCTGGATATTTGCTTGTGTGCTGCCAGTCATATTTTTCTTTTTGTTTTCCCTAGGCATTTGTATGGTTGATGACTGGGATGTCTCTACACAAGCAGTTAAAATCACGCAAATGGTATTTGCATAAAGTTTGAGCAATATATGCAGCCATCTGGAAAGTCTATTCCTGGCCAATCCCTGCTGGCATCACCTTGCTCTGAAGGTATACGTGCTCTCCATGTGGCTGTCTAGATAGTAGGGCTGGTTATTTGAGTTGTGGTTTCTGGACAGATTTCTTAGTGCTACCTTTGCTTTTTCCTCTCCTATTTTGGCTTGCTACTGTGTGAACTTTGCTGCTTGTCAAGTGGCTGCCTGGTGGCTTATAGGAGATTTGTAGGAAATTTCAATGTCATTCCTTTTGTAGAAATGCCTCCTCTGCAAAATCTGCTCTCAGTTCTTGAGAGCTGGGAGCATCACGGAAGACAGGTGCCAAACTGCACGTCGGTAAGTTCAGGGCTTCAGCTGTCTGAAGCAATGAACTAGGTGAAAATTGCTGTTTTCATGTGATATGATGTCAGGCTCGAAAACTGTTTATTATTATTATTATTTCTTCAGTCTTTTTTGCTCCTGCTATGTGAGAATCGCATTTCTTAATGCATTTATTCTTGCAATCTCTGTGTCGGGTAAGGACATCCCATTTTGCCACTTTAATAGATGAAGAACTGTGAGAAAAGCTTTCAATAACTCCTCTGAATACAGCTGGGCAAATCTTTCTGCGTAAATATTTTGTTTGCCAGAAATGCATTTCTGATCAACTGAAGCTTTCTGTTCTCTTAAATCTCATGGATTAGGGGTGAATAATGTCTTAAGCCAAAAAAAAAAAAAATTAGAACAGCCAAACTGAACTTTTAGTTTTTCCACCATCCAACTGAGCTTAGAGGAACACCTGCTGCCAAAAGGAATGGTCATGTTCATCTGTGGCTGCTAAATCTTGTTGCTTCTTTTGTCATCTGATGCCAGTGCTCATTTAATCTCACTGTAAAATCTTGTCCCAAAACATTGACCCTAGCAAAGTTTCACCGCTACTTCATGGTCTGGGGGAGGTTGGAGCAAGAAGAAAGGGTGAGACTGGAACAGAGGCATCCCTCCTGCTGGCATCTTGCAGCGTGCTAGAGCTTTGGTTGCTCTAACAAAATCTTTTTCATTTTTGCCTGCCTGAAGACATTTAAGGTCTTAATGAAAAATCTCACCTAAGTCACTTCTGAAGTTCTTCCTTATATAGACCAGAGACAGTTCAAGTCTTCTGTTCCCCAGGTGCCTGAATAAGTTTCAACATTTTGTTCAAAGTAGCCAGAAGACCTTTGGTACAGAAAGTTCTTAAGGAATCGTTGGATTAGCCCCCAGATCACTGATCATCCTTCCTCCATGTCAAACTCTCAATATCCGTAGACTCAGAGAGTCTAAAAAGAAATTAAATAGTGCAGGAAAATGAGAAAATATACATTTTCTACATCTCTGAAGCAGAGGGGCCATTGGGTCCCATCAGGCTGTCCCCAAACCAAGAATTTACATGGGATTGAGGAGAGAAAAGTCACTTCTTCTTGTGGGGAATTTCAGAAGGTTGGATTTTCATCCTACATCAGAACTAAAAACAACTTTTGAAATAAATACGCTTTTTGGAATAATTAGTCTCACCTCAAATAAACAAATTGCACCCAAAGAAGGAAGAGTAATATTAAAAAAAAGCAAATGCACAAAGAAAGAAACGAGAGAAGATGAATGAGGCTTCCTCTGATCCCCAGTAAGAAACACACAAACCAACTTCATCCAAGGATTCATGATCCTTCTTGGAGAATTGCTCCAGAGACCACATCTATTTGGCAGGGCCAGAGCTGGATGCAAAGCACAGGATCCCTGAGGGGGCGTGCACTGGCTCTCCTTTCCTCTGGAAGGAGTCCATGGCATCCCTATATCCTTGAAGTTCCCCATCTCAGTGAACGTCTACCAGACTTCCTGTCTTCCCGGATGCAACAAAAGCTTGGGGCTCGCTCTCTTCCCCATGGGAGAAGGAGGTAGGGAAGTGTGAAGGTGGTCTGCCTGGACCAGAGTGAATGGTCATCACTCCTTCTTCCACTCCAAGCAGCTCAGATGACGTGCACCTCCTGCTTGCCTCCAGCAGCCTGCTCTTTCCCTAGTCAGCCTCGTTTCTCCAGTGTCTCCCACTTGGCAAACGGCTTGCATTCAGGCACTGTCAGTATTAGTTAATCAGCATGTTTAATACATTAGCATGCACATATTTATCTGCATCCATTGAGCTTTGTAAGCTGCAACTCTTGTAGCTCAGGCTGGAAAATTAGTTTCACAGCTGCAGAGGGTAGCTGTTCATTTATTTACAGTCCTTGGAGACCTCACTGAATGCAATGGCACAAAACAAAATGAGGCCTCTAATCCAAAAGCCAGGAAGCTTAAGCACCTGTAGAAACAGTTTTGCATTCCAAGGGGCAAATTATCTCTAATCTTGTTAAATGACTGCACTGCGAAACAATCGCAAAATGCTTTCTTCGATGGCCCATAACCAAACAGGAGGGGTCCATTACTGCTCTGTGTGAGGGGAGCCAGTAATCCTATAGGAGGACACAGCTGATCACAAAACAAGGGCCGCAGTTAAAAATAAAGAAGAAACGAAATAAAGCTTGAACTGTTTGAGAACGGATGCTTCCAATTTTCTAAATTACAATAGCAACTTGTTGCCAAGCAATTACAGTGTTTCATCTGTTTTTTCCTGCTTTGCCCCCCACCTCATTTGTTTTTCCTCAGCAGATGCTGTTTCTGAACTTTGTCGTTCAGGTCCCTTTCTCCACCCCGCCGTAATTTTGATAATGAGCCACCACCCAGACACTGCCACCAAAAAAAAAAAAAAAGGAAAAAAAAAGGAAAAGTGAGATGCCTTTGTGCTCATTCCTACTCTGACCCAGCAAAAGCACCTTTGACAGTCATTTTACAAAGCAGGCTGCTGGATTTTTTTTCTCTCTGGATGGACCAGGGCAGATGCTGCACATAACTTTGACAGACTGCCCATATTCATCACACCAGTGAAAAAGGGACTGAGAAATTAGTAACTGTGTCTTATGAAACTTCAAGGGTAATTAAAGTCTGCGAGTCTCCTACAGATTGAAAGAAGTGCTTAATTTGAATAGGTCTTCCCAGAGCCAGACTGCAGGTATGCTTCTCTCTGTGAGGATGGGTTTTGTTTTTGTGATGGGGCAGTCAGCATGGATGGCTCGAATAAATTCAGAGCAGAGAGGGTGCACTGATATGTGCCCAGCCCTGTGTGAGCAGGGACAGCACAGAGGACACCGCTAGGATATGCTCAAGTCCAGCACCCTGCCCATCTGCGGGGTTATTGCCAGACAGATAAAAAGCTGTGCAATGACATCAAAAAATCTGATTTTTGAAGATTTCCCCCAAAAAGTGACTGTTTTAAGCGAGACGTTCAGTGCTTCCCTGGAGAAAAGGTACCATTGGTTACAGGTACCTCACTTCTGGGCAGAGCCACACTGCCTGGAAGGAAATGTCTGACAATTACACTCTGCTAAAGCTTTCTTGGAGAGTTAGTTTCTTTCTGAACAACTCAGCACTTTTCTCCCCCTCCTACCTGTGCCAACCACAGTCTTAGAAGTCCCGCTATGAGGCCACCCTAGCCCTGGTCAGGCGGATCAGGAAATGTGGGTAGACATGCCTGCTCCTACAGCTCTTCAGCTCTGTCTGCTCCTACAAACTGAGTATCTGCTCCACCTTGCAACTTTTGATTCATCATTTTTGCATCATTCCTCCTATGCAGGGACACCAGGAGCAGTTTCTGAGAAGACTGTGGTGAAATTAGTGACCTCAGCGAAGCAAACAGCGTTCATGTCTCTTGGAGCTGGCTTGCTGAGCTGGTAGAACTGGAATCAATGAAGTTTCATGGGTCTACATCAACCGGGGTTTGGACCCATGAGCAACCAGACTATATGTGCTCAAGGTATGAGCCTCCAAACAGATGATGAGCAGATTTCATAGAGGGCAAAGGGTCCTTCTTGGCCCGCTGATGGATGTTGGAGGCACCAGCAAGCTGTAGGGGGTGGGCATCAGCATGAACTGGAGAAGCTGGATGGAGGGCAGGCAGGAGGAAAGGAAGTGATTACATCCAGCACATCTGCTGTGCAGCACTTAAACTCACTTTCAGTTTTCAAGCAGGCTAAATTTATACACACACACACCACACACAGCTGACAGTATTTTAAGCCCGTCCTTCTTGGAAGTAGAATAATGAGGTAGGTTTTAACCCCATACGGCCTCAAAGCCTCTGACTAGCTCCTGTATCCCTTATCTCCAGCTCTGGGACTCTACTTTTACATAAAGTGGAGATTTTTGTCAAGTTCAAGAATGAATTAAACTGTCTGTATAGGCAAGGCTGGGGCAGACAGCAGCTGCTAAACCCAGATTTCTGACCCTCCACAGATTCCCAAGCCTTCAGGCTGGCCCTATTGCTCCTCCTACTTTTTTTCCCTCTCTTTTCTGTCCCTTCTCATGTTATTCACCATTTTCTTAAAGGACCTGAGAGCTAATAGATCACTTCAAAATGAATGCAACTGCTCCCCAGCAGTGAGATGCTGTGTTTCCTCTACACCACATCTATGCACTGTTCCACTAGATAAACAGCACCAAATGTCACCTCCAAATCACATCCTGCTTTCATTCTCTCCCCTTGCATTCGAGGCTCAAGCTTTGTGTGAGAGTGATTCACTTTCTCAGTGAATGCAGAGTGAAAGCCCATTTTCAGCACTCTCCCAACAGCCATGCACAACCAGCTATTCATTTCGAATGATCATTTGTATTTCTTTTGGAAGACCTTAAACACCACAGGGGATAAAAGGAAAACTATTCAAGTGAAAATAAGATTGGCAAAGATAATACATTGCCCTGCTGTCAGTGCTTAGCTAAAGATGAATAAATATTAATCGTTTTTCTTGCCTGGTTTCCTAATGTGCTTGAGTCTGTATGCACACGTGTTTGTGTATTTCCTGTTTTTATAAGTAACTACTCAGCTCCATAGACAGTTTTAACTAATTAAGATATTAAGCCCCTACAAGTCTTTTGAAACCAATTGCCTGAGTAGAACAGAGAAATAGCAACAACAAAGAAGATGCAATTTGGTCAGAAACCTTGTTAAACACTAGAAACTCTGCAAAATAACTCATCCTGCAAACACCACATCTAAACCCCAGAATTAGGCCACCTAGAGATCCAATACCTGTGGATCATAGAATCATAGAATCATAGAAACACTAGGTTGGAAAGGACCTACAAGATCACCTAGTCCAACTGTCCTCCTTTCACCATCCCTACCCACTCAGCTACTAAATCATATCCCTTAGCACCTCATCCAGACACTTCTTGAACAGCGGCAGGGACAGTGACTCCACCACCTCCCTAGGCAGGCCATTCCAGTGCCTGACCACTCTTTCAGAGAAAAAGTTTTTCCTTATATCCAGTCTAAATTTACCCTGGCGCAACTTGTGGCCATTCCCTCTCGTCCTGTCATTAGTTATCTGGGAGAAGAGGCCGACCCCCTCCTCACCACACCCTCCCTTCAGGAAGTTGTAGAGTGCGATGAGGTCTCTTCTGAGCCTCCTCTTCTCCAGACTAAACAATCCCAGCTCCCTCAGCCGCTCCTCATAAGACTTGTGCTCTAGACCCCTCACCAGTTTTGTTGCCCTTCTCTGAACACGTTCCAGAGCCTCAATGTCTTTCTTGTAGTGAGGGGCCCAAAACTGAGCACAGCACTCGAGGTGCGGCCGCACCAGAGCTGAGTACAGGGGGATGATCACCTCCCTGCTCCTGCTGGTTACACTATTTCAGAGGCAATTTTTCTCATAACGTTGTAACTGTGGCTCCAACCCAAGCCCTTAGGTACCAGTAGAGTTACTTTGCTGCTCAAGCTATGTAAATGAAACTAGCTTTTTATCCCAAAAGCCCCAGTGTGACCCCTGGTTCCCTCAACTATCAGAAGGAGGAACTGAACTTGGCCAGTTATCCCCACACAGCAGACATGCTGGAGGAGAAAGCAAAGCTCTCCATGCTCCTGATCCACATGCTTAATAAGGTTGTTTGCTCATACAGGCACTGAAGGGCATCCCCTAACAGGTCCTCAACTATGTTTTTGTTGGATCTAGAATAAGGATATTTCACAATGATTGCATCAGCCCAGGAGGTGGGACATCACGTTAAACATGAAATGCTGGGTGAAGTTACCTTGCCCTGCAGACATTTTATCATGGTAGGGGCCTTAAGCAAGGGAGATTTTAACAAAGAGCTGAGCGTAGCTATCCTTTATTCATTAATAATTGGAACTGTGAGGATCACTGAAGCAGAAATAGAAGTGACTCAAAGAAGTGGTGACACCAGTGAATGCAGAAGATGCTGGATGTATCTTGGTTCAGAAATAGTGGGACGTATGTGGTTTTCCTCAAAAAAGAGGGCATACAAAATCTAGGCTGTTAAAGAAAAGAACAGTGATGTTCTGCAAGGGAACTAAAAGCTTGCTGATGATGAAGCTCACCATAGCTGCCTAGGTCTGAGTTTAGCAGAGGAGCAGCAGAAGTGGGGAGGAGATTCACTGCATTGTAGAAAGGGGCAAGAAACAAGCAAGAAAGAGAAGAAAAAGTGAGCTATCCAGGAGCTACCCTGGAGACTACACAAGAGGATGGAAAGATGAAAGAGGATAAAAAACAAGAGCTTAAAGAGGCAGATTTAAAGAAATTAGAGAGATTAGCTATAAAATCAGTAGGTATGAAGAGCTCTGGGATTGCTGCTTAGAGGATGTGAAGAACAGCTTTTAGAATAGGATGGAACAGCCCCTTTTCTCTCATGCCCTGCTCAGAGGAGGGATCAGTTTTGTGGAGAAAGCTCCAGACTGAACCAAGTGTAAGTCCCACTTCAAACAGTGTATTCACAGCAAGCAAAGGGAAGGGTTACAGAGAGTGAAGACCAGACCTGGACAGCAAAAGAAGCCGTGTATTAGAGGTCAGAAAGTGTAGAGGACTTGTGAGAATCACAAATTGTCAAGCTGAGTTAAATCCTAAAAAGGAAATTAAAACCAAAAACAGAAGATTTTTCAGTGAGAGGAATAAGAGAGAACAACTCAGCGAGAGCAAGGAGATTAAAAATATGGCACCAAACCTGAACAAATGCTTTGCCTCAGGGTGCAGTTCTGTGAGATGGAGCAAGATGGCTTAAGAGACTTCTTACCTCTGCCAGAAAGCAGAGGCCCTGCTATGCTTTCTCATCTCCCTGCCACGAACAGTTTCATCCCATGTCTTGTGCCAGCTCCTTCACTCATCAGAAAACCACCCCAGCTATCCACAGGGTTAGTTTTTCTGCCATTTTAGCAAGTTGTTTCAGCTTGGGAAACTGCTTTGTACGTACCCAAGTTGGTTCAAGGGCAGAATGGGACCATAGGAAGGCAAGGGAGAAGAGAGGCAGGATCTTTCCCTTGCAGCTTGTGTGGTTTTTGGAGCTGCTCAGCTGCTCATGAAAGCACCTCCTTCATTTCGATTAAGGACATGGGTGAATTTGCAAGTGAAAGCAAATGAGGATGAGGCTATAGAAATGGAAACAACCACATAGGAGGAGAAAGGGAGACTTGGGGACAGATAGTCTCTGTCCCCAAAACCTGGAAGAAGCAGCATGTGAATTGGCTAGTCCAGCAGAAATGATGCATTCATTCAGTCATGGGTAGCTCATGTAACTGGAAAATGGGATTTGGTCTCCGTGGTTAAGGAAGAAAAGCAGGGAGAGGATGAGATGTTCCAGGGAACTACAGATATGTTAGTTTGACCTCAATGTTATACAGGGCTTTATAATAATTTTTTTGAAAGAAAATAAAATGGAAACATGTAAGTTAATAGAAAATGGGATAAAAGGCAATCAGTTTATCACAACTACGTTGTATCCTCTTTGCCTACTGTGTGAGCTGATCCTCTTTATTCAGTCCTGACACAGAAGCCAGGAATTGGCTGGTTTTCTTCCGTCAGGATTGTTCTACTCATTGGCCATTCACCAAAAAAAAAAAAAAATCCTGTTTCAATAGCCTTGGGAAATGGATGTCCAGCAACATTCACTGTAGCTGGGTTGGTTTCTAAGGGCCTTGCAAGCAGTGGGTACAACAAAGTGATATAGCTGGGCAGCAGCATGGTGGTACTGCATGAGTTCTGTCAGTACGCCTTGCAGCAGGATGCTTACACACACTTGCAGAGCAAAATCTCATCCTGCTACTGCTGTGGCTTTCAAAATGTCCTTCAAAATACACCAGAGTCCTCCGAATGACATCTATAATTATGTGTTCTTCCCTGGGCTCTCTTCAGTTCTTTATTACTATTTTTTGAAGGATTTTGCTTAGAATGGTCTTTATACTCTGCAAGCACTGCTGAATTGGAATGGGAAGCAGGGTTTCTTCTCATTGTAAGGTAGGCAGGGCTGCCTTCCAGTTTCCCAGCTGCAGAGATTTATAGCTGCTACCAGATTCACTAGGTGGCCAACGTTTTATAACCCAATTGAACAGGATAAAACAATTTAGACTGAAGGCAATTGATGCAGGACTCGATGACTTTCAGAAACTTGATGTATTACTGGGATCATGTAAGTTACAAATTATATATATATGTATATATTTGACAGATAGTCTTCAAAAGCAATGTAATTATTGTGAATAATTTAATTAGGGTGGACATGCACGCAAAGCATCCCTGGGAATGAATAAAAAAGCCTTGAAGTGTATGGAGGATTTTCAATCTGTGTTAAATTCTGAAGAGAGGGGTTTGGTATCCTTCCCAAAACCTACACTCCTTTGAATATGAATTCCCTTTGAGCACCTCCTGGGTCAAGAACATCCAGTCCATTTCTGGCCTGTCTCATGCTCAATGCAGCAAAGCAGAAGTAGCATCACTGAAGAGGCAACTACTTTTAACATCCTTGACCAAACATTACAGATATCAATGTGCTCAGGACAGGTGGCTACCCCTGTGGCAATTGGAAAGAAGCAATAGGATGCCTGAATGCTTCTCTTCCAAGGGAGAGCTTGAGGTAAATGGGCCAGAGAAGGCACTTTTCTGCAGTCAGAGAGCAGTTCTTTTCCATAGCAGAAATGAAGCATTCTGATAGCTCATGGTGATGGTAGGTCTGAAGGACTTGCAAAAGGCTGAAGAGAATGGGTATACACTCTGCGTATTTGCCTCCCTGACCATTAAATTGGACAGACCACTTGCAGGAGTTTTGTGTTCAGACAAGTAAGATGAGCTATATTAATTCTCTGTACTTGAGCTACAAAAGTATGCAAAGTTAACTCAAGTCTCAATTGAAACAATAGCTTGTTGCAACTTAATTTTCCCTCTCAATATTTGAATTTTTGGGGATGCTCCAGACATTTTCTTGCTGTTGCTCCGTCTGCCTGCCATTGTTCGATGGCCCTTCTTGAAATAACAGGCTGTGGGCTGTGATACCAATGCATTTCTGAAGCCTGTGTGTCTGCTTGTGTGCATATTTGTAGGCTGCAATTCTCTGTGAGTCAGACTCCAAAGAAAGCTTGTGAAGTGCTCTGTCATTGAAACCAAAGGCATGATGCATCCGTAGATAAAATGAACCAATGAGACTTTTTAGAGTTAAATTTAAGCAAACAAAGCTTATACACATTGCCAGGGTCTGCTTTTCAGGCAGTTTTGCTATGGGAATGGGTACCAGTCCCACTGCCCCCGTAGGATGGGCTTTTCCAGGATGTACTGTCATAGAATCACAGAATCATTAAGGTTGGAAAAGACCTCTAAGATCATCTAGTCCAACCGTCAAACCACGTCCCTCAGCGCCACATCTAAGCTTTTCTTGAAAACTCCAGGGACAGTGACTTCACCATCTCCCTGGGCAGCCTGTTCCAGTGCCTGACCACTCTTTCAGAGAATAAATGTTTTCTAATATCCAGCCTCAACCTCCCCTGGCACGACTTCAGGCCATTACCTCTCCTCCTATCACTGTTATCTGTGAGAACCGTCCAACCCCCACCTGTGATTGGGGATGCCCAGCGGGAGGCCTGTGCATAGGTAGGAGGAAAATACATGTCCTTTTGCTGCAGGAATTGAGATATTTGGAGTGGCTATGCACGTTCCCTGTAGTGGTAGAAATTTTGGGTTCCCAACAGGCTTGTTACTGCAAAGTCATTTGGTGAGAGGGAGAAGAGAGGAGTCTGGCATCTGAGCTCAATCAAACAGAAATGAAGATGAAAATTAGAGATCAAAAGCTAAGAATGACAAGGAAATATCTCAACAGGAGCCTTATCTCCAAGACCAGGATGTCTTTTGGAATAAAAATGTCTGCTAACGACTTCTCCCCATACAACCAAACATGTTGGCTGCTCCCACCCAGATGCCTGCAGCTTATGCTTCCCCGCAGTTTTCATTTGCTTTATTGCTTTCAGATGCAGCCGGGTCTGAGCTCCTCTGGTAGCTGTGTCATTGCCACCAGCACTGGGGGAATGTGGCTTTGGCTGACTGGGCTGCGAGGCGTCAGCGGTTCTCTCCAGGGACCGTCTGACACTAAGGCAGAGCTGCCTAACTGCAGCCGGATAATTAAAAACGGTCGATGCTGTTAAATGAACACAAGCCCCGACAGCTCCGAGTGTATTCTCATGTCACAAGGCATAAAGGGAGGCTAGCAATGGAGAACTGGTGGGAATAGCACCTACAATTTCTTCTTTTGTATGCACCACTACAGATCTAAAAGGGCCTTTTAGGTTTGCCCTTTTGATTTAGTGATGCAAGTTAGCTGAAACCCTGCATATCTTTTCCTTCTGGTTTGAAACACTCCTCCACATTCATTTTGCTCCTACCCAGGCTCCTCAGAAATCTTTCCAGGGAAAACAGTCCTGGATTTATTTACAGCACATCATTATTTGTTTAAAGAAACCCTTTTTGGGGAGAAAGCAAAGAGAGATCTGAGCTCTCCATTGAGGACCTGAAAATGAGCTCTGTGCTTCCAAGGTGGGGGCATTTTAATTGAAGGGTTTACAGGGGAAGAAGAATGTGAATGCTGGGTGGGAGCCTGTTTCTCTCAATGTTTTCCATGTGCTGTGTTCCTGTAGAGCAATATCCAGTGAGACCCCATAGAGAACCATGAGCAAACTTTCTCTCCTTGGCAATGCTCCCACCTTGAAGGCAAAACCAGGTTGTTATTTATTTATTTGTTTGTTTATTTTGTTCTCCAGAGTTTCCCCAGGTTACTTAGGTTGTTTACAAACCCTCCTACACGTGCACATGCACCCTTTCTTGTTTTCTACCTTAGCTGAGAAGTGCTGATGAATTAAAACGAGGCCTTTCAATGCCCCAGGATATCCCACAGGAAGTGTTTTGTAATGAGCAATTTAAGGGTTGTGTGAAGTGGGAAAAGTGGGGAGGGCAGAAAAGGGCACTACCTGTTTCTAGGGTTTTTTCCCCCTTTTTTTTACATTTGCAGTTATCTAAAGATAAAATGCAATGGAAGACTGTCCTTGTCCCCAGATGGCTTCTAGAGAGGCAGCACTCTGAAACCATGCCCTGGTGAGAGCCAGTGCCCGAAAGCTCAGTAGTAGCCATGTCACTTGGTTAGCAGTGGTTCATCTCCTTTCCCCACACAAGTTATTTACTTGTTTTTCATCACACCAATACTTGGAAGCCTCAGCCACTGACTAGTGCTTTAAGCCACAGTTTTCAACCTGGAGGTCAATACAACACTCTGGACTTGTGAGCTGCTCAAAAAAGGCTTGTGAGACTGCAGGTCTGTTGTCAAGAGGCATAAATTTCTGATACACGGTCCTGCACCTTCTTGAGAAAGTGCATAGGGATCTCCAAATCAAAAGGCTGGGTTACCTCTGTAGCAAGGTGTGACTTAGCAAGGTCACCTGCACTGAAATTGAGGAGAGACCCTAGGGCTGACATCCTCCCGTGAGGTTGTGTTTGTGATGTTTGCAACTCCTGACCTCCTGTAAGAGGCCATTCCTGTCCTGAGGAATTTTACCCATCAGCCCAGTCGACCGCAGAGCATCAAACGTGTACAGTCATTACTGGATGCACACTCAATTCCCACTGCAAGAAGTTCATTGCTTAAGACAGCAAGGTTAAAGCCAAACAAGCATGCTGATTGATTTCTGCCCAAGAGAAGGCTGAGTTTCAAGAATGCTGTTTACACAAAGGGCTTGATTCTGATCTACCATCAGGGCAATTTTCATTTATATCAATATGAGAGAGATTTGAATGAGGCCTTTGGCTTGCAAAACATTTTAGGGCTCTTTGGGGAGAGGCAGCTTTGTAAAAACAGAGATTACAAAGAGAACAATCAGTTCTTAATTCAAAGGGAAACCATGGGAAGATGTGCCTTTGATGCTAATCTTCTGAAGTGCCTGGCACTGCCAGTGAGATGCAGGCTGGATCTTCCCGGCCAGCATTTCAGTGTGCCCTGGATAAACCTCAGCCGTTGACATTTATGGGGCTCCCTGATGGTCGGCAAGACTGCCCAAAATTTGCACTAATAGAGAGTTTGGATCAACCTTGTTTTTGCTGGTATGATCTCAGTCTGTACGTCCCAGTTTAGTTCTGTCTGTGAATGCCTCAAGGTGTTTTATTTTAGAATACAATATTCAGCCACCTTACTCAGCAGACTCCTATGGTAAATGAGCACCTTGGGATACAAAAACTTTTGAAAGGAGTAGAATGACAGAATAGGAGTAGAAAAGTTTTACCTCTTTATCCCAATGCACTGCCCATTGCAGTCAGATATCCCTTCCTGATAGACAGTTCATTTAAATTCCAGATGTATATAGTTGTGGATACGATTTATAAGAGCATTCAAGCAGGCTGAGTTCCCTCTAGGGCTCTGAGACTTGCAAGTCCCTTTGGCATGAAATTCGTACACATTGTGATATTCACTGTAGCCTGTGCAGTCATCCTGGAATGTGTTTCTCCGTCTTTTTTTACTTTTTTTTTTAACTAATTGTTATGAAGATCTTAGGTCTTGTCCTGCCTGTTAATCAACATACCATGTTCAAAGGCAAAGAAAGGTTTTGAATTTTTCTGTGGTTTTGTAGGAGGACTATGCGAGAAAACTTCTAGAAGAGAAGAGGAAAATTTTCATGATAATGAGCATGGGTTGAGGACGCACGATACTTTCAGGAGATCCAGAGTGAAACCCACAAACTGATGAAAACTTTAGAGTGGCCAAAAACTCAGGAAAATTCATAAGCTTTTAAGACAAAACCCCCTCACTCCACTTCTACAAGGTAGCTTGATTTATTACCACTCTCCTTAACATTGTGGAATCTGTAGTAATGGAAGTCTTTAAAAACAGGTTGAATAAACAAATATTAGGCTGATTTTATGTAGGACTGATCCTCCCTTGGGAATGGACTATATGAGCTCGTGAATTCCTTTCCAGACACAATCACAGCAGTCCTATAATATCCAAACTATTAAAGTCTACCTGAAATGTGTGTTTTTTTAAAGAAAGAAGATAGAATCCAGAAGTCACTGAAGTCAATAGGCAAGCAGCTCATAAGCATTTTATCACTGGAAATCACCTACCCTAAGAAAATAACAGTCATTGGGCCGGAGGTGAAGTGGGCCTTAAGTGCATTTGACTCCATTGACTTAACATTGACTCCATCTCCGTGATATTCACTTATGTCATCTCAAAATCAGATTTATCTTCTAACCTGACTGTAAAGCCTGCTCTTCAGCAGCTCTGTCATGCAAAATCTATTCATTTAACACTTTTCTCTTGGAATGAGAAAACAGATGACCCTAAACTTACAGAACGAAGCTTAATTCCATATCGAATAATAGTTTCAGTCTATCATAAAGAGTTGTCTTAATTTTAATAACAAACTTAATGACCACAGGCTAAGCCTAAATTATCAGATTCTGATATTTCCATTTAAGAGACGTTGGTCCACAGACTCCCCCTGGAATTAGCAGAGGAGCTGCAAGGCATGACCTGTTGGAAGTGCAACACCTTGTGTCTTTAAAGTCACTTTTCTAAAGCACCCCTTTAGAAATTGACACTATTCTTCCCAGAAATACAGTACTCTCCTCCCATGAAAACTGAAGCAAATAATGAAGTTGATTTTCATTCTTCTCTCAATTCCAGCATATCAGTAGGCACTCAAGAGATTTCTGAGGGCTTCAGAATTAAATTAGAGATAAGAGCAACGAAGTCATAGCACTGAGCCTCCTGCATTTAACACAGTTACTGTTCAGAAATTTACTGGAGGGGTCTGCAGACAGAAGGGAAAGAACAAAGAGGATTTGCTGTAAACCAGGACCTCCACTGGGGTTTGTAGAAGCTATACTGGAGATCCTGGGAGGACAAGCAGGATCCTATTTTTCAAAGCTTAATCCAGAAGTTGTTGAAATTGGGTGGGAACATATTCCTTCAGCCCTCTGGGCCTTTGGCTCAGGTCCAAGGACAGAGAAGTTGTAGCTTTAGTTTGCACATTCTTCCTGTGCAAATTCTGTTCAATTTTGCACTGTTGTTTCCAGCCTCTTTGGTCAATGATCCCTCTGATTCCTCTTTGTGAGCAATATTCCAGTTGTCACTTGGGGCCTGATGCCATCAGGGCAGCCTGCGGTACCAAGAGATCTTCAAGTGATAATAAAACTGTCAAGCTCATCTAGTCTTCTCTAATGGGTATAAATGAATTCAGCAATGCATGCCAAGCTTTTTATGAACTGTATAGTGCTGTAAAAAACATGCTGCCAATGAGGTTAGAAACCCCATCCTTTATGCCTTGTGGTTTAGGATATGTATTCTGTACTGGAACACTAGAAATAGCAAGATGTGTTAGTTTAGGCAGTTTAATAAGAATGTCTAGGTTTATGAATTGGCTTAATTTGAGTTCTTCACAAGCAATATGAGTTCTCCCTGTCTTGAGTTGTTCTGTTTTGGTGGTTTTGATACCACTACTATTACTGGCTCCTGGCTGACTGCATATTTCACAAAGTTTGTCACAAGGTCACGATTTTCTGACGTCTTTGTGGTTATGGAGTGAGTGCACAGCGAGATTGCTGCTGTCTCATAACGTGACTGATTTTCCAGCTCTCCTGTTTCCACCAAATAGGTGTGGTGTGAAGCCACTTGATAAAGTTATCTTAGAAACTGGAACAATGGAGAACTCAAAATTCAAGTCATTTCACACTGAAAATGGATTTTTTCCTGCTAATGATGGCTCAGCATTTTGGATCTCACTTTTAGCTTGCCTTTTGTTGTAATTCCTGTTTGCATAGTTGTCATAGTAGTTACATTAGCTAGAAACATGGGCCAGGTGAATCTGAGATCCCCTTACTCTGAAATGGTAACAGTGCTCCTCCTCTAAAGTTGTGTGCCAGAGTGCACAGGCTGATCTCCTTAGCATCCCTCCTCTGCCATTGGAAAGACTCTTCCAGAGAGTGTTTCAGAGCAACTGATACAGGCTACCTCCTGAAGGAAACTTTGGAGGACTTGATTTCTCTCCTCTGCACCATATGCACCTTGCTTCATGTGTCTGAATTGAGAAAAGTCAGCTTAAAAGTCTGATGACTAAAGCAGATGAGTTGAATGCTCTTCCCTCTGTTTTAAGTGTGTTGCAGGGACAGTTATAGTATGTATTGCACTCCTTTGGGGAAAGAAGGAGGCTGTGACTGCACGCTGACACATGAAGGTGCAGTGGACATGTAGTCTGGGTGTCCCCAGTAAGACGCTAACTCTCTCAGTCCAACTTGACTTCATTACAAAATTATAACTGCTCAGCAAGCGTAACGGAAAAAAGTCCCAAAACTCTCACGACTACACCATTTTCTCTTTTGTTCTCCAGCTTCTCAAAACTGTTCCTCAATTCTCTCTCTCTCAAGCTTTCCCAAGCTGCTCCCTCAAGCTCCTCTCTTCTCTGTCTGGCTGGCCTTTATCTAAGCCTGGGGCAACTCCGCCCCAGGTCCACCCCTTCCGGTCACAGGTGCAAGTGATTCCCCAGGCCAGCCATGCCCCTCCACCATGTGCTCAATCATCAGTTCATGCTGGGATCAACTGTTTCCCTACAGCAAGTCACATGCTGCTGGCTGTCCATCATCTGATACTGGAAAATGCTATTCTGGCCTCTCAGCAAGTCTGATGAATGTTGTATTTAGTGACAAAATTCTGGTTTTCAACTTCCACAGACTTGAATACCAAAATGTTACCATAAAATAGAGCTTTTAGACAATTTGTTGAGAAGTTTGAAAGCCAGATTTATACTGAAATGAGTAGATTATAACTTTTCTTAGGAAACAACTTCTCCGCAGCCTGCCAAGGACACCAGACTCTTATCTTTATGTAACTGAAGAGATGGTAGTCACCATCAAGACATCTTTTATGAAACAGGTAACCAAGAATAAGTGACCAGCCACATTAATAGCACCTACCTTTCCATATATCAACTGGGGATACACAGTCGTGTACATTCTCACATCCAAGCTAGTGGTGCACCTTCCTTTAGGTTGTACTTCCTGTGTAGAAATAGGTCCATGCGCCTATCAAGGAAGATCTGAAGAGTCTAGTGCTGATCTGGTTCTTGCTAAAGTATCAAATGGATTAAAAGCATCATCTGTGTTTCGTGACACTGCTCTGTCTCCCATAATCTGCCACGACACTGCTGATAGGGGTCTCTATTTACATTCCAACAAGATGCTTATGTGCTGCGTCTTTTTCCTCTCCACCATATCTATTTCAGAACAAGGCTTTTAATGCAGGACCTACATCTATTTCTAGAAAGTATCACAAGCTTATTGAGCCTAGTTGTAATTTAAATTATTAACAAGCATATTAGTAAACAGTAGCATACAACTGAATGTGTCTTAAAAGATGTGGAGCTGATTTGATGAGAACACAAAATACTGTCATGTTGTAATTAGTTTACTCAGCTAAAATCTCTCTGACTCAGTGTCACCTGATTTAAATTATTAATGGCACTTGCTGAAGGAACTATCTGAGTTACCAAGTCCCCCTCCTTGCTTTTGCAGGTGATCTTGCAATATACAGTGGGTCCAGGAGGTCCATACTGGCATAAACTAAAGGATGCCAAAGCTGCATTGTTGGTGCTTCAAGTCTCTGGAGCAACGACTTGCTATAGGAGAACAAGAGAGGTGCCTTGAGCCCTAACAATATCAGAGAATTCCCTAAGTGAAAACACATGGATGCAGCTAGGAAAGGCACAGTTCTGTACCTTGCAAAGAAAGTCAAGAAATTCCTCCTGGACCCAACACCTGACAGTAAGTTTAACACAGTCTTATGTAATCCTCAGAGGTGGTTTAGTATAGCTAGACATTTTCTGTGTCCCCTCTCCAGCTGTGACCAAGCTCTTAATCTTCAGAGGAAGGTGAAAGGAAGACAAAAAGGCCAGCCTAAAAGCCAAGTAATGTCTCAATGGGGGAACATCTACATCCTTGTTATTGAAATATTACATAGTTTTAATGCATGGACCCTGTTTGCAATATTTTGCTTCATTTCCTGAGGAAATGAAGATTATGCAGCTGTGTTGTAGTTGTTTGTTTGTCAGTCAGGTTTACCCCCTGCTTAATGATTATCAGGACTGTTAGATGATTTCAGTGCATTTTGATGGAAGGGAAAAGGCATCACAATATTATGTTTTAAAATATTCTGAGAAATTACCAGCGGGGTACAGGACAGAGACTAGTGGGAAAGGTCACAGTGTGAGCTCAGCATAGTTATTAAACATGAGAGTCAACATGGAAAGGAGCCACAAGAAGCCCAAGAAATATTTTCTAAGTCCCAATGCTTAAGGAACAACTTGTTAATGCATTTTTTTCCAATCCCAATAGAATTCTAATCAAGCTGGCCCGTTCCTTAGGATTCCTATCAATTGCTTTATTTTCCAGCAGTGTTGCTTTTAACTTTGTGCACCATGACACTAATTGCATAGCCCTTACCTCTACCTGGTGTTTGCTCAGAAACAAACCCTAGTTTTGACCTTGCAGATCACCTCAAAGGACACAAAAATACAGGTTTGCCTTTATCCTGAGGTTCAGTGAGCAAGAAGAAAGAGAAAGAAAAACCATTCTTGTTGTATGTTTGGAAAATTATAGCTAATATTTTGGCTTGATGACATTGACACTGTTTTTTCTTGATGGAAAAGCTGGTTAAAAGTGCTAATGAACAACAGAACCAGAGTTTCCAACTTCAATATATATTAGATAAGGCATTTGGGCCACTGTAATCATTCCAGAGTGCTTATTGAAAGCTGCCCAGATTGTCCTGCTCAGTCCCCAGCACAGAGGTGTGAGGTATCTGTGTGCCTTAACGAATGCTGTCTCAGGCACTGAGTCATCAACATGTTTTTCACTTAAGGACAACTTTTCATTGACTTCAAACACAAGAGGGAAAGGTCCAACTGGGCAGAGACTCATCAGTCTTGCTTAGCATAGCAAAGAGAAGGCTGGAAGGATGGATTTGCTCTATAGAAATAACTGTGTTTTCTCAATGCATATGCTCACACCCACATGTACATACATTCCCTCACCTGGATAAAATGTTTCAGGGAAATACCTAAAGGAAGAAGAGGTATTGGAAGCAAATTGGCAGACGATAAAAAAAGAGTACAGAATGGCTGTAAATAAGTTTACATCTGGAAGTTAGAAGAAGGCTTTCAACCACCTGACCTTTGAGGTTTTTCAACAGCATCCCATTGGAAAGAGCAGAGGCACGCAGGCTGTTGCACTGTGAGGCTGTATTGTGGGATGGCAGCGAGAGGCTGTGCCCACTCTGCCCAGCTGGGGAAGCCAAGCAGTTTGAGAAAAACTTAACTGGTGGCCAACATATTTGCCACTTGACTGAGAAGGTGTTAAGCCCCAATTTAGCCTCTCAGCAGCTGAGCTCAAATTTAATGTAAGTATATGGCTAATCCCCCTGATTGCGCTTCATGCAAAGCTGCACACACCCTGAAAGGCTTGGCAGAAATGGCTCTGGGCTTTTCCTGGTCTAGCAGGGGACACAGCCACCACTTTTAAGACTGTTTTCCTGTTAAATAGCAGTGTCATTTTTTCCAGAGACAGAAGACCTTCCTCCACCAGAAGACAAAGATAAAGCCTTGTTGTGCACTTTCCTTTTCACTCAGCTTGCTAAATTCATTGTAAACATAGTTAAGAGATATTTCAGTTTCTCTCTCTGATGGAGCAAGACAACAATGGATCCATGCAGTTCCCTGAGCAGGTGAACAGCAAAGCCGTGCTGTTGTTCAAAGCGTGCAGCCAACAGCAGGACCTGGATCAAATCTGCAGGACCTCAAATCTGCAGTAATTCATCCTGCACTGGGCTGACTGATATCACACCAAACCTGCTGGCTGTCCCACGGAAGTCCTTCCCTTTGTGTTATTGCACCAGGAAGAGGGAGAACGGGCAAGGGAGGAACCCAAAGTGCAGCATAAGCTTACAATTAACCACCCCTCATCCTCACTCAGCCAGGCAAGTGGGACAGTGGAGCAAGACAGCTGTCTTTCAGTGCTTTCAAGATACGTTTCAAGCTCTGCACAGCTGGAGCTATTCAGTAGGTCATGAAGGAACTCTGCACCCTTGCCAAGGCCCCGCAGCTGCCAAATCTGCCTTTATTAGCAGCAGTGTTTTTTTGTCCTCCATAGCTGAATGCCGAACAAGCCTGACATTATTCTTCATTCAGTCTTCCCAAGCATGTTAAGATAATCATAATAATCACTTGCTGTGTGTATGCATGTTTTTTAAGTGTTTTCTTCTTTCTAAATTCTTGTATGTACACATGCACACACGCACACTTACAATAGTCTGAATGCAAGAGCACTGAACATCTCTTTCCTAGTCAGGTCATCTACATATCTCAGCTACATTTAGATTTCTTATTATTTGTGGTCTCCCCCATGAACAGGTCTTCGTCTGGGCCATGCTGCTCTTTGCAGGTGGTGTTCCCACCCGCACAAATGCCCAGAACAGCCCTTAACTCCCACTTAAGTCCTATTTTAAGAGTTTAAGTAGCTCTCAAGTGCTCTCCATGCCTCTTCTGCACTAAGGTGTAGCTAAGCCTGTGCAAATACCTGCCCTGTGACACAGGGTAACTGTACAAGAAAACTCTTGTGCTCTTTACTCTCTGCTGCCCATTTGGGATTCATTACTGGTCGCTTACTGATGTTCGGATTTTAAAGTGTCTCTCTGCTCAAGGGCCCAAAGCAAAATGAACTAGTTTAGAGGCCAGTCACGTACTCCAAATAATAGGAACACTATTGCTTATCTAAGGACAGTCTGAAACCTTACAGGCTAGGGCTTGAGCAGTCTCAATATGCTGGTGCAGGAGCAGGCATGAAGTCCTTCTTCTGGATGATGCAGACTTCACAGACAGACCACAGGCACCAGCACTCCAGGCAATACTTACAATCACATTTTCAGGAATTATAACCCTTTTGCCAACAGCTGAGTATTACTTCTAAAAGAAAGTTCCAGTGTTGCTCTTACCATTTAAAGGCTATTCATAGAGTGTTTAGATGTGAATGATAACAATTCCCTTAGGACCTGAAGCACTTGGCAAACAATGGTGGTGTACACTACCCTAACGTCACTGTGATTAGATGAATATTTCAGTTTCCATTTTTCAGATAGAAAACCTAAAGCAGAGAACTCCTGTGGCTTTCTCATCACTGTTGGAAAAGTCTGACTCAGAACTGGGAATACAGCAGAGTTACTTTACTCCTGTTAATCACGTAAATCTCACTGCAGAGTCATGGAAGCAGAATAGTTGTATGTTGGAAGAGACTTTTGAAAATCACTTAGTCTGACCTCTTGCTCAAAAAAGGGTTAGTTTAAGTCAGGTGGCTCAGGACCTGCTCCAGCTGAGTTCTGAATATATCCTAGGATGGATATTGCACAACCTCACTGTGCAGATTGCTCAAATGTCTGACTGCCCTCATAGTGATTTTTTTTTCCTGTTATCTACCTGGAATTTCCACTGTTGGAAGCTGTCTCCCTGGCTTCTTGCCCACTGCACAGCTCCAGGAACAGTTTGGCTCCTTCTTCACTGCATTGTCTTCTCGTAAAAATGAGTTGTGACCAGTTATTTCACCACATCATAAGATTTTCAGCTTTATTGCTACAATTTTAATAGCTATAGTAGATTCTTCATTTTTTAAAAGATTACTTCTGAGGATACAGCTGAGTACAACCCAGAGACTACAGGAGAGATTACATCTGGTGAAGTCGGTCATTTCAATCAGTAAAGTGGAAAATCAGTGTAACATATACATCTTTTTAGGCTCTACACTTGCTTATGAATGTCTTCCTGACAAACCCCGGCCACATTAGCACTTTACTGCAAAAGAGGTTTCGCTGGGGATGCATCCTGTACAGATGCAAACTGTCATCACCCTATTAAGTCACTGGGACCGTGATGACAACACTTGCCATGTTATGTTGAAGGAAGCTTCACCCAGAAAAAATGCATGAAACTGTATGAGAAAGGATATTAAGAACACCAGGGAACCTGAGAAGTCTATATAACTTTCTTTTGGTGCAATAAATTTATGCCTGCTAGCTACGGCAGAGTTTAATGTGTTATTTCATATTAAACTTCTATAGCTGTCAAGTAAGCATACTAACCTTACTTGAAGAAATCTGTTTACCTGCTGGTTCCCATGCTAACTCAGTACTAACTGGCAGTTATAACTGTACAGGCACATGCTTGATATAAGCTTGGAGATGGCTATAATCTATAGAGATTACATCTTTTATATCTTGCATCTTTTTAAGAGATATTTAATTCACTTTTTTTGATATAAAAATACCCTTTCAGCTTGAGGGATGAACAGAACGTTGCAAAGGGCATTCCATTAAATCCTAATCATCCTCTTGCTGAAGACCAGGCAAAAGTTATGTGCATAGTACAGTCACATAAAGCAGTAATGACATCCCAGATCTGGAAGGAACCTGAAGGAATTCACAAATTTCTGATTTTATGCAACAAATTCCAATAGAAAAGGATGGCAGGGACTGGCTAGTTTGCAGTGTCATTCCAGAAAATAGTATTTGTGTCGGTGTAGTGGGGGAGCTGTACGGCAGATCACATTCAAGACTCACTGGTGTTTCTCTCTAAGTCATGCACTAGCAGGGGCATTATTACAGGCCAAGATTGGCTCTGTGCCTTTTTAGCTCATCCTCCTAATGCAGGGAATTATTCTGGCAACAAATATTTCTGTGCCTGTTGTGGTGGAGTCCTCCAACTGCCTTTATCCTGCTAAAAATTAGTGACACAGAGAGAAAGAACTGCAACAAACTGAGCACTTCATAGGGCAACTACCTCTGAGGAAATGCTCCAGAGAAGCTTTTAATGGCAGTTTCATTCCAGATATAAAAAGCTGAGCAAACTAGACCCCTCTCAGATATTTGCAGCACAGTTACCTTTGCTTTCTAATTTTTTGAATAACTTTTCTTTGGTCCAAAAAAATCATTTGTTGCAACTGACATCCTTTGGAAAAGGAGCAAAATTTCATCAGACTTCAAGTGAACTTTAATTACATTGCAAATAGGTGGCAGAAGCGGTTCCGAGCTTAGTGCTACAGCTCTGCAACTAGGCAAAAAGTGAGATGGATTTAATTTTAGTATGAGTACGGATTGTTTGGAGTGTTTTCGTTATTCTATGTTACAGCTATTTCAAAAAGGAAGAAGAAAAATTCATAACAACAAACACATCTGTGTTACATATTTTCCCTGTGTGGCACTGCAACAGCTTCAGTCCATGAAAATTAATGGACTGTAACAATCTGATTGGAATTTAAATACAGAGTTGGCAGCAGAATGAGGAAATGGACAACATCCCCTGTTGTAGAAACAAGCAGATCACCTTTTCTCACTTATGTAACATTAAAAGTATTAAACTGGTAATCCTAGCAGTGCCGTCTTTCTGTTGTTACCAATAAACTTATATACGTAATGTACTATAGCATTCTGCTGCCTATGATAAAATACATCTCAATGATTGGAATGATTACATGATTTTTCCACAATTAATAAGCATGAAAATGTGTTCAATACTGTAATTTGCAAAGAAGAAATTTTGGCACAGTGGGAACTTCAACAGATCTTACAAATCAAAGTTATAAATTGTAAGTAGCAGTCCCAGTGGTCTCATGCATGATTGGTCTCCCAACCTGTGATTACAGGTTCAGGTCCCAGTAAAAAGTAAGACTCTTCTCTCCCAATAATAACAATAAGAATAATAAAAAAAGAAAAAGAAACTGCTTAACCTACAGAAGAGAAGAGGAAAGGCATACGTGAAATGGATGCTGCATAAAGACATCATTTGTTCAGAACTACAGTGATGAATTTGAAAAGCTGTGGATTTAAATTAGGTCAAGACAAAAGATCTTTCCAAGTTAAAATATTTTTTCCAGGAAAGGAACAGGGATGCACTGGTCTGAGTTGTTTGGGTAAGCTGTATGTATTCTGACACCAAAAGTCAGTAAGAACAGGTGAGCCAAACATGCAGACCTGTAATGGATTCTGGTTAACCAGATACAGACCAGCTGTCTTCTTGAGGACCTTTCCCACCCTATGGTTCAACAATTAAGGACCTCACTGATCAGTATTTATTTTGAAAAGTTTATGCATACATCAAAGAGTTCATTTTTGATTGCTGGTAATAGGTCAGACATGGTCTCTAACACCTGCTCTGGATGGAGCATTACTCATCACAGGTGCACATTGTTCTGATACAACAGAAGAGGAGGTAAAACATGTGAGCTTCAGCCTCAGCAAGAGTCCTAAACCAATGTATTTAATCTGTCATCAGCAGCAGCATCCTTAGAAAGCACATACCACCTGTTACCATGGCTCAGTTGATGTCTGGTGATGAAGTTGCATATAGAAAAATGATTTCAAACTTGTCATATGCAGAAGGCATTTGTCTTTGTGATCTTCAGTGTCTCCTTTGCCTTGGGAAAGAGCAAGTGGGAATTGCACAGCCCACTACCCCTAGGAAGGACTAGTATTTGCAGGTATGCCTATTTTAGTTAAATTTCCCTTCTTTTAGCCCAGAGAAAGAACCTTGTCCCTGCCTGATTCTCACATCTGAAGGAGTAGGTGAGGCTCTGCTCATGGAGACTGTGAAGTAGGAGAAGCCAGAGATGTGGAGTGAGAGAAGTGAAGACTGGGAGCCCATTTGTCTTCTGGGACATTTGGCTTTGGGTCCAGGGCGCTGCTACATTATTTTTCCAAGCTTAACTACCACAAATACAGGTAAGGACAATTTAATTCCCATCCATGTGAGTGTTCAGTGGTCAAGCTCTGACATTAATGTTCATTCTGCTTATTTTAGTAATGCTTTGCCCTTGCTCTCCATTGCTAACCTCAGTCACACATATTGTCTGACATAACTGAGAGACTCTTGAGACAGGCACCCAGGAAGTGAGATTTGACAGCTTTCCCACATGGATTTAATTCAGTGTATTTTACGCAAATAAGCGCTTCCTATCTGCAGATTGAGACTCCTGTGGGACATCAGCTGTCATGGATAAGTTGGCCTCCAGCTTTACGAAAATGGCCCCAAAAAGCTTGTGGGTGAACAAGAATCACGTTTCCCAGAATACTGATAAAGGTTACAAGTCATTGGTTAATTTGGTGCTTTTTCCATGATAAATTAATTGATAACCTTCTTGTGTCAGTTCACAGCAGTGCCTTGTACTCAGGCCTCTGGGAGCCCTTGGCTGTTGGACTCGTTTAATTGTGAGTACAACTGATGTCAATTTGTTGTTTCACTGAGCAGGGCAGCCTGCCAGTTCTTTCTGTGACAAACTGATTTTAACACTATTAGATTCTCATTTCTACTGCAGTGCATTAAGCGCTTTATTGATGAAATATGTGTAATGGCACTAATGATGGATTTACCGTTCCCCTGAGGTGCGCAGGTGGGGAAAAATACCCAGACCTTAGAGAAACTCAGCATCTCTCCTGCAGCTGGGTACTTCAGTATTTTGTCCTGGAATGGCCTGTTTGACCCTTTAGGTACAGAGTGGTCCAAAGCCCCCATTTGAGATACTGTGGACTGTGACGGGGGGCAGGGAGCTCTGTAAAATAAAGGTAGAAGGGCATGTGGTATCGCAGTTCAAAGATAACACATATTTTGAATCATTTCAAAAGGCTTGAAAGGCTTGAGAGATGGGCCCATGCCAACCTCATGAAGTTCAACAAAGCCAAGTGCAAGGTCCTGCACCTGAGTCTGGGCAATCCGAAGCACAAATACAGGCTGAGCGGAGAATGGCTTGAGAGTAGTCCTGAGGAGAAGGATTTGGGGGTGTGTGTTGATGAGAAACTCAACATGAGCCGGCAGTGTGCGCTTGCAGCCCAGAAGGCCAACCGCATCCTGGGCTGCATCAAGAGAAGCGTGGCCAGCAGGGCAAGGGAGGTGATTCTGCCCCTCTACTCTGCTCTCCTGAGACCTCACCTGGAGTATTGTGTCCAGTTCTGGGGCCCCCAACACAAGAAGGATGTGGAGCTGTTGGAGCAGGTCCAGAGGAGGCCACGAGGATGATCAGAGGGCTGGAGCACCTCCCCTGTGAGGACAGGCTGCGAGAGTTAGCAGCAGCAGGACTCTTCAGCCTGGAGAAGAGAAGGCTGCGGGGGGACCTGATAGCAGCCTTCCAGGACCTGAAGGGGGAGGGACATTTTACAAGGACAGGTAGTGACAGAACAAAGGGTAATGGCTACAAACTGAAAGAGGGTAGATTTAGACTAGATACGAGGAGGAAATTCTTCACTGTGAGGGTGGTGAGACACTGGAACAGGTTGCCCAGAGAAGTCGTTGATGCCCCCTCCCCGGAAGTGTTCAAGGCCAGGCTGGATGGGGCTTTGGGCAACCTGGTCTAGTGGGAGGTATCCTTGCCCATAGGAAGGGGGCTGGAACAAGATGATCTCTAAAGTCCCTTCCAACCTGAACCATTCTATGATTTGTCACCTCCTGGACTTGAACACATGGATAGCTCCTCAGCCAACTGAGGATGCACAATAGTGGATGATCTACACTTGTCCTAAGGTTTCTTCACCTGTGGGATGGGAAATGGTAAAGTTTTATCTCACTACAATGACATAGAAGAGGGACACTTCTATGGCAAACTCTAAGTGGAAGGGTGGCTCTTTTCAGGAGCATCCAACATGTATGAGCATCAAAGATGGCAAACAGAAAAGTTAGCAGGTATTCCATTCCACACTGCCCCTGCTATATTCAATATTTCAAGGAAATATTTGTTTTTCCCGTTACTTTTGCTGATGGTAAGTTGACACATGGTTTAGAAGTAAACCCCCCCAGTTCCCTGAAATTTGTTTTTAATTCCAAGTATATCTATCTATATAGATACCCAGTTCCTCCTCAAGCCCATTGCTGTGCCTTCCAACATCGATCGGTTAGCACTTTGGCCTCTGCCATAGCAACATTGGGCCCTACATGGTTGAGCGATGAAGACACCAAGCATTCCCAAGTAGATGGTGATCAAGAAGGGTCTTCTTTCAGGAAACAATTTTAGCATGTGCCTAATTCACAGTGAAGCCGAGCTACCACGTGCTTACAGGCTTTTCTGAATAAGGACAGACGCATGACGACGCTTAAGAGATTTCCTGAATCGTTCCATAGGGTGACTTTATCTGGGTCCAAAAAGATTTGACTGGAAACTAGAAACCCTTTTCCTAAGGTTTTGTGGGTTGTATATTTGTTCAAACTTTGCCAGTGTAGGGGGGTAGAACAGCATTTAAACACAAGGAAAATGAATGAAACAAGATACCAATTGAAAACAGAGTCTCCACCATGAAGAAAATGGTCATTTAATTTTTCTTCCATACGTTATTAAATTCAAGACAGAAATAAAGTAATAAAAAATAAAACTACCCAATTTCATTAGGTGGTTGAAATAAGTGTATATCATCAATGGAGATATTAGGTTGCACGAGTGTCATCACCAAGCTTTTTTAACGGCCTTCCACTACCAAAGGGCTAAGTGTCTTGTTCTGGGTACATAGCCCCAGCTCCGTTTAATTTCAGTGGACACATGCTCTCCATCTGTGTGTCTGGGATACTTCCTACCAAGTGCTTCAAAAAGGAACATTTCCCACATGTGTTCTTCTGAGCTGTCAGAAACAGCTCTGTAATTTATTGATTTGACCCGATCGAGTAAAATGGGTTCAGCTTCAACCAAAGCAGTTTTAATAAAAACTGGGTACAGTGCACGAGAAACTGTGTGCAAGGCTTCTGAAATAAGGTGCAGAAGTAAAATGCTTCTGGCAATGTGTTCCTACAGTCTCAAGCAAAGAGAGCAGTGCAGCTGAATGAATTGCTGCCAGGAGCTAAGCTGCAATAAGCAACCCTATGGGCACTCTCAGCCTGCTCCAGAGGCAAAGCAAAACACCTTTAATTCTGTGTAGGAGCAAGCAACATATCCTTCTGCAGCTCTGCAGAGAGGACTTGTTGAACTGAGTTAACATGAGCAACGACATGAGTGTTTCTGGACATTGGGATTTGGCTGGCTGCAGGGCAATTGTGCTTTATGTGTATGTATGTACTTCTTTAAAAAGATCTCACTTATTGCTTTCTGTAGTAAAAACATACATGGCAAAAAATTCACTCTGATGAGGAAGTTTGCAGCAGGGCTTAATTGCAGCTCATAATGGTTCTTTGTACATGATGTGAAATCCCAATATGTCATTTCTTAAAGCATCTCTGTGGGAGAAGTGTTGTAGCAGAGGGCTGAGCATAGCAAGGGAAGTAAGCATTTTCTAAAACCATAAGAATTTGTTCTTCCATTGATATACAGGCACACTTTACATACTCTACTGATAAACTTTTTGTGCAGAGCTGTGCTATAAAATGTCTCTGTGGATGTGCCATAGCAATATCCATGTCTAATTATTTAATATTTTTATTGGAAAATTATGCCAACAGCTTCGTGGCAGGTACAGAGATTTGGGCATCTGTCTGGGACATCTGTCCATTTCTAGCTGCAATTTTGAGAGTGATGCTCTGTTCTTTTTAAAATCCAGACAAGAGTCCATCTAAGCACTTTTTTTATGAAGACTTGTCTAAAAAAAGTAGTAAAAAAATTGGAGGAGAATGTTTTCCAATGTTTTAGTAAATAAATTTTGCTTCTTTGTTTCAAGGAGGCCTCAGACCCGATCTAAACTTGATGCTTTTTCTGATTGACTTTAGTGAAGTTACTCCAGGATTACACCAGAGTGACTCAGCCTCATCTGGGAAATAGATATTTCATGCACTCTGTTAGTAGCAAAAAGCCTCCATCCTAACAAATGGCTGAAGAAGACACACATCTATAAACATAGGGAGAGGACTAAAGCAGTGGGAGTGAGTGGTCTCAGGCATGGAAAAAAAAAATGAGCAAAATTCTTGAGCTACCTTGGTGCCACCTGAGCCTTGTTCCTGCATGCACTTAGAGCACCCCGAACCCTCAGGTGCCACAGAGTGCTCCTGCTTGCCCCTGCAATTCTGTCACCTGGGGGTTGTGGAGCAGGGGAACTCTGAGCAGGTAAATGAAGGAGGTTTACTTGTTCTGGAACATGAGGTTGATAACTTCATGAGGAAAGTCCCAAACTGCTTTACATATCTTACCAAAGTGCCTGGTGGAGTGATTAAGAGTTTAGTTGACACATATGGAACATCCGTAATTAAAGAAGAGATAGAAAGGCACTTTCAAATCCATCCTCTGCACTCTATTGTCTTTATCAGCCATAGAGAGAGCCTGGGATTATTACTACATTAGTGTGGGATTATTACTGTATTATTACAGACACTTCTACATGGATCAAAAATAATTTAGCAGTGTGGAAGAAGCCTTTGTCTGCATTACAGATATATTCTTGAGACAAATCTCAAGCCTATAGACAGCTGCATTCAGGAATTCACGTGTAGCACAAAATGATGAGGTTGTTGAATTTAATAATTTACGACAGACATATTTATATTCTGAGGGTTGGATTTATTTTTATTAATTAGCTCTCCCTATTGACCTGCAAGGAGACAATTCTCTATTTTATGTAGAAACCAGTAGAAAAATCTGCACATAAATGGCCAACATGGTCAGAGCTGACAGACGGTGGTTGGGAGGTGCAGAGCTCTAATTACATTAGAGATGATCTGAGCCTGAATTATTGTTATTTTTTGCTATATGAATAGTCCTTGAATACGATACTTATATTTACTTGGTGATCTCATGAAAGAATTACTGTTCTTCCATTCTGGCAGCATTACCAGTGGGCTCAGTCCTGTATAAAGATGAAGAAACATGCAGCTCCAGTCATTGAAAGTAGCATGAATTCTGAACACAACCCACTTTTTAAACACGCAAATTTGCTTTCACCAAATAGCTGAACATTTGCTGTCAAAAAACTTTCATGCTCGGATAGTTCTGCTCTTGAATATTCACAGAAAGTGGCTGTGGTCAAAGCTGAATTCATGTTTTAACCTAAATGAATGTAAAATGTCTGGTTTCCCTCCCACCCTCTCCCTGCATATTCATGTACGGTGCATTTAAGCAGCACACTTCCTCATCCACCTAATTTCCACTGAGTTTCAGGTATGTGCTCATGTTGAACAACTACTTATATATGTTTTTCTTGAACGAGGAAGCACAGACCTGGCCCCAGAACCTGGGAAGGTGCAGTTTCTGTGGAATTCCCAGTTTTGCTGCCTACGTATTCAGTGGACAGTTGTGGTTGGGCTCCCTGTATTGCCAGTGGAAAGGGATGAGCTCCACGTAGATGGGTACGTCACGATCTTGCCGTGCCTACAACAAGAGCTGAAGGAACCAGCTGGGAATAGATACCTGATTATAAAGGAAAATGAGTTTCCTTCAAACCCATCCTCTGCTTGGTTAGAACTCAAAGCAAAATAGGCTGGAGATATTCCAGCTCCAGCCCCATATGAGTTGTATATCTATTTTCTCTCTTCAGTTATTTAATGAGAAAATATTGCAATGTTTGTGTCCTGTAGTATCATTCCTGAAAGAGAATACTGTACGCTGCAACTTCCAGAAAGAGTGTATTTAAAAAAGTCTGCTTATTCTTGAAGCTTTTCATAGAAATGTACCGTTTTATTTACCCAAGTTAAGTTCTGGATTCCACCCAGGTTTTTCTCTTCAGCCTCACTAACAGTGGGTTTCTGTCTGTCCCTACAATCCATCTGTGTTCTGTCCAAAGAAATGCTTTCCCGTAGCAAACCTCATGTTTGTGGAAGATCTTGCCTTTGGAACAGGGGTCTATGATTTCTCATGGTCGAGTTCAGCGATTAAAACGGCATCTACTTCAATCCACCTGTGGAAACAAACAACACTGCAGCTGTGGGTTTGCTATTAAAATGAAACACCACGCTCTCTAAAATATAGGCCAGGAGACTGGATGTTCGTGATAACACTCAGGGTGAGTAGTTTCTTCTGCACAGGGAGTGTATAATGCCTTCCAAGTACTCATTTACCAAACACACCTTCAAGATAGACATCACGAGCCTCCTGGTGTGCAGGTGGGCAGAGGAAAATCAGAGTTTTGAAGTTATATAGATGCTTATGCTGAGATCCCTCTGATGTTGGGACCATTAAGCCAACCTCACACCAAGTCTGAAAAATCAAGAGCTGCAGCTGACTTGCTCATTTCTGCAGCAATGTCTCTTCAACCTTGCCCATTATACCCTTGATTTCACTGGGACCACAGTGCTCACTGCAAGGATATTTTTGGCCTCAGTAGACACCTACATTTGAGAGAGACTTCAAAATTGAGGACTCCTGTGGTTTTAGGATTCCTTCTTCCTTTTGTAAGGGAGATGGATGGGAATGGTGTGTGGGATTGCAATATAGGCTGTTACGGGAGTTCTTATTTTCTATTTTTTTCCTTCCGAGTTTGCTGCTCATGTCTGCTGTACTCCTGTGATTTACACTCATCTTGTGACACAACGTAGCAGTGAAATTCAAATATCAGTCTCTGTTATGAAAATCAATCTTGTGTTCTTGCCGTTTTGCTTATCCAATGTATGGCTCATGAAAGAGGAGACAGAGCACATGGAAAAGGCTTAATGTCATCCAGTTGGACATACTAAAGATCTTCATTATTTATTTTTCTTTTATCACATTGAACACCACAAGCACATCCAAATGACAAATAAAAATCTACCTCTTCTACTTTTCAAGGGCCTGGTGAAACACTCAAGCCAAAAAGAAAAGCCTGTTCAGTGGCAGATAGCTCTAGGTTGGGTTCATGGGATTACACTTAACTTCTCTTATGGTCTGAATTAGCTGACTCAAGCTGAAAATTGAGTGAATAAATGCATTTTGACTCAAGTTAGCTGATAAACTTCAACACTTAAAGTGAACCAGGAACTATGGCAAAATAATAATCATAATAATCAGAGCTGCCTTTTATTAATTACTGTTTCAGAATGATTTAATTCATGTGGTTTTGGTAACCTGGTTTGATAGCAAAGCTAGCGGGGGAAGATTGGTCCAGCCTGGGAATGTTCTTCCCACGTGGCTGCTGCATGAGTACAGATGAAGTTGAGAGGTAAGGACCTAGAGGATGCCCTGCTGGCAGAGCATGACTTTGTTTTCTTTGGCGGGCAAATACAAAAATATAAACCCTCTGCTCCTCAGAGGAAGGGCAGAATGCAGCGCTGCAAACAGGAGCACTAGGATTAGCCTCGTTAAAATCAGGGCCTGGTGTGCAAACCAGTGGTAGGTAAATCACTCTCTAGTTCACGTGTCTGAGCAAAATGATGCAGGGCCAGAATTAATTAGTAAAAGGTATTGACTGTGGAAAATGGCGAAGTGGCACTCTGAAGGCTTGCATGTGAATACTTTATTAGTCTGCTCTGAGATGTTCTGCACTGAGACTCAAAGATGTCCACAATGTTGGAACAGCTGCATCTTAACTCTGATTCTTAGGTTTACTTGAATAAATATCACCAGGGCTGAGACCTATCATAAAGGGCTTTAGAAAGCTGACAAAGTAACAAAGACGCCTCACAAAATAGGTCTTGGGCTGAATGCCGGGCTAATATTCTCTAATCCCAAGGGACTTTTCAAACAAACATATCCCCACAGAGGTCTATTTACTCAACAACTGGCTTTTAAAATAGGTGTATTACCAAGATCCAGCATTCTGTGCCTCTGTTTATATTCTGAAAATCAATATCACAAGAAGAGGAAAGGGTCTTTGACTGTTATTATCCTTGTGACTTTATAATTCCTTCTCCCCCCATTGCCTCCTGAGATGTCTGTGAATAGCTAGGAGTGAATAATGTCTTAATTGTCCATGAAAAGTATACTTAACTGCTAATATAAATATATACTCAGAATGAGGACTTCAGGCTACAGAATGTCTTATTATTTAGGAGCCATAATTATTAACTCAGTTGGTAAATGAAATAAGATATGCTTCATTTCTCAAATTAAAGACTGTCAGATTGTTGATACACATAAAACTCAAATTTTACTTTGGTTTTAGTTTATTTTTATTTATCCCTTCACTCTGATTCTGAATGTGCTTGTTAAATGGAAAAATCACAAAAGGAAAATAAATACATACTATATTTCATTATATCAGCCGAAGATTGCATTTTTGAAAGAAAGGCAGGAAATCCATAGATAATTATAACAGAGGAAACAAAAATTCACCAGGCTCATCTTTTCATACTCCAGCTATTGCTCGAGGTCTCATCTCACACAATTCTAGAAATCTGAAACTTTGGCTTCAAGGTTATGCTTGCCTGCCCTTTTCTCTTTCAGCATGTCTCCTGGCAGGACAGCCTATCTCAGCTGCAGTACTGAGGGAGCGTTCACAAAACATGGAGAGGTCCAGGGGGCTTTGGCTCCTGCTATTCCTGCCATAAACCTCCAGACTCAACTCCACAAAAAACTGTGGTCACAGGGTAGCTGAACATGAATTCGGGTCTATTTTTTATGTCTGTGGATGAGCACCAGCAAGGCAATTCCATGCATCTTCTGACCTTCTTAACATGGTCCTCTGGGTTTCAACATTGCCATGTCCACAGGGCAGCACCACCAGCACTGGTGCCCCACCAACAAATGGAATAGCAGGCAAAAAACTTTCCTGCACTTCTTCTCAGCCTTCTCTTGCTTAGAGAGCACGCAGATGCCAGCTGCTCAGCAATCAGACAGTCTGTGGTGTGGTGCCAGAGCATTGCTTTTCTCTAATGTAAGAAATTTATTTATAGGGGGTTTGTTTGTTTTTATTTGTCTTCCCCCAGGGATGTGTTTGAGCAACAAAGCTCATGGTAACCATGCTATCCACTATTATCTAGTTCTTCTTGGCAATAGAGTTCAAACGAGCTCACAGAGCTGGAAAGCATCAATACCCTTGTTTTTGTCCTTATGGAAACTGAAGCATGGAGATAACAGTATCCAGCTCTACAAACACTATCCCCAGAGCAATACCAGTTGTCCTGTGTGCTTCTCCAGAAAACCACAGTGCAGTGTAAAGGGAAAAAACTTCATTGATTCTGAAAGGCTGCTGAAATGTCCTCACTGAACTGATTTAAGCAGATAATACAAAAATTATAGGCACCTTAAATTAATCCTATTGCAATGTTGGTCTGACAGAAGAGTAGTTGTCTTCAGTGCCAGAGATCTGGAGTTACCTGCCTATAAGGAATTTTCTACTTTTGCTTGTTTTTGTCCTTGTCTAATGTAAGGGGTACATGAAGCCAAGGGAGTGTTTCCAGCATATTGCAGGGATGTTAAGAGTATGAGCTATCATAGTGACTCCAGCAGGTTATACAGCCAAGCCCCTGTCCGTGGGACCTAAATGCAGGGAAGAGAAACATACTCGAAAGAATCAATGTAGTTCAATGATGTTCTCATGTGTACACTGAAGGGAAATTTGAGTTACACTTGAGTTTGGAGTCGAAAGGCAGCATGATGACAACTGGAGGGAGCCACCCAGCCTTGGAGCTTCAAGCCTGAGCTCAAGCACAGGGTTTCAAAGGCAGCAGACTCATGATGATCTGCAGACCAAGCCCATAGCTTTTCATCTGTTGATACAATTCCTCATGGAGCCTGATGGCTTGCAAGGCCAAGCTGAGTACATAATGACTGCTCCATCATGTGCAAATTTCTGAGCTTTTACTTCCATATGTGCACAGGGCTTGGTAGTGCTGTGTCTGTGGGAGCACTGGGAGGTTAACTCCACAAGCAGCCTAATGTGGGGAACTAACAGCCGTATGAATCCTCTCTTCCTTCTCCAGATGGATGCCTGCACGGTGCTATGTAACTCAAGACTATGTACACAGCTTCATAAAATCTCCCCTCACAATACTGGGGACTCATGGGGAATGAAAAATATCTCAAAAATGTTGCCCCTTCATGTTGTTCCAAGGCAAATGATCTAACAGAAGGGTAAGTTCATTTTTGTCTCGTGGTTTAAAGTGTCTGCAATGAAGTTTTGATCCTCACTATATGGATTAGAAAAGTTCCTTATAAATAAATGGTTCTTTGAAGAAAGCATCCCCTCAGTTCAATTTATATAGCCGAAGTGTACAGAGGATGAGCTTGACTTCTCCTCTGACCGGACCAGACTTCCTCTCCAAATGAAATGTTGATGGGATAATTTCTTGCAGATACAGATTATCCAAGTAAAATAATGAGAAGGACCTGGCACAAGTACAGAAGAGAGAAACACCCATGTAAGATCATCTGCCTCTGCCCCAATGCATCAGTGCATACATTCATGCTTTTGTGGCTGAAGAACAGGAGTGCAGAGCTCCAGGCATTCAGTAAGGAGTTATGGCATGGAGCTGCATGCCTGATAGGTATAAAAGAGATCAATATTTCAATATTCTCCCACTCTGTTGGGAGCTAATGGAAAATATTTCGTAAAATCAACATTTTGTGGTTAGGGTTTCTTTTTTTTTTTCCCATCTTCTCCTTAATCTCTGTTCAAGTTTTCCCTCATAAAAATGGCAATTACTTTATGTCCAAGGCCTGGGGGTTTTGTTTCTCCCCTTCTTTTTCTTTTCCATTCTGTGCTTTTCTTAAAAATTCTTTTACATTGGTAAAATTATAAAAAACAAAATTGCAAATGAACACCAGCTCCATTACTGTTAATATGCAAAGCTTCCTTAATGTATTAGAATTTACAGAGTACAGGTCATACATAATTTTGTCTGTATATTTCCAGTGCAGAAATAATTTGAAAAACAAAGAAAGATTTTTGAAGGAAAAAATTACCATTTTCAGATATTTTCTTTAGTGGTAAAGAAAGGGAGAGGGATAAAAAAAAAAAGAAAAATACAGTTATTTAGTTAAAGATAATAATATTCCCTAGCCCATAGATGGGGTAGAGAAGATTCTAACCAGAAAAGGATGACTGGAAGTAAACTTTTCCATCTTTGCTGAACGGAAAGGAAGGGGACATTTTGATGTTTTCATACTGCACTGCAAACCCCAAAAGGATATTCCACATTCTGGAGGAAAGTCCAGAAGAGCTGGATTTGAGATTGGCTCATTTTTAGTCTAACCCTGAAGTGACTCACTTGCATCTATCACCATATTTTGAACTACATGGAAGAAAAGTGCCTTTGAATAACACAGAGAGACCAGAAAGTTTGTTCAAGCAGGTGTACAGGGTTAACAACATAGAGGGAACGTGAGCATTGTGAGAAAGGTCCAGGTTCCCTAATGGAGCCTGGACATCTTCCAACTGCCATTTTTGTAATATGGGCTTCCATACAGAGGATACTACCAAGAATTTCCTGCCATAGGCTCTAATTGCAGGCAGATGATCAGTAATTTTATTTGTCAGTGTGAGCGATCTAGATGACACAGCATGCAATCTGTGACACAAAATACTGGAAAATTCAGATGAGGCAATGGAAACCCTTACTCTTCATGTCTTTGTGCCTGGGCACAACACAATGTATCCCAGAGCACCCTCGGCTTTGTCCACACAGACCCAGTACCTGGTGTCCATGCCAAGCTCCTGACTTCGGTGCACACAGCTGCAGCATACCCCAGGGCAGCAGTTAGTTTCCAGGGCAGCATCTCATGCCATCTCCTTGGGACTTCTCTCAAAAGACCGTGCAGATATTTCCAAAGATACTGATTTTGACACAATAGCAGGGAACTGAAGAAAAACTACAAAGCCCATTTCATCCATAGGGGGTTTTGCCAGTGGCTCCTGGTGTGCAACATTCCTTCTATCAGGGAATGATAGCCCCCTGCCGTGCTTCATCCTTCTATTTCAGGCAAGGCTGAACAGAGTCAGCAATGTGACTTGTCCAAGGCCACCCAGAATGAGCACTGGTCTTGGGATAGCATCCATGTCTCCTTGCTTCTGAGCTCAAGGGTGGTTTGGGCCTTTTTTTTCCCGAAGAACAAGGCCTTCCTTCCTGTAGGTTGCTGAGCATCTTGGCACTGGCCATAGCAAACAGTCCCTCCTCCTCTGCACAAGAATGGACTGGGCACAATTTCCAAGCAATCCGAAGGCCATCCACTGAGCCATGGTGAAAGAGGCCTCCAATCCAAACAAAGCGGGGAAAACGTTTTGCAAAATCGCTTCTCCATCCCCTTCTTTCCCACTCTTCTCCTTGCATCATGTTGACAGAGGATGTTTCTCCTGGCTATGGGCTAGCTGCTTGGACACCCTCCATGTGGGCTTCTGTAGCCCTCAAGGGGCAGGAGTTCTGTTTCACAGAGAGTTTCAGTATTCTGTTGTCTGGCTTTGTTCCACATGGGCATAAAACTCAGCCTTTTCTACAATCTTACGTGAAGAAAACTCTCCCCCCTCCATTCAAATAAATGAGATATAAATTATTAACAATTAGATAAATAAATCTGTTTTCTTGGACTGTCCCAAATGCTTTATTTCAAGGAAATGGATGGGTTTTCATTTAGACACTGAATGTTTCCACAGGGGTCAGCTGTGGGCAAGAGAATGGAACAACCCTGTGCAACACCCACCTCCAGTCACGTGTCCCAGCACTGCTCCGCCAGCTGTGTCATGGAGATGCCACAGCCAGTTTGGTAGCAAAGCCTGTGACGTGGGAAAGAGAAAACGTAAATCCAAAGTAACCTCCAAAAGAAACACCAAAGGAAATTTAATTTCAAAACGTCAAAATAGCATGTTCTAGCACTGTCAGAGCTTTTCCTCTGTTTTTCATACCATCTTGCAAAACTTTTCAGTTGAGATGACATCCAGAACTATGAAAGGCCTCCATCAAATCTTTCCCAAGTAGCCTCAAAGGAGATATTTAATTTCCTAATGAAATCCATTTCTAATGAATTAAATGCCGTTCTCTTGATTTTTAGAATGCAATTATGCAAAGGAAGACAAAGGAAAAGGAATGGCTACAGGTGCGCACAGACCTGAATGTTGATCACAGTTTTGCCATTCATTCTGTTGTGCTTAGGGATCATCTCTTGGTACAGTCACTTTTTCCCCTGAAAAGCAAAAGAAACATCTTTTGCAAAAACCTGCTTATGATGCCAGTGAGAAGCACAAAAAGAACCAGAAGTACCTATGTGCTCTATGGCATTAGCACAGCTCACCCCTTAGTTGTGCCTTCAGTTGCAGTTTCCAGAGGTTCTTTTCCATTGATCTCTTTTTTTTTTTTCCAAAAATATTTGAATTTTTAGAAGGGTTGTTCACCCCATCTGAAAAATCAGGCCCTGCTCTAGAGTTTGAAATTCAGTATGCAAAGAGATGATCACTATAAATCATCACCCACTTCTGGAAATCACAGCCACTTCTGCAGAAAATGAGAAAACCTTCAGCTGGAAGTTAAAAGAACAATCCGTAAGTGGTTTTAACAGCTACTGTGCGTCCCTGCTGCACTCAGTTATTTAAACTGAGACTAAGTTTCTTCCCAGGCTCCTAGCCCAACATGGCATGTTTTCTCTGCTGGAGATTCAGTTCTTGTACATCATGTAGTAAATATCAAAAAGGAGGTTTACAGCCCAGTGAATAGAGAAATCTCTTTCCAGGTCAATGCAAGAAATTATAGAGCATTGGAAAGCCTTAGTTTTATCTCCTGCCAAAGGAGGGATTAAGCTACAATAATTCCCAGGCCCAGGGTCTTTTTTTTTCCTTTCCCTCTGCCTTCTTTGAGTGCAAATTGACAGAGACGAGTTTTCACTCCAAACAGCTGTCTGTTATTTGAATGGAGTCAGTTCCTAATCCCGCACATGACTGCCATCAGAGGCTGCTGTAGTGGAAATGTTTCTAGTATCAAAACAAAGCCTCTGGCACAAAGATCTGTTTGAGAGGGCTCTGTGTGTAACCTCTGCTTTCAAATACTATCTTTTCTCTGAAGGCACTGCTCTGCTGGCTACCAAACTAGTCATTACCCATTTAATTAAGAAAAGATGCACTCTATTTTGCATAATTATAAAGAAGGAAAATCAGTACAAGATGTTCAAATGAAAATCAGTTGTTGGAATCCTTCTATTTATTTTTTTCTTTTAATATGTGTTTTTCCTCCCTGAATTTTCATTTGGAAATCAGAGTTTCAAGTGAAGTGGGCAGAAATAATGAATGGGATTGTTCTGAGAATTGTGATTCTCAAAGTTCAGTTGCTGGAAATGCTCATACCAACCATTAATACTCAAATGTCTTGAATTTAGGTAACATAAACATCCTAAGTATTTCTCTAGTTCTTCGCCAATCTACATGTGTTCTTCAAAAACTCAAAAAGTCATACACAGCTGATCTAAATAACATTTGATTCCAAATACTGTCACCTTTGCTTGCCTCAAATTACGGAGAAATAATTCCAGCAGGTGCAATAATAGGGCTGAGTTCAAGATCATGTAAATCATGTAAATGTCTTCTTAGTGATCCCATTGACAATTTTCTTCCTGGATTTTGGCAAAAGACTTGCTCTTTTTGCCTCCTGCTCTACCTATAAAACCATGACAGCAACGCCTCTGCTGTTAAAAAACTCTGCTCATTCTTTCAGGCAGGAATTCTATGTGTTCATACAGCAATGAGGACACTGCACCTCTTCCTGGTCTCAGTTCTTATACCCAGAAGACATGTCATTGATGGAGACTCCAAACTGGGAGTAGATGCAGGCATGTGCCCAGGAACCAAATTTGAGACTGTCATTTCTAAAACACGCAGGAGAGGAGATGCATCCTCCACTGCCAGAGCTATTCTGATGAGCTGTGGTGCCTTCACTTTCCTCAGAACATCCTTCAAATCGAAATCCTATGTCTCATTGCCAGAGCTGGTTTGGTTCAGAGAGGGATCAGAAAGATCTTATCTGTGGCACTGTTTCAGCTCTGCAGCCTCTCACTGCTCTGTTTCAGCTCTGTTCCTTGAAAAACCAAGATGCAGAGCAAATAAAATACAAGTGACAGGGAACAGATTTCATGAAGAGAGATCCAAATTTTTATTGCAAGGTTAGCTAGTCTGGAGGATGTTCTTTCTCTTTACAAATGGCTTCAAGTCTGAACAGCAGAATTCTCTGGATTTTTCCAAGCATGGACAGGCAAGGTGAAGTGAGATGCTGTTCCACCTCCAGGGAGAGGCATTCTGACAGAAAAGCACTGAGCTCCAGGAACCTCATGGACAGCCAGTAGTGGATACTCAGTTCCCTCAGAAAACTCACACTGCCAGGAGGCATCTTTTTCGGTCCAAAAGCCAAGGAGAAGATGAGTGAAAGCAAATTTCATCTTCTAGTTTAGAGTCATACTGAGGTGCTATGAGGACAGAGGACATGATACTGGTATCTTCAGGAATGGAAGAGCTTTGGATGCTAAATACAGGCATTGCAGGGGGAAAAAAAGCAAAGAGGGGGAAGTGGTGCATGAATTGACAAAACTCACACAGGGGGAAGGGCTGGAGCTTGATGGGCCTTGACACTGCTAGCACAGTCCCTGTAATGGCACGTCAAGAGCCTTAGATAATGAAACATCGTGTGCTGGACCATGTCTCCCTAATTAATTACTGCATTTGGCACAACAATCCCTGTCAAACTGACTTAACGCTCAGTTTAAGAAGTGCTGGAAACCCCTGAGGTGCCCAGCTGGCTCTCCCCTCCTGCCAGAGAGAGTCGGCAGCTGGTGACAGTCACACCATGGCAAAAGGGATTGTCTGTCAAAGAGAAGGATGCAAAGAGACAGCCCAAGAGCTCAACCAGCAAAGGTGGCCTCTGGTGATGGAGCTGGATGGCTGCTGAGGAACACCCCGGCCTTCATCCCCAGCTCACCAGCACACCAGCCTCCAGCTTGTCATGACGCGTTGCTGAAGGTAATCACCAACAACCAGGAAGAGTTCTTGATGTGAGCTGTGAAGCTGACGTCAGGAGCTAATAAGGAGCAGTTTGGCTCAGTCCCTCACGCTGTGGTGCACCAAGTACTGGGCAAGGCCAAGGAGAAAGCCCTTTGGGGGCAACAGGGTAAAGGAGGCAGAGGAGGTCAGGGAGGGATGACTTCTGCAGAGCCTGTGCTGTGGTTCTGTGCAAAAGCAGGGAGGCAATAAAGTCAAAGAGATTCGTTTGTTTCTTTGCTCATGTAGGTGAATAGAAATTCCCCCTTTCATTGCTGAAGTAACTAACCCTCTTGGAGGCAGGATCTGTCCTGTTTTCAAAACTCCCCAAGTGGCTTCAGCTCAACACCACCAAGGTCTTTGCCTAGGACTAGGGGAATTTCACTCAAATCTCTGTCCTATGTGGCCTGAGAGCAGTCCTGGCAGGTGGGCAAAGGCAGACTGAGAAGTTTCCATCAACTCCTATACCTTGAACACTCCCCTCTGCTCCTGCCCTGGCACTCATTGCCCCATGGCATGGTGGAACTACTGTTGGGACAGCAGAGGTAAAACAAGCACTTCATTTTTTCCTGGAAGGCTGCTTTTAAGCCTGTTTCAAGGGTCTGGTCTACGGCATCTGTCTGCAGCTGCCCGTCCTGACACACAAGCTGATGGTACACAGGGCTGGGAATGAGTGGGACAGACAGGAAATCTGGATGTCTCAGGTCAACCCCTCCTCCAGACCTTGCGTTCTGTAAAGCTGCTTATACAGGCAATGGTAATGGGAGACAGTCCTCATATGGCAATGGAAACTTCAGATTTTACTCTACATCGCACTTCTATATATTAGAAGTGGGTGATTGAACAAATGCTTTTGTAACTGACAGGAAGTTTTTCTTTCCAAGTAAGCAGCAGTGCTCACTATGAGAGTTTATCTTACAAGTAAATTTGGGATGTTTTTGTTGTTAACATTTTTCAGAATTTTGGAAGAGGGGAGTTACAAACAGCAAAAATATTTGAGGAAGAAATATAAACAAGATCATTTTTGGACCTTTCCCCATCTGCTCCCCAGAGAAGTTCTACCTTAATCTACAGTGTTTCTGGCCAGAAAATGAATGAAGCAGTTCGCCTTTCTGTATCACTTAGAAAAGCAGAAAATGGTCAAAGCCTCTTTGCAGAGTGGGTAGGCAGAGAAAAACTGATCTACAGTGTATTGAATCTAAATTTCACCATTGTGAGACAATAAAGATATCTTGTTCATCCAAGGCTGAAAGACTGGCTTTTTGGTTTGCATCCCAAGCATCTTTAATGGTGTGCAAACCTCTACAGATCTCGTTCAAAGTGTCTGTAGCTGATACCTGGGTCAGTCTATAGAGTGCTCCCCAGGCTCGATCTACAGTGTCAATACTCTTTGAGTTTTGGCCTTCCCTGGGCCTTGCCAGGAACAGATGTGTGGAGACAGAGAGGATAAAATGAAATGCTTTTTTTCTAACTTTGGTTAATGCACATCCCACAAGCCATGAACACTCCAGAGGATCTTTGTCAAGGGTTGCTTAAATGTAACTTCCAAGGAACAGCCCCTCTTCACCTCCCTGGATCCTCACAGCCCTCTGGAGTGTTATGGAGGTCTAGGAGACACCATGTTCCTGGTGGCACGAGGAGGGAAGGTGAAGGAAGGTGAAGGACTGGAGATTGACGACTGGGTGCTCATCCATGAGCAAGGAGGGGTGGGAGGACCTCACTTTCAAAACTCCCTCTGAGCATCCTGCTTGGGAGGATGCATTGCTCCCAGTGGGTACAGGTGTAAAAGCAGGTTTCTGCAGCAGTACCCATCAGATAAGGGTGTTCTGGCTCTGCTTGCCCCTGAGTATCGACCCACAACTCAGACACAAGCCTCTCCCTTACTTTTCCTTACTTTGAAACAAAAGATCCGTTCAGAGAATGTCAAAGTGCAACTGGACAAAAATTTAAAAAAAGCCATCCTCTTTCCCTCTGCTCTTCTTAGGGTGTCTGAAAGGGTATGCTCAGCATGCAAAAAAAACCTGCTGACTTCACACTCCGCTGGAGAAGGTGATTTGAGACCAACAAAAATAATTGTCACTGTGTTTAGCCAGAGTCAATACAAGCACTAAGGGCCTGGCAGTGTCAAACCCAGGAGAAAATAAATTGCCAATTCATGAGCACTCCCTACAATGTATCCTGAAAAGAAGTTTTCTTTCCTTTCTCCTCAGAAAAAAAATGATAGGAGAGGAGAGGGAGTGAGGTGAGAGTGGGGAGAGCCTGGCAACATATATTTCATGCCTAATTATATTGTTTTAACAGTGAGCAATATACTGTGGGGTCTTGAATGATGGCGTAGGAAAGAATAAATAAAGGCCCTGCACATATAGATTGCCTGTTGACTCACAAAGTAAATCTGAAGGGAAGTGTCTTATCCATAGGGACAGGAAAAAGAGTTACAAAAGCAGTAGAGTGCATTTTCTAAAATGCCTGCGATTTTGGGTGCCCAGCCTAAGACACAGAAAATGGGCTGGATTTCAAGGAGGAGAATTGCTTGACACAATTTCAAAATTGTTAGCATGTTTTATCCTTGGAAAATGAAGGTGTCTGGTGCTACAGCTACAGTGAATCAGACCTGGGGGGTTGTGTCCTCATAATTGTGCCTGGTTTTACTCCCTAGCTCTGCCAATCTGCCACATAGCATTGTCCCCTTCACAAATCTTGCCTCACCTAAAGCCACCAGCCTATTTTGAAAATTAGAGCCAGTACTAGAGTTCTAATAGTTTCCAGAGATCATGAGATATGAGGGAAAGCCACATCCAAGCGATCTTTTATTGGATGTTTAAATAAATTTAAACAGAATATGGCAGAATGTAGAGATGAAAAAGTCAGGCAGAAAATAAACAGTGCTATTTGTGTTTCATTTTCCGTGCTGTTTATGCTTACCCTGGTAACCTTCTATTTTAGCTTTGTTTGTCTTAGCACTGTTAGGTGCACAAAATGACTTCATTTTCAACCTGAAGCAATGTCCTGGATATTGTTAGACATCCAGGCAGATCTTAGATTTGCAATGCATTTATGGACCCACCATAATGGCCCATTCAGTGTCTGAAAGACATCGCTATGAAGAAGGGCACAGCAACCCAGTGATACTGACCTGCGTCATCTTTTAATTACTGTAAGCACAAAACACCCATTCATTGAGTCCAGAGTGATTCAGTGGGCATGAAGGCAGAAGCTGACCTGGAGAGCTGGGGAAAAATAGGTAGAACTCAGAAATACGGATGGTCTTGAAATGAGACAGCTATTGACCACTCTTTCTTTGGAAATATCTTGATAGATGGAGAGTGGTAGCCAGAAATCAGGGAAGGGACATGTGTTTACGTGTAATGTTAGCCCATCTGCAACAGAGATTTCAGTGTCCCAGGAAGGCAAGAACATTCCCACAAAACAAGCAAGGGTAGAAATAACACCTTCTATTTCCAGAGCAAGAAGCCTACATTGCTCAGACAAGGTGGCCTCCATTTGCACTCCTGTCCTGGATCTGTCCTGAAGAAGACAACCAAGTAGCAGGCTGTTTTTCTCCTATTCACCTCTGCCCCTCCTTGGCTTCCAGACCAGGTGGTTTTCACATAGGCAAAATGAGTTTTCATAGAGAAAAGCAAAGGTTAGCAAAAGGCCTAATGAACACACAGCTGCCCAACACTGGAAAATACCCACTGCTGCATGCAGAGCCTCATACCACATTTTTAATTAGATGTGACAGCCCAGGGTTCAAACATGTGAGGAATTCCAAGCTAGATAAAAAGGGACCAGGAGAGATCAATAGGGATAAAGAGCCAGCGATAAGGAGAAGGACCTGCTTAATCTTGTTTTTATCTCTGTTTATTTATCCTCTGTCAGCAGTGCTCTCCTGATCAAATACACGGGCATGTAGAATCCAGTGTGCTTACTCCTTACGACATGACAATAACAACAGAGCCAGCATTCCCATCCCCGCCTGCCACGGCCTTGGGCAAACAGGGTCTTCTGCTTGCTGACACACAGCAGTCGCTGCCCGTGTTTGCTCATCGGCTTGTCATGGCACTCGGTGCTGGCGTGTCCCCTTTCTCTTCCCTTGCAGCTGATAACGAGTGTTGCTCCTCTCCAACACCTTCACATTTGACAACTTGCATTGGGCTGGAGACCAGCAAGATGAGTTCACGAGGTGTTGAGGAACGGAGGTGCTTGGCCATTGCCTGCTGTCGCTTCAAGAAGCTCAACTCTTCTCAAGCTATTTTTACTGAGCGTTTTGTTTTGTTGCTTTTTAAGGTGGACAAATCAGTTTGTATTCCTACTGAAGCTCTCTTCAAAACATGCACTCTGCAGAGGAGGGAGCGGGGGTGCAGGGGGCCTTGTGGAGCTCCACGGGGAGCACAGCCTGCACGCCCAGCCCAGGCTGGGTACTCGCTCGTTAGACCTCCTTGTCAGGGTTAAGTGGGGATTCCGTCTCTGATTTACACCCTTTCTGACAGCTCTGTTGTATGTCAACTCCAAATTTGGGCCCCAAATATATTTCTCTGCTCCTTAGGGTTTCACCAGCCTGTTTATACAAAGCAGGGGCGCTGGGCAGCCTGGGGAAACCTGCAGGAAAATGTGGTTGGGATTTTCACAAAACATGGGTCCAACATTCCCATCTGCCCACTCCCTTTGCACTGCCTGAATACACAATCAAACTAAACCCCAGGCAGTTGCCTGATTTAGAGCAGCTGAGGGTATAGCTGGATTTTTGGAGAGCACACATGCTGTGACTCCCGAGGAGAAATCGGTCTCTAAAGTAGAGAATGTATGGCAGCCCACAGTTCTCCATATATTCTCTGAGCTATTTACAGCCCCTCAGGCTTGTTGAACAAACCTAATTCAAGCAAGGCTATTTTAACATATCAAGTCTATTTCCGGAATGATTTGTCTGCCAAAAGTGCAACATGCCTTGCCTTCCATACAAGGCTTTTCAGCTGAAGACCACAGGAGGTAAAATACTCCTAGCGTTGTCCTAATTACCAGCCATCCCCATCTGCAAATTAGCAGTTTCTATAAGGCACTAGACAATATTAATCATAATTACCATTAGTACCTTGTAGGTTTATCATCTAGTATGGGTCAATGCAGAGGAAAGTGCTGATAGCATATTTGAGTACCTGCATTGGCGGTGATACTACTGAAAAGTGAGTACTGCATTTTCACAAACATAGATTCACTTCCTTCTAAAGAAGGTGTTCCACTGAAATACCCAAGCTAAACCTTGCCAGTTTACATCGTTGCTGTGGTATACAGAGATGGCTCAGAAAGTGAGGTGGTCTGCCCTACATCTTCTGGAGGTGCCTTGTTCTTGCTGCTGTCTAGGGAAGGGATCTTAAGTGATAACTTCCCTTGCCTAAATAACTAAACTTGTAACAGATTAATCAGCCTAAGGCATTTTTACAAACGATTTGTTAACCCCCTCAGCACCTTTGTGATAAGCAGAGGCTTCACAGGTGTTCTATACCAAGAAAGAAATGTTGTTTGCTTTACATGGCTCCCAGAGTCTGCTGGGGACCAAAGGTGACTTTAAGATGGGACAACCAAAATGTTTTTGTTTGTCTGTCAAAAACAGGTTATAAAAATCTCCTGTCAGGATTACCAGCCAACAAACAGCAGCAGTTCAAACAACACAGAACTCCCGCAGTTGCTTTCATAGGTGGGGCTTGCAAATGCTTTTCACCTTAGTTTAGTTTCTTGTTAACAGGCTTTGACTGTTTTTATGTATTCACACCTGGAAGAAACTGCAGGTGCCTTAAAATCCTTCCCCTAAACCTTGCCCTTACCACGACCCTTGTCATGACCCACGTAGTTATCAGAGAGCTGTTGACCACTTCTTATCATATCAGATCACAGCTATCTTAATATCACCTTGTACTACGCATCTAGTTAGCTATCTCCATCTCCTGCCAGGTAGACACAAGAATCAAATTTCTTAGATGTTACTCTGATAGAGATAGTGATAGTGATCTAAAAAGTGTTTGGGGCTTGCAGAGGCTGCCAACATTGGATGGGGTAAGGAGAACCATGCCAATCTGATGATTTACCTATGATCTGCTCAACCATGGGCCCTTTTTGTCCCTGAGGATTCATGGACAATTTTTGTTTTATGAACTGGCATCTTTTCCAATCCCTTGGCTGGTTTGGAGCATGCAGCAGGTGGGGTCCATTACAGATAATTGGTGCAAAGTGTTCAGCACAGAGCAGAGCACAGAACACGAGTGTGCATGACCAAACCTGGGGAACTGCAGACAGACTTGGACTAAGAAGTCATCACGAGTCTTTTGAGAGGTGTTTCTATTACTGGTGACCTTTTAGAAGTAACGATAGTCCTGTCCCATTTCTCCCACTGAATTTGGTCTGCCTTGCATTGCACAGGCTGGATGACTGTGCAGCTGAGCTGATAGCTTTGCATCCAGTGACAGAAGCACAACCACCACAGAGAGGATCCTGGCAGCCCGCAATTGCTTGCAGCTTTTGGAGAACTCATTTCCTTGTCTTCCTGAGAGGTCACATTCTTTTAACTGTCTGTGCAACTGGAGGAAGGGACCTTTATTTAAGGCTGCTCTTCCCACCTAGCGCCTTCAATGAAATTTTTGTAAGTTTTATATGATGGTTTTTGAAATCAGACCTACAAATCCCCCATCAGATTTCCCATCAAGACTGAATTCACCTGCAGCAGTCAAAATGACTCCAAGCACAATCAGGATTTCTATACGAGAAATGAAATGCCCACGTTCACACTTGTGTGGATGGTCCATGGATGGTCTCTGATGGGAAAGGTGAGGAGCTTGTGCATAATCCTGGTATCTTAATTTTGACACCCACCACAAGAAACATTCCAAAGCCAGTGTACTCATAGCAACATTTCCAAGTTCCAAGATAAAGCACAGCGGAAAGCAGGAAATTTCATTCACATTCCCATGTAGATTCTCCAAAGACTGACTCAGTTGCAAATCTCCTCAAATTAAACTCATGTGGAGTTTAGGAGTCCTGGTTCTTCACACATCATTGCTTTCCCACCATGTACCTCTTAGGACTGTACCTCCAAGGCAGCTGTCCCCAAGCCCAGTTTGGTGAGCTTGCTCCTACTTCCTCCACTGCGACTGTTTCTCTGAAAAAATATCTTCTTATATTTAGATCTTGAATTTCCAAGGTAGAGACCACGGATAATTCTTTCTCTATTTAACACCAGCACCTGACAGGGATCAGACATCTATGGGAGGATGCTAGGCACAGGTAACACAGCATAAAGAATAAATAAAAGTACTGTCCAGGATGGATCATTTTAACTCTTTTCTGATTGCTCAGAGATAGCTCTCTGACAAGCGAAACACCTTTGCCTTCTATCGTACTGTGTCTGAAGTGAAGGCAATATTTGAAAAAATTAAAGTTGAGAGGCCAGGCTACCCAGATATATAAACTGTGCATAGCGCTCCAATAGGTGATGCTCCAGCTAGCAGACTGATCTTGAGAAAGTGAACTGATACAGAATTTAAGAACTGTACAGTAAAGATAAGAAAGAATCTGCACATTGCTCAATAAATCTCAAGCTCCTGGTGATCCAGATGGTCCCTTTGCTCTCTTACTGATGTGTGATCATTAGCAGAGATGTGTAGCCCATCAGTAAATCAACCTAAATACTTTGTTATAATGATCCTCATTACAGAACATTGATAGATTGACTGTGCTCCATTTCAGTTTATGAGCAGAGCTCTTTGCTCTCTCTGGCAGCGTGATTAATGTGAGGTTCGCATACTTAACATTAGAGACCAGTATTTATGGTCTTAAAAACATCAAGAAAAAAGGAAAATGTCTGCTGTGACAGCTTATATAGTACAAGTGTCAAATCTTATCAAGGATCCTCTCATCCATTATAGCTTCAAGAGGTGCTATCATTTACCAAGCTGACCTGGCAGACCCCAGAGCCTCATTGTAACATTCTTTGTATGGTAATCCAGTTAGGAGCAAAACACAGGCTAACTGCGACACGGCTTAACACACTCATATTCTCAATAAAACTGTTACGGCGAAAGAAATCATCAGCAAGACACCCAAAGGCATTCTTCTCTAACGAGAAAAGATGCAGTCTAACTTTTCTTAGCCAAATGATTTTCTCTCTCCCTTGCTGTACAAAAAACCTGTGAGCAATGATGCCAGAATTGTAGTGGATGGGTGGTGCAAATTTTGAGGGGTCCATAGGGTAAGTCTGAAGTATGGTCCAGGCCAAGACATCACACTGAGCTTTGCGATGTTTAGAGTTGTTTCAATGTTGTTACCCTTTCATAAAGGAGGAGTGAAACTTAACAGGGTTTGCAAAAGAGGAATAATGGATTTGGCTGGTATTCAGGTTGAAAGGTTCAGGGTGTGCAAACCCTGCTTATGCTTACTAATTTTTCTTACGGGACTCAGGATCCAAAATCTTGAGCGGGGGAAGCAGATCAAACAACTCAGTTTGGATACCCTGTTGCAAAGTCAGGCTTCACAAAAAGACCTGAATCTCCTTCCACCTCCCGCACATCAGGGATGTGACTATAATAGGCACTGCCTGCTTGAGGAGCTGCACTGCTCGGTGGTTGCCATCACAACATGTTTCAGAGATGAGCTAAGAGGCAGCTTGACCTGGTTGATTTATTAATACTCTCCTATAAGAGGACAGGTGTTACTGAATGACTAATAGTGGCCCTATTCAAGGTAGTTAAGCACTCAAAGGCACTTAAATGTGCACGTAATTACTGATACACCTCAGTATCATTGACTTCAAGGAGATGTCAACATGAGGTTAGAGTAAAACACATGCTTAACTGCTTTCATGAATCAAGGTCATTATTTGATTAAACTACTCGTGATATTTGTGAAAATACTGACAAATTGCAAAAGTTTCCCTGACATGAGTTTGCATATTATTTGTCCACAAATGAGAACGACTATCATCCATCTTTTCTCCTTTTGTCTGAACTGGTTCAAATGACACACCTCTTTTGTACCAAAGGTGAGTAACTGCAAACTGTGTATCAGGAGATCCAATGTACTTCAGTTTCAGTATAGTGATTTTAAGGAACACAATGACAGTCAGGTTCAGGGATTGTCATTTCTGTTTTATCACATCTGAAACCAACCAAGCTATGCCTAGGACCAGGTTGTGAACCAATAACACACAAAACAACAAATAGAACTAAGTTTGGAAGGAAATTGAATAACATTTAATAATATAGTCAGCTTTACCTACAGGGCTCTGCACCAAATGAACAGGCAGTTTTTTTGAAGAGGCTGGCTTCACTGGCTGCTGAGAAGCTGTAGTTCCTGGCTCCAGGGAGAGAACACGCCAGTGGGACATCAGACAACATGTAACTTGCATACATAACTTCATGTAGGGACATAATCAGTGAAAGTGAGAAAAACTGTAGAAAACAACATCAGGAGTTTTAGCAAAGGATGAAGATATCACTATACCACACAACTTCCAGCCAACAGCAGATTCCATGCAAGAGCCTCAAGGCAGTGGTGTTTCAAAACACCTCCATGACTTGAAGGTTAACGTTATCTGCCACTAGCTGGGGAAAGAGGTTTGATGTCTTTTTGTTTGGGGAATGTTTCTTTTTTTATGATAAAGAGCTCTCAAATTCAGCTGTGGCTTGCAGTTAAATCACTGCCTCTAAATGCCTCTCGGGTCAATGACAGCTCTCCTGAGTCGTGCGGAGATGGAAGCTTACAAAATATCTCCGCTTGACGTAAAGGGAAGGGCTTACCCAGAGATTTATTGGGGGAGAGGCCGGGTTTGTGCCAGACTTAAAAGAGAACATGCTTCTACGAGATAAATTCATTTTCATGTTTATTTATTTAGAGCAGAAAAAACGGAGCTGCCTAGTAGAGCATATGCTGGGCGTAATGAAAGACAAACGTCAGCTTTTGAAGGAAAACACCCATTCATCAAAGGACACGGAAGAACAAACAACTTCTTCATTAAAACACAATCGAAAGGTGGCTTCTCCTCTCCACTCCACCTGCTTTCCCAAGTTGGGGGTTGCATGGGAAACTGCTGCTCTCTCTGCTTTCTTATGACTTTATCTTGGAGAAGATGAAAGCTTTTCTTAAGGACTTCTTAAAGCTCAGAGATAAGGAAAGATAATAATAAAAAGTGGTCCACAGTACCTCAACAGCTTTTTTTTCCACTGTTTCAGAGACGACGACATCTAAATTCAGTCCAGCCCTATTGTGGCAGGTCCCAGACAAAGGATGGACTCCATACCTGGGACAAATTCTGATGGGCATTCTGAACTCTTAACACAAGTCTTTGTGGTAGGCGTTGGAAGCTGGTAACATAATACATCCCCAAGACCCTACTAAATAGGAGGAAGCAATCAAAATCTTCTAAATTTTCCCAGGATGGAAAAGCAATTTCCTCCTCCAGCTGTAAGAATGGAGCAGATTGAAAGGTCTCAGGGAAAGTAATTATGGCCCTTTGATGAGTCCATCAGGAAGCTGAGACTGGTTCATTGGTGTGAATAAACATTTTCATCTTTGACCTAATTATCTGTGTAAATCTAAGAAAAAGAAATTACCAACTTAATGTGCCTGGTGTTGATACTCCTATGTGCAATGTTGATTTCTTTTGTGAAGTATCACATGGATATATGAAGATAAGTAATGAATAAATGAATAAGAACAATAGCCAACTTACGTGGTTGATACCCCAGATAAATCCACCCAGGTCTGGGCTCCGGCTGGTTTATATTGTTGTTTTCCACTGCTCTTTCTGTGATTCTTCTGGCCAGTCCTCAGTGAGGTTTTTGATTATGTCTGTAATTATATCAGTTGTCTGGATCTCTGGAAGCTGTAATTAATTAATTTTAGTAAAAACATGAAATACGACAGAGAAGTACAAGTGTTGCTACGGCAGTCCCTCAGATGGTCTTTTAATATAGCATCAGACAAGAAAGCTAGAGATTAGAAAATGACTGAAACACTGCTCGATTCTTGCAAGCTTTTAATTTGAAGTCACAGTTCAGTTCAGCCCTTTAAAAACAGGTCAGCTGAGCCCAAAAGATCATGTTTACAGTTCCCAGTTGTCAGCAATAATGTGCTGCTTAAAAAAGAAGGCAGACTTTGAGACTCTTCTTTAAGTATAGATTAGATATAAAACAGAATGAGTAAAAGAGAGAAATTCTGCTTTGCAATTAAAATCTGCAAACTGGACCCGAGAAGGAACAATACAGCTTCAATCCAGGAACACCTTGCAAAACCAAAGCCTAGAAAAATATAACTAGGTAAAATTACTCACCATCCTGATCACACAACATTGGTGTTGACTGTTCTTTGGATGTAATTGGAAACTTATTAACGATGATCCACTTTAGCTGGGGATTTTCTTAACCTATAAAGTTCAAGTAGCTATTTCTTCTCCCCAAACCACTGATCTGGCTTTGCTGTCTCTGAGACTAAATAGACGCCTTGTGCAAGTGGCCTTATTGACAACGCTCAGAACACACGATTTTGTTCTCAAAATGTAAGCAAGCAGACACCCAGGTTTAACTTGTGACCTATTAATATACCTAGCTGGGACACAGCAAGGCCACAGGCATTTCAAATTGTGTATTCGTTTGAATAACACATTACTTTGTGCTCAAGCACAGCCCAAGCCCAAGGAGTTCTGTGAGCCAGAAGGGAGGGGCAATGTAAGCTGAACCACCCGGGGAAGAGCTGGGACATGAAGGGGCAAAATCCTTCTCTTTTTTTTCTTTTTTTTTCCCCCTTTTATTTTTTTTCTGGTTCTTGGTCCAGGGAAGAGTAACCGGGATGAATCCTCCAGCTGTACTGGTTCAGCTATACTGGCCATTGTGTGCAGGGCCATAAGCTCAGCCCTTTGCATCCATACAGAAAACAGCAACAGCCACTTCCACACCTCTTCTTCCACCTCTCTTCAGGTTATCTGCTGATCTCCCAGTATGCTGTTGGGGAGAGGGAAGAAGTAACAGCTGTTATAATTGAAAGTAAATGTGCTCACACAAGAAAAAATTACTGCACTTACCTCTTGTTCCATAGTAGTTACATAGGATCCATACCTGGGCATATACCAGTCTACTTTCATGCTACTCATAATTATGTTGCCTTGCATATCTGAGGTCTCATAACGCTTGTTCAGACAGTGACAGAGTGAGTGGTAGACATCTCATCTAGCTTCAGCAACCAAAAACATTGACATTTGATCTAACAGAGTCCCCATGACCAATGGAAGGTAAGACAATTTCCAATAAGTTGTGGTTTCCAATTCTCTCAGGGTATGATAAAGGCTCCAATCTCTTTCTAACAAGTAGAAAATGCCAGAGATCCAACCTCTTCCAAGAGCAGATTTTTTAAATTATTATTGTGTTTTGGGAGGGTAAACTCATCAAACTTAGCAACACTGCCAGAAAATGCCTTCTCTCATAGCTGATTCTATCAGCCCACCGCCAAGGGCAACCTCCCAGCCCCACCTGCAGGGCAGTTCATGTGAAAGCTGTGTCGATCACCTGTAGAAAAATTAGCCAAGGTAGCTGATCCAGCCTTTTGAATTGGGCTCAGTTGACATGGCTTATCTTGCTGAAGTGACAGAAAAAATTTACATGCTCCAATCTGCTGGTAGAAGCCATGGCACAGCAATAGTGCAGAGACAGACATGATCAGCCAGGAGTAAGAATCTCTTCCAGAGGTACAGCTGGGGCCAGAAATATGTGTCTTGGATAACGGGATAGGGTAAAACATTTCACATTTTTTCTTCAGTTTATCAAAAACTAAAAGCTATTGCAAGTCCACAAATGATTTGAGGACTAAAGCTTGTCTACTTTAGTAACAATGTTCTGATTTTCTTGTGCCAAACAAAATGAAAATGGCAATCCTAGAGATAACCAAGCAGTCAAAATATTCGGGCCCAGAGATTTGTGCATAAAAGCACTTACCTAGTTTTCAAAGCATGTCAGGAAGTTCCACTCCTTGGAAAAAAGATTAGCGATATGTCAGGCAAAGCAGATGCAGTGGCTGAGAAAGCTACTTTAAGGCAAATAAATGAATGAGAGAGGTCCTAGGAAGCAGATAATACACTAAAAATAATTTCATTGCAAAGGAAGGGATATTAGAGGTCACCTTTTCTGCTACTTGTCAGGAGTCCTGCACATGGAGCACAGCATTGAGATGGTCATAGAATCATAGAATGGTTCAGGTTGGAAGGGACCTTAGAGATCATCTTGTTCCAACCCCCCTGCCATGGGCAAGGATACCACTCACTAGACCAGGTTGCCCAGAGCCCCATCCAGCCTGGCTTTGAATACTTCCAGGGAGGGGGCATCCATGGTCAAATGATCCTTGCACTGTGTTGGATTTAGATCCAACTCTGGAACAAAACCTCATACATGCTAAAATCAGTGTGGGGAAAGCTGCATTTGCAGAATTTTCCAATAGCAGAATCACTGCAAGAAATGCCTTTCTGCTGTCATTCACATCTGCCCATGGCCTCTCTTTCCCCCTGCTGCAAGTTTTCATCCCCTCTGTCATGCCCATTTGGTTATTATCCCAGATTTAAACTGGGTCAGTAGAAGTCCAAGAGAATCAAGAACCAACCCTTTACCCCTAATACATGATGTGATTTTTGGAGGAAAACGTCTGATTCATGTTTACCTTTCTGAATCACCCTGTTCTCTTGCTCCCTAGATGTCAGGAGGCTAGAGGAGATATTGTGAAATATTTCCCAAGCCAAGCGGAGCAGAGATGAAAGGTGGGCAAGTTCACAAAAATTTTGTATCATATTTTTCACTGGAGCTCAACAGCTGAGATCTGGCCATTACAGTTGAAGAAGGAAACCTTCAAAGATTTATGTGGTGTTTTGGCAAGCTAAGATCCCCTTGTCTTCTGGAAGAATGCTGTATGAAAATATTTAGTTCATTTACCAAAGTATGGCTTGTCCCTTGCTGATCCTGCTCCATAGGAGAGGTGACATGTTTCTATTGAACCTATTGTCCTCAGAGCATGCATTTAATGATGTGACTTAAAATGGAAGACTCCCAAAGTGGTGATCCTCTCACTAATAAAGTTTAAACTCATCACACATTGGCAAGGTTTGAACCAGCAGGCCCACCTGGGCCAGGCTTGATCCTCCAGGGCACAGCAGATGTATCTGCACCAGTGAACCCTAGCCTCAGAGGCACCTTGCAGGTGGCTTTCCTGTCCTGGAGGCCAGGAGAGGCAAGATGTGGACTATCCTTTGCCAACTGGTGGTAGGGCCTGGAAATGCTCCCAAACACATCAATCGCCAAGGATAAAAGTAACCGAAGAGCGCAGAGCGCTGCCAGTTTCTCAAGTCAAGGTAGGCTAATTTTCATTAAATTTTATAGGTGGATATTTTCTATCAGCAGTGGGGAACAGCTTGAAGGTTAAGAAAAAATTTAGGTACTCACATTGCGGTATCTAATATGTGGAGCTTTCTAATCTCCCACAGAAATAGTGAAAATCTACAGCATGATTCAGCTGCATAATCATAGGCATTTATTGACCTTTCAGATGCTGTGAGCATCAGAGATCCATACAGGGTTGGCCAGTCCAACACAGGCCATGGAATCCCATGCTCCAAAGGGACAGAGACCCATACAGCCAAATGGAACAGCAAGAGCTACTGAGATGGCACCATGCAGTTGTGAATTGTGCATCCAGTCCACGCTTTGACATTCAATTTTATGTTCTTACCTGTATACAAAATCTTACCCCAGAAGTCTGGTGAATCCCACCTGGCATTTCAGTGCTTGGAATGTGTGATGTTGGGATGATTGTATTTGTCCTCAGTGCAGCAGTGCAAGTGGGCAGAGGTGATCATCAGTGAAAACAGATGACCTGAAGCCATCAGCACAGCTCCTGCTGGGAACAGGCTGTTGGACTAGACAGACCTTGACAGCTATGGATGGATCCATGCCTCCAAAAGCAGGTTGATTTATATCCAGAGTCTGCAGTAACTCATGCCATGCTCAGGAGAAAGGCTGTTAATTGCTAGTCTGTAAAAGCTGAGATAGAAATTAGAACAATCTCCAAAGGGCTCAGACAGTTTAAGAGAGGAAATCCCATGGACATTATATATATAAATGTATATATAAGTCCAATGAGAATATAATGTTCCCAAATCTCCTTTCTTGACTAACTCCTCTTCAGTTTTTTTGGCTTTGGAGTGGAGGTAATGTTATGCATTTTTAAAGATCCTCACATTTCCTGCAGTTGTTCTCCATGCTCTTTTCTCCGCACAGTTAACCCTTGCTGTCTCGTGGAGTTGTCCTACAACGTGTGTGACGCTGCTCAAGCACTTCAACGGAACTTATCAAAAAACATTTGCATGAATGTAAACTCCAGAAACAACAACAAAATATTATGAAAAATGTATGTCCCAGAGGACAAAGAAACTCTGAGCTTAGTGGGTGTGTGTAGCAGGGTAAGTGATGGCTGAGCGTTCTCTCACAAACAATGGGGAATTTGGAGCAGTTTTCTGCAAGTTTCATGTAGCTTTCTTCCTCTTTCTGAGTCTGCAGGCCCAAATATGTCAAGATTTCAGTATTATCTCCATCATCAGTCAAAATAATCAATTCAAAGAAGCAAACAATGAAAAGAACCTAGTAATGGTGAGGCACCTTGGAAAGGCCTCAAAATAAAGCTGCATGATTATGCCTCCTGCATGTGTCTCTTTTTCTTTTTCCTGAGGCTTTAGTTCTTGCTCTTACAGGGGAGTATTGTGTGGTAAAGGGCTGTCAGATTATATGTTTGCACATGGGAAGAAAGAGTGGTATTTGTAATAGCTAATGGGAATTGGCATCATGTTGTATTATGTACTATGGTCATTCATATTATCGGTGTTATTGTACCACAATATACACATATACATAAAGCCAGGATTTGGGCTATAGGAACTCTTTCAGTAAAGCCTCTAGTTTGATCATGTCTGTCTACTTCAAATATCTCAGACATTTTATAAAATAAAACAATTTTAAAAACTTTCTTTGTTGCTTTTGAAATGAAGTGACTGGCTAACTGCCACGCACTTCACAGGACACAGGATTTCTCCCTTATCATCTCTGTAGTGCTTTGGGCTGTCAGAAAAAGAAAGGTCCATTACTATTTTAATGTAAAACGGCATTATTGTTTTTGAGTTGCTTCCTCCATGTGGAAAAAAATTAATGTCAGAACCAGTATGAAGATATGATGTCTACTACATGAGAGCAACAGGGGTGGCATTTTTCAGCTACCTCCCACCTGGGTACCTCAGAGCACTCCTCAGATCTCATAAAAGCTATCTTTGCTTATCATTGAGAGCATTAGAGTAACGGGATGTTGATGATTTGTCCTGTTAGAAAAGGATGATAAAGCAATGCTAGCATCTATGCTTTCTCAGGTCTCGTTCCACTTCTTAGCTTCTGGCCTTCGTCCCTTCTTTGTATCATGATATCCACAAATGCACAGAGAAAGATGCCCACTCTGCAATAACTCTAGGCCAATGGTATGCAATTTTCTCTTTGCGTCCCATCATGGCAACCTTGAGCCTTCCTGAGTTGGCGAGGAATAAATCCACTTTTCTCCAGTCATGATGCTGGGGTTTACTTTGTATGCCCAAAGAAAAAAGTTCAACTCATTATTTCCAGTATAAAGTTTAATATACACAACAGGCCTGAGTTCATAAAGTCAGAAATGTATGGAATGAAACAGAACCATTTCAAAACCGTGAAAAATATACATTCAATTAGAAATGGATCAAGATGATTTATTTATGCAGTAGTGTTGAGAATATATGTCAGGGAATATTGCCATATAGTTCGTCTTGCTGCTGGAGGTGAATCTGAGTCACTATGCTTGGATCTTAGGCTGAACTTTCCCAGAACTTGGGAGGAAGCCTTTAGATCTCACTGGAGAACATTAACTCCAGCTTGTGAAGGTTTTTATTTTATTTTATTTTTCTACCTGGAAACATCATAGACATCAATCTATGCAGTCTCCTGCCAGGGTTTCAAGCTGGTCTCAGTACAGTGATGTTTCTCCCTCAGTATCCTGTTGCGCCAGAGAAGGCTGGAAGAAGTGGCTGTTCATCAAACAGAGAGGACTTGGGTCTCCATTGCCCCTCTCCCTGTCCAGCTACCTACCATTAGCCTACAGTGCCTAGAAGATCTTCTCACCACCCAAGCCTTTGCTGGTGCAAGTGATCATTCTGCCTCTGGAGCAAGAGGGAGCTTACCTCTTCTGCAAGAAACAGCCCAGGTGGTCACAAACGCTCACCAGACCCCTCCAGCTGAGACAACAACATTCCTCTCAGCAGATAGGTTTGGCCATTGGGTTCATTCTCCAGCCAACTTTACTTTCTCTGACTGAGGCCATTTTCCTGTCTCCCATTTCTCCATGTTGGAGCAAGCAACCTAATAATTTGAAAGACACTCTCAAATGGTGTAAAGCAAGCTGCTCTTCTCATTTCCAGCTCCCAGGCATTTTCTCCATCAGTCACAGTCACAGGGTGCCAGATAGCTACCAGGAGGAATTAGTCATCAAGTAACATTTGCTTTGGCTTAGCACACATTTGTTTAAATGTTAAAGTCTCAGCCTGTTCTTTATTCTAACATGTTTTGTCATTTGCCTATGACCACCTCCAATGTGTTTTATAGCAGGCTCTTTAGGATTCTAGGAAAAATGTCTTGATGTGTGCTCTGCTCTGTGCCTTCACAAGGTGTATGAGCATGAAGGCCAGGACCAAGTCTGTGAGAGGAAGCTCTTGCTATGTGGGTTTTACTGGGTGAATTCAATGGAGAATATCCCAAAACATGTGTGAACATAGCATTTGCAAGCTGTACTTTCTTCTGAGTCTATGCAGTGTGGTGCCAAGTGCAATGCAGTGTTTCAAGACAGTCTTGTATGTGTTACATTACTGCAATCAGATTTTAAGAGAGTTGTTGGCCATGGGAGACTTTTATATCGTAGTAAGATTTTGCCATTTAGAAGAAAATGCTCCTACTTCTCATCATGACAAGCATGACAAGTATTCAGAGCAGTGAAAAGCAGCATCTCATCTGCAGAACAAGCCTTAGCCTGGCCGAAAGGTACTGTTATGGGATGTAGGAGCCCAACACACAAGCTCTGCCTGATTTGACCAAAGGTCTGTAAACGAATCCCATGTGTTTACTATCTTCTCCTTAACTACCAGGTCACTTAGAGAATAGAATGCATGAGCTATTTTGCTTGTGATGTAAGTCACCAAATGTGCACTAGACAAGAGACAATCTGCTTCCAAAGCTCAGAAATAAATCTATTCTAGCGTAGGTAAAAAAATTTAGCCCTTTTCAATCTGACTCTAAATTCCATCTTCATAGGAATCTGTATATTCCTATAAAAAGCTTCAGGAATCTGACATTTTCATACAGAAAGAGATATGAAACTATCCAGTAAGTACTATTAAAAACCTTTAAATGTAAGTAAACTTTTATTGTCAGCATTCAGGACTTTAATATTTCATTTTCTGTCTGCCAATATTTTTATTAAAAAGTAGTTTTGCAAGATGTGGGATACTGTGGCTGGGTTCTCATTTGTTATGCTATCTTGCTCCTTTAAATGGTGTTTCAAAGAAAGCAGCTTTTTGGCTTTTCTGCTTTTCTATCTACTGTAACCACAGGACAGTAAAAAAAAAAAAAAAAAAAAAAAAAAAAGAAAAAAAAAAAAAAAAAAAAAAAAAANAAAGAGAGAGAGAAAGGAGACCAAGTGTTTTCAATCTCCTGATCATGTAGGCATGGTGATCATTAGATCAAAATGATGATGTCATTTTGATAATTGCTGCTATCGTCAGAAAATCACAAGCTACTTTTAAAAAAAAAAAAGAAAAGGCTTTTAACACCATTTGGTAATATTGAGGCAAAGGAAGAAGATGTGATCTGCCTGTTCCAGGTTGCCCAGCAGTAAGAGCTGACAGTAGACACCATGTCTTTTAAGGCTCTGCTTGTGCTAGCAAGTGCCTTGTCACAACAAGGAGAGGATTGGTGGAATGACCAGATGGTGCTAAGGACTCGATACCCACATTTCTGTATGTTTCAAGAGGCTTCAGCTGGACTAGCTCCAGTCCATGCCTGAGCACTGAACTTTCCTTGGATGCTGGAGCACTTGAAGTGTGTTTCTGACACACAACTCGTCAAGCCATGCCCAGCAATGGCTCATCGCCAGGGCTAAGTTAGGGCTATGATATATGAAGGCTGAGGCAGCATTTTGTAGTGTCTCCAGTGTGGTAACTGCTTTTTTTGCTTTTGCAGCATTTTTGTTGATTTAGCTTCTTGAATTTCTTGAAAGCCCTACTGATGGGCTGTGTCAGCTACCATAATTCTTTGCAGTTTGGTGGCGGAGGGAGCTTCAGGGAAACCACGACCTGTGGGGTGGGTGCCCAGGAACGTCCTCCAGGTCAGTGGGCTGAGCCATACTGTTGTGCTATGGCAAGGGAAGGCCAGACCCTTACAAAACCCAGAGGAGACTCATTCAGCTGTGAGAAGCAGCTGTTTCTGTTAGAAGCTGATGAATATTGCACAGAAAAGGGTTCCTGAGTCTCAGCTGAGCATTTTTGACTGTTTTTTTTTTATAACTGGAACCTCAGCTATCTAAGCATAAATGAAATATGCCCATGTCTGCCTATCCTATAAATAAATAACCAATAAAATTTAAACTAACCCTGATATACACAACAAAGACCAATAATGGGAGGTTTCTCTGTAAAACCTACACGCTGCCATAACTTCAGGCTAAACAAGTCTGAACCAAGAAGTGTTTTGTCCCAGATCTGTATATTTTATGGGAAGCTGATGCTTATTTTCCATGGGAAACTAATTTTTCCAAAGGACAGTTTCAGCTTGGCGGCTTAGTGCCGTGCTGCTGCGACAAGCTGCTCTTTTTGCAGCGCTGACAGATTTTTGAGAAATATTTATTTTTTCAACTAAGTCATGAGGCCAGTGACAGGTACATTCTGGAATGAAACAGAATGCAGGGAAGCAGGCAAGAAAATAAGGAATTTGGAGCACAGCTTTTTACCAACACAGCCAGTTTGGACATAGGTTGCGGTCACATTTGTGTAGCTCTTAGCAAAAAAGCATTAATTATGTGGTAGTTCAAGTTTGTTCACCAAATTAAAGAACCTGAGTGGAAAATTCTGTCAGGTAGACTCAAAAATTAGTTTTGCTTTTTTTTCCGCTGCCAATATGTAAGATATAAATCATTCTGCTTGATCCAGACCTGCATTTTTGAATAGAAAAAGTAATAAATCAAATGAAAAATATGTTCCACTTCCAACTCTGACCTTAATGATAAAGAAAAGCTTGATGTCCGTGAAAAATTGTTTCTGTTTAACTCTTAACCAGTGACACTTCTGAGGCTTTCATGCATCTTAAGAGAAAGCATCAAGCAGAACATGATCCAAAAGGCACAAACACAGATTTTTCCAAGTTAAACATCTTCTGGAACTAGTGTATTTCAAAATGTCTTTCTTATTCCTTCAAGAATTTAGACATTTGAGCTTGGACAGCTACTCAAAGCAGCACCTAATAAGATGGATTTCTTACATAAATCAGGCTATGAATATTTTGTAACGCATGCAATGATGTTTTGATTCCTGATCTTTCATTCTCCCCTTGTATCGTGAGACCTCAGCCAGTGTCAGCTGTGGTGATGTTCTCTGGGACATGATGTGAAACAATAACGTTTTTTGCAGAGACCTTCCAAGCAGATGGTTATCAATCACTGAAAGCTGCCCAGAATAAACAGAAAAGGGGCACAAAGGGTACCTGGTCAGAAAGATCGCATCAGGATGTCAGCTTGTCCCAAATCCCTTTTTATACACCATCAGTGATCTGAATCACTATTTTCCTCCTAAATTCTTCCTTGTGGATGGAAACTGGCATATACTTTCTTGTTCTTGCTTTCATTACTGAATACAGCCAGTCCACCCACAAAGCTCTCAGTGAGCATAATAAAATAATTGCATCCAATATTATGCTTTCCTCACACATTGCAGATTATTTCAGCACTCAAAAGAGTTCATGCATAACCACAAACACTCAGGAAACAGAATTCAAGAGATACCCAATGACCATGACTTGCCAGAAACTGAGCAGGCTTTTGAATTATTGGCTTTTAAGATCACATTTTGTTTTAAAAAAGGAAACTTCTACAAACTTTTCAGGTGAATGAATGTTTATAAAAACAGCTCTCTAGTCTTTTGTATCTGTAATTTTCCTCACATTTCTAGAAGTGGTGCAAAAACTGTTACTTGTCAAAATAGGCAAACACAGATGGGGTAGGTTATGAGGCCAGGCAATTTTAACACATAAAGCACTGATCACAGTAGCTGGTAAATTGGCTCATATCACACTGTGCTGACTTCATACTACTGTTATTTAGGTCACTCAAGCACTTTGGAAAAACAATGAAGCCAATGGTTGAACATGATGCAAAGTTGTACATGAAGCATTGATTATGAGCAGCCAATTCTGGCTCCTGTGTTCTGTGAATAAGATACCTGGAAGCAAGTGACGTCATTGAGATATTAATACAGTCATCACCACTCAGGAAGCTTAATGTACCATTGTCAAACTTTCCATTGCTGTGAGTACAAAAATGGCTGCAAGAAGTCTCCCATGCCTTTCAAACCTTCATGGAGGTAGAACCCTTTTAAATGAAATAAAATAACATACTCTGTAAAGTCAGCAAAATAGTCCTTTGCAATCTTGCCCCCTGTGCCAGCTAAAATTCTTCTGTGTAGTGCCCAAGCAAGGCTGGAGTGCTCCAGAAGGTATTCCCAGCAGATGTATAGGACAAGGGATGTCCCTAAGGTCATTTCTTTTGCTGGTTTAGGCAAAGTTCAAGCATAAAAATTTCTGAGCAATGCAGAAATTTGTTGAAGATCTCAGAGTCCTGGAACTGTAAAATAATACATTGTCTGCAGAATGATTTCTGCTCTTTCTCCAAGCTTGTCTGGTTGTAGCAGGGAGCAGGGCAGGCTGTCCTACGTTAAAACGTAATGTTACTGTCTGTCACCCCTTGGGAACTCTGAAGTGCACTCTGCAAGGATATTACCAAAAGAAAGTTACCAGCACCAAATATGTATAACAGAAACAGAACAAGATCCAACTGGGGTGTAGATAGAAGGAAACAATGAGAGGATCTTGGGCAGCACAGCAGGAGACCACTCAGCTGTAAGCACTGCCACATTATTTTGTAGGCATGACTTGGAGTTTTTGAAAGCGTGAAGACACATTTTCACATCTGAGCAACAGCATCAGGATGCTGCAGATCAATCTTCACCCATTTTGCCCAGTAAAGCAAAGCATGCTGAGATGCATAAAGGGATGATCTGCTAATGCAAAACCCATCTCTCCTCCAAACGGCAACTGTCAAGACACCTATCCTGGGACTCCACGTTCCTAGTCTTTCCCTTCACTTTGTAGCAAAAGCTTTACATTTATACATTTTTTCCCTCTCCTGGCAGCCCTGCAAAATCCAAGCTGGATTCATTCCCTCTTTTGCCTCATCACCACCAGCGAAGGAAACCAAATACTCAATATTACGTGCAACCTCATGATGTCCAGATTCAGTTCTTGCTGACATTTTTGCAGCTCTATTACTTCAGATGGACTTAGACAAGTCCAGAAAACTATAATTGCTTCTCAGGACATAATCATGACTCAGAGTATTTGAGAGAAGAGGACTCAGACCCACAGTTCTTGGAAACAAGTAATGAGATCGGTGGCTGTTTATGTTGAGTACATCTTTAACATATTTGCAGAGTAAGGCAAAACCTTCATTTTCAAAAACTTATTGCTTCTAAGCCAACTTCATCATCTTTGAAGCCCAACTCTGGGCTTTTTATAGTTTAACAGAAACTTGAGAATCTCTTAAGTTGTAAATTTTACTGGTATGTCTGTCCCAGGAACCACCTCAGAAGCCCCAGACCAAACTGCAGTAGAGCTAGCCTCTCTTTATGGTCCATGGAGAAAACCAGGAGTTTCTACAATTCAGGCCATCTAACTCCACCTGGTGCTTTCCAGCAAAATGAATCTTGTCCTAGAAGAGCCTTTTTCTTTCCTTAAATGATCCCAGGGCAACTCACAATATAGTTCGCACCTAAAGTTAGGTTAAATTAAGCTTATTCAAGAAGCAGCGCTACTTATTTTTGTGACTGAATTTCAGATTTATTCTTTTAAAGAGCATCTCATTTTTGCTGGCTGGTGATGTGACTGTGCTGGTAGCCACACTAGTGAGTACCAGTGTGTTTTGTCACATGTGTAAGCTTTCTCATCTAATCAAAAACAGTTGAGCTCTTGCCCTGCACTCACTTTGCCATAGATTTTAAGTCTTGTTATTCCATTTTCCCCAATCTGAAAAAAGATCTAAGACCAGGTCTCCACCATATGAAGGAGTCATCTTTACCCAGGAATGTTTCAGAGAACAACAACATTTTGGATTAGCTGTCTGGTTGGTCCTCCAGAAAATTAACCTGTGACTAATTGTTTCTTCAGGATATTTGTTGTTGTTCAGGTGCAAAGAGTTTCAGCTTTCTCATTTCTTTGATCAGGAGCAGTAGATACAGCTGTGAGGCATTGCTGAAATCAGTATCAACCTCTTTGCTTTCCACAGGGTTCTGGTGCTTAAATGAAAAACAAACAAATAAAACAATAATAACAACAACAACAAAAAAAACACACAAAAAACAAACAAAAAACCCCATCACCACCACAATAAATGCTGCAGACAGAGGATGTCCCAAAGCCTTGAGTGAGCCAGCATCACTTCCTCCACAGCAGGGATAAATGATGGTGTTGCAAATTTTGAGATACTGTCTAGCAGATATTGCTCCAGAGCAGTTATACTTTTGCTGTGTAGCTTCTCCTGCCAAAGCTTACAGCACTTATGGACTCCATCACCAAGAGATATTTTGTGTTCCTTTTCCCTTTTTGCAACTTTGCTCTTCATCCCAAAATATTCCCTTATTTCTCTCATGTCTTTCTCCTTCTTTTGCTCACAAATAAGAATTTGTGACTTTGTTTATCCTGGATAAACAAGGGACAATCTCATGTGCAGCTTTCCAAAAGGTTTGCACTGTTTTTCTCCACTTCCTCTTTGAATCTCAGGTGAATTCAAGAGAATTTCTGCCAGGAACTAAGAGAGAGAGAGAGAGCTCTGGGCAAGTAAGGCAGGTAAAACACACCGAAGAAGCACAGTGAGTGGTCCTTAACAGAACAGGATACCTCTTCCTCTGCACGCATAGTTTCCCTCTCCTTCGAGGAACAGCACAGGTCAAGCACTATAACTCCATTTATTACTGAACCACGAGGGAAAAGAAACGCACCAAAGGTCATCACTGTGAGTAATGACACAATGGAAGGTCTAAAGATCTGCCTTTGAGATATCTCTTGAAACCTTCTTACACTCTTCCTAAACAGCCATCGAAGCGTTCAGTGAGGGCACCTGGGGAAAACAAATGAAAACCTGATGAACCATGACAAAGTGGGGTCATCAACATATAAGCTTAAGGAGAAGGGATTACTCTCTCCTGATCATTCTGGATTGCTGGTTTCTGTGGCAGCTGACCATGCACTGGACACCTGCACCACTGCAGCAGTTACTGCATCTTTTTTTGGATGTGGTAATAGGCTGAGTTGTGCTTACCATGAGTTACAGGACAAGTCAATGTTTTTCACAGAAAGGCAAGACAGGAACATAGCTGCCTCCTGCTGAAATACTCATTGGCATAATGGTAATCTCTTCTAAAGGTTAGAAATAGAGTCAGCATGAAACATTTATAAGTAGAAGACTTTAATTAGAGTTTTTAATTTTATAATAAATGTGGTCAGAAGACTCAGAGAGCTTTACACACATAGATACAAATGTTATGATGAATTTTACATAGAAGAATGTATTCTGTTTACTTTTTTTCTGAGTCTCCATCCTACTTTTATTCCAAAATAACTTTCCTAAGTGACATCTTTAATATAAAATAACACATTGACTTTCTTCAGAATTTAATCCAGGATGCAGGGTGCCTTCATCTGGTTTCCCCCCAAACTCCCTTAAAGCCCTATAAATCTGTGACTATTTCCTCTCTGCAGCCTCAGGGGATATAGAATTACTTCACAACTCCTCGAGCCCTGAGCAATCAGCATGGCTGATGGAGAGCCAAGATCAGAAGGGAGCTGCTGAAATTGGGATGTGAAACAAAAATAGTCCCCTGGAAAGGAGTAAAGCACAATGACAAAAGCATTCCTTTTTGGAATTACATCATGATGATTATCAGAACTCACGCTTAAGTGTTAGAAAAAAAGAGAAAAATAAACAAAACACAATAATTTTCTTTACATTTGCCTCTACCAATTGTTAAAACAGTAACAACTGTCATATGTTTCCAGTCACAGCCCATCGTTAACAAAAATACTGTAACAGCACTTAACATGGTCATGGGCCAATGCAATTTAGTTTTATCATAGTACAGGCAGTAGTTCCTTGCTTTTCCTGTAAAGGGATAAATAATGTTTCAGCTTTACTTTTATAGAGTTCTATTTTAAAAAGCCACATACAGCCCCCACGTTGCTGTTTTACTGCATGATCCATGTCATATTAAGCTTCATCTTTGCATAAGTTTTACTGAGCATTGTATTACTGCTGGCTTTGATGTACAGTTTAATGTTCACGTGTAGGTTTGGGCTAAGGGACACAACAAATTGCTCTGGTTACTGCTTACATCAAAATGTGTAGTTCTATGACTGCGGTACACAGTACAGTGTGAAGGATTTCAGTCACCAATGTTGAAAGAACAGATTTTTGCCACTCCTTGTCCCCAACAAGGGGAAAATAAAAGCAATGTGTTTGGCCACTATTCCATTTGTATTCACATGAGGATCAAAGCACAGTTGCATAGATGCAATGCCTGTGCAAAGCTACCTGCTCTAGTTCCCTGGCGCAGGGAATTTCCAAGGGCAGCGGCTGCTACTTGTACATTTTTTCTGCACATCGCAAAGGAGATGGAGCTTAGGGCTGGCCTAAAGTCTGTGGCAGAAACTTCCATAGTGTGCCATAATGGTCTGTATTTTTAAAAGCTTGTTGTCCTGTATCTGTTTGCAGACAGATTCTTAATAGGTTTATGAAGAGAAAAAGTATCTGTGGTATGCTAAATAGGCTGATGCTTCTGATTCATCAACTTTGTGCAACTTGATAGGAATGGGGAGGGTGGTCCTTGGTGTCACAGGAACGGCTCCACCAATATCAGAATCCACCCCAGAGCTCCATCTTCCCTGAATAGTTCCCCTCCATCTTCCCTCCCCAGTTGAATGAGTGGCTATATCACACTAGGGACTCTTCCAACATTTCAATGTCTCACCTCATACCTGGATTATACTGCACAGATGTCCTACAATCCAGGGACCCTCTTGCTAGGCTTGGCTCTGCAGGTCTTCCTCCAAGTGGGGCAAAATGCTCTTAACAGGATGAAGGAAAACTGCTCAGTTTGAGCCTGTCCTTATCAAAATGACTTTCTCTTCTGTCCTTGTAGTTTCAAAGCAGGATTTGTAGGCATGTCACTGTAATTTAATGATCCTTCTCCTTTCTGCTGAGTGCTTCTAGCATTACAGAAGCTAAACCATTAAAATATGTGTTTCTCTCACAGCATGGACACTAGGCTGTAAGCATTACTTAAAAGACATGGGTAAACACAGGAAAAGATGTCCCAGCAGGAGGGAAGTGATTGTAGGGACAGCATGTTCTGACAGCAATTCAGAAATACCAGAGAGCTACAGAGTCGGAAGTCATATATAACAAGTTGTTTTATTTAAATAGCCAGCAGGCCTCAGCCCAGAGAACAATAGAGTCTGCTCCTACAGAGGGTGCCATACCCATGTTGGGAACTTCATTTGGTCAAGCTGATAAAGGCAAGAAAAAGGCAGATAACATTGCTGAGGGATAGACCGGGCTGAGAGGTTGGCCCTGAATCTCCTTTGACTACAACAAAGAAAGTCACATAAGGTGAGCAACGTTGCTCCACAGTATAGCTGGAAAACAACAAGACATGTCTGGGCCTTTCCAGCCTCGAGGTGGTTTTTATTTTTTCATTTAAACACCTGTGAGTTTATCAGGCCAAGATCCATAGTCACACTGGGTTGGGAGGGGGATATGGCACAGAGATTGGAAGGGTCAGTGAAGTACACAAGCCCTGATGGGGACTCAGCCCTCATCCGTGCAGGGTTACAGAACAAGATAGCAGCAGAGGGACAAGAGGCATTCCTAAGGAAGAGGGGGGCTATTTAGTTTTAAATCCACCTTTTTCTGTCTTCTCATTTCTCTTCTGATCCCACCTTTGTGAGATCTCCATCTCCAATTCCCGGTTTAAGATGTCCAGTGAGAAACATGAATGGCAGAGAAATCCAGATGTGAATCTACTCTCTAAAGGGAGCCTAGGTTAGTACAGGACATGGTATTGTCTATGAGACCCCCAAGTCTTTAGGTGCACTCAGAAGGGGCTGGCAGCAGTTGATCTTAATTACACTCATGAAGGAAACAATCTGAGAGAAAAGGGTGGCTGATAGCTGTGTCTGCCAGCCAGTGAGATGTCAAGTTCACAAGTCCTTGTGGGATAGACAAAATCACCTGTGAAAATGAGAGGAAAAACCAGAGAAGAACAGCAGGGAAAACTGAAGTATGACAGAGACTTCATCTCCACGGAGTCTGTAATTTTGAGTATCCAGTGGAGCTGATTATTCTATTTCATGTTAATGAGCTCCCATATTGATCACGTTCACTCACAGAAGTAACACAGCCCTGCCTGTGGTCCAGGAAGATATCATATACACAGAAGGAGTGTGGCAAATCATTTCCCATCATTAAAAGTTCACCTCAGATGGAAACAACACTGCCAGAGGAAAGCAAAAAACCATTGTCAGTGCGTTCCTGGAAATAAGAACAGTGCTGCTGATGCTGCAAGAAGAAAGATTTCATTTAGACATTAGAAAATAGGCTTTCTAACCAGAAGGCCAGAGGAGACCAGTGACTGAGTTTGAGCAAGTCATGCAGTGCACGCCATGAGAATAAGCACATCTCTGTAATGAGTTGGCTAGGTCTAAATGATCTTGCTTTGGGGCAGGGAAAGGGTGAAAAGCCTTCCCAAGCTCTCTTCCAGCCTTATATTCCACTTTTCCATCTAGTAAATATTTTCAGTCAAATGGGATATCTTTGTTTCCCTTAAGAAGCAGCTGGGAAGCTGTCTGTCCACTCAGCAGAAAGCTTTCCATTCAAACCCATTGAACATATGAGCTGGCTCCCACCCATTTTGACTAAGACTCTCAAAGAGGAGCTGGGTAAGTTGAAATCCAGTGAGATTACCACTTAGCAATGGTGTTCTTGGATGTGGGAAGCATGCTCCTCCACTTGGGGAATGAGAAATGTTCATACATTTCACATATACTGCCAAAAAAGCCACCCGAGGGGAACAATTGTGATGTTTATGATTTGGTGATGCTTATGATCAACGATGATTGGGGTGGTGTTCAGAGCAGCAAACCTGAGATGAAAGATTTCGTATCACATTACCAGCCACTCAACCCAAGTACACCAACAAAATTAACAGAAACCCTTTGGAAACACATAGAATTCAATTATTTTGGCTAAATTACCACATCCATGGCAAATTACAGGCTGTCTATTGGAAAATATCTCCTCTCAGTGTTGCCATTTTTTGTTCTTCAGTTCTGTTTATCTTCCCAGCATTTTCCCCTCCTGGCAAAGGCCCAGTGTTTTTTGGGAAGGACTAAAGATAGGTTTTTGCTCCACGGAACACTATTTAGTGGTTGGACAAGGTTGCAATTAGACAGTGTGGTCTTCGATTCCTCTGCAGGCCCATGATATCAAACCTGTGGTGTGACCTAAAATACTATATTCAGATACAAGCTCTGCCAGACCAAAGCTGCACAGAAAATCTGTTGGGTGTTTAGAGGAGAATGATAAGGGCTATGCAGTCATGGAGTATCAAAAGCTGCTGATTATGTGAAGTGTCTTCAAGGGGTTTGGAGAGGGATAGAGGAATCCATTGACTATAAACATCAAATGGACAGGCTTCCCATCATCTGCTGCAGAGCTCATTTCTGTCAACTGATGCACAAGGAGCCCCAAGGAGAGAAAACCTTGAGTGCCCAAATTTAGCACTGCACTGCTCAGAGGTGACATCTTGGGCTTCAAAAGCATCACATTTGTGTTAGCTCAGCAGCCAGCTGCCCCACTCATGCAGAAATCAGAGGGGCTTCAAAACACTCCAACCTGTCTAAATAGTGCACAGAGGCTTGAGATGGAGCCAGGGTTTCTCCCCAAAATCTTAAGCAAGGATTTAAGGATTTACTCCCTTTCTTATTTCTTGTAGGCATTTGAGATCCGATTTTCAAGTATGCTCCAACCTGCGGGAGGTCTGAATGGGCAGAGGATACTCAGTGTGATGTGCATCCCACGGTGCACACTTCACAGCTTGGAAAAGTGAGCTGGGAGCTCATATTCACTGTTGGAAATCATCAGCTTCCCTAGGCAAAATCAAGATAACTCAGAGTAAATGCTGTGCCACTAGCTGAGTTTCTCTGGTGTGCGTGCTGTGAGTTGTTCAGCTAGCTGAAAGTTGGGAGTGAGCACATCTCTTCCAGTACAGCAATGTCCAGTCATTTCCCAATTTTTAAGGTATTTATCATCACATTAGCCTTCTGAGATATGGGATTGGAGGTGAGAATTTGAAGCACAGAGTCTTGTCGGGTTTAAAACATATTATGAAAGCATAGGCATATTATTTGCATTTTAAAAAATCTAGTTCCTTGAATATTACCCAGATTGACTATAGTGGAGCTGGAATTTTGTGTCCTGAACCCCTCTCTAAAAGCTCAGCACTATTCCAACCTTCAAAACATTTAATTTTAAACCAGACACTAAAGTGAAATTACAAACCTGAACTTACAATTTTTTCTGTAACAGCTACAAAATCACATAAAGATTACTGAACCTAGTGACACGCATAATCAAATTAAACAGAGTTTTCTAATATTGAAGCAAAGGTTTCATCAGAGCACATGGCACTATGGTATCTGTCTCTCACTGCATATGGAAAGGTCCGTAGAAAATCAGGCAAATTAAGCTAGAGCTACAGAATTATTTTGGTAGTATTTAGTCTCGATTATATTACATATTGAGAGACTGCTCCTTTTGTTTCTTCTTTCTGCACAAGTAAGTAAGTTCTCCAACATCCTGACAAGGGTTCCCTATAAATCATCATAGCTATATTTTCCAGTGTAAAACAAGAAAGAAAAGAATTGATCAAAGCTGTTAAGAAAGACAAACTTTTGAATCCATACTCTGTGCAGGCTATATAATTTCTCGATGGCCGCTGGTTTGTCTTGAGGCGTACAGGAGGGATGAATGAATCCCATAGAAAAGTTTCAGTTCAATCAGTTAGCTTTCAAAGCCAGATGAAATCTGAAAATGTTTAATTTACCCCAGGGAATTTGAGAGGAGAGAGATTCTCACCCATGCCGGTGATTTCACATTAACCTCCAGGTCAGGCCAACGTTGTTTTATTAGCATTATTTAATTAACAAAATTCATTATTTAATTAACAGAATTCATGCTTTGAAACTTTAAATATTTGCAAATTCATCCCCTATAATGACTTTCATTCACTATTATTTATCCAGGGCCGGAGTCGGCCCCTAGCAGCTCTCATTTCCCGCAGTGGGAACAGCTGGGGGAGACAACCCCGTCACTCTCTGGAGGTGTTTAGATGGGAGCTGAGCTCCTCCAGAAACCTGGCTCCAATTACAAGCAATACGTGCTTTGAAAATCTGACCCTCGCACCCAGTGTCGGCTAGACATTTTACAAACAAGTCTGATGATAATGGCATAGTCATAGAGGTAAAGTGCTCCCAGCATAGATGCAGCCTGGGCTTGGGCCTTTGCCAGCGCAGCTTTTCGGGGATGGGCTCGCACCTCGTCGTGCTGCCAGCAAACTGTAGCCGAAGTGCCCAAACTCACCATCACATCTACAGAAATGTGCCACCAGAAATACTCTGCTGAGAAAAAAAGCTCAGGTTTCCCAGATTGCATTGAGAGAAAACCAGATATTCACATCTGTTGCTTATTTTTCAAAAAAAAAATCAAGATATTTTACTTAGCCTTTTTAAGGCTTTAATCTTTTTTCTCATTCCTCTCCCATCTAAATTGTTTTCTATTTCGTATTTTCATTTAATTTCATTTAAGCAATCACACTCAAAATACCTCATTTAACTCATAGTGTTTTTGTCTCATGTTTGGCAAGGGCTGCTCCACCTTTGTCATCAGCCCGCTGGATCACCTGAAGAGAAACACGTCACCTCCTTCCAGCTCTGTTCTGTTGCTGGTTAAAGGGGAAAGTGATGCTGACATGCTTCGTAAGTGCTTGGAGATTAAAATGCTCACACTCCTGATAGATGGAGAGAGTCTATGGGCATATACATAGGAGCTAGTAAAGCTTTCAGTACGGCACCCTGCCGCCCTGTACCTACAACATTGGTAAAAATGTCCACTGATGTACTTCATAGCGCTTTTTCCCACACCCATCCCTCTACCTGTCAAGCCCTCATGGCCATGAGGTAATTGAAACATGCATGACTGGCGCCTGTAAGTCCAGCAGCAGTGGGGAATTAATCTGAAGAACGACATCTCCTAAATACTCATCTGGGCACCTGCTCAAAAATGGCCATTTCACTCTCTCTTCTCTCTGGCTCTGCAGTGGGACTCGATAGCAAATTTGGAGAAGAGTTCCATCTTCCTTCATAGTGCATGCATAGTGAGGCTTTAGGGAGAACCAGAGAAGGGGAGCAAAAAGCTTGGCTCCTCACTGCCAGGCAGGGCCAGAAGAATGTCGGGACTGGGTGAGTTTTGCATGGACTCAGTGGGAGAAATAGCCATTAAAGACGGTGGATGATACCTGAAACATACCACTAAGGGGTAGCTGTGAGAGCTACACTTCTCCTGTGGGTTTTAATGAAGGATTTCCAGACTTAGGACTCCTGAGGTGGGACTGTACTTGCTCACCCAAGCTCACAGGTAAGCGTGTGTCTATATGCACCCGTCCCATCTCTGGGTGCCAGTGTGGGCACAGGCTCTGGAGATCCTTAGCACCTGGGCTGTCCCTGCATCCATCACTGCCCAGGGCTGGCCATCCCGTGTCTCGGGGCCCTGAACCCTGTCTCTGTCAGTGCCAAGCATTTTGGTGGAAAGTACAAGAAACCCTCTAGTGGACAATTAGAGGGAGTGGGCTTAGCCTCCAAAGTGTGAATATTTTTGTTGCTTATTGGATTCAAGGCCAGTCTGACCTTGCAGAGACTGTTCTTCCATACGGGAACTCCTAGTTCCCTTTTTTTTTTGTATGTTTTTCTTCTGGTTTTGGCCACATCTCAGGCCAATGCCCTGCACTAGGCAAGGACTCTGTTCTCACAATTGTTGGAGGCTTTGCTGTAGGTAGCAAGGGCCAAGGGGCTGCACAGTAGTGAGTGGCAATGCAGTGCCTGAAGAGGCCTGAGCTGCTTTCAGTAACTGCAGATGGAGCAGTGAATTTTTAGAGGTAGTCAGGCATGTAACTACCTAAGTACCTAAGATTTCCCCTCGACATCCTTGCAAATCCAAATACCTTGGAGGCTTTCCTGAAAGTCTTTGGGTAGTTTAAGCACCTCTATAGCACATTAGGAATCAGGTAAGAGCCTTGCCAGGATCTCAGGGTAAAGTGCTGTCTCTCTAAACACCATGGTAAGAGCTGAATAGGATAAGGATTTCCTCATATCAAGTTTCTAGGCTTTTTTGGGCCTCTGTATTCCTAAAGATTTTATTTTTGGGTGAGTAGGATATCCATTTTTTGTGAGATACATTTATCTTAGCTAAAAGGTACACCCAAAATTCTCCTAGAAAAGCTGCAGCTGCCGGGATGCTTTTACACTGAGAACGAATGCAAAGCCTGCTCTGATGTGTGACTCTGCCCCGCTCAAGCATGTCTCCAGGAAGCTGACGTTGAACATCACCACAGCTTGGCCCTTTGACCCTGTACAGGGATGCTGCAAAGAGCCACTCGCTTAGATGGTGTAGGGGCTAAGATGTGCACAAATGTGCCCAGCTCAGTTTTAGCTTGGGTTTCCTTGACTAATTGCTCAGCCTCTCAGACCACTGCACACCCAGTTCATGGTGGGTACCCCATTTCCAGCACCAAGTCAGCTAGGCCTGAGGCCCCCAGCACAAGAAAGATGTGGAGCTGTTGGAGAAGGGCAAGAGGAGACCATGAGGATGCTCAGAGGGCTGGAGCACCTCTCCTATGAGGATAGGCTGAGGGAGCTGGGCTTGTTCAGCCTGGAGAAGAGAAGGCTCAGGGGAAACCTCATTGCAGCCTTCCAGTACTTAAAGGGATCTTATAAACAGCAGGGAAATCACCCTTTTACATGGATTGGTAGGACAAGGGGAAATAGTTTCAAACTAAAAGAAAGGAGACTTAGATTAGGTATTAAGAGGATGTTTTTTACTCAGAGGGTGGTGAGGCCCTGGCAGGGTGTCAGAAGTAGATGGCTGGCTGTTGACAATCTAGAATATCTTCCAGTCCAAACCTTTCTATGATTCTATGATGATTCTATGACCCTATGATTCTATAACCAATTGCTCGTGCATCACTTGTTTTGTAAGCATATATTACTATCATTACTACTACTATTCTCCTTTTCCTTTTCTGTGTTAGTAAATAGTTTTTATCTCAACTCACAAGTTTCACTTTGTTGGTTTTTTTCAATTCTCTCCCTCATCCCACTTTAAAGAGTGGAGTGAGCAAACGACTGTGTGGTGCTGAGCTGCCTGCCAGGTTAAACCAGAACAGATGGCATGCAGAACTGTGCCCTCCTCACATCACTTAAAACCTGGTCTCCAAAACACGGCTGGGAACACTTCCTTTGGAAAGTCATCCTTCCTCCTCTGCCCTTGCTGCCCATCCTTTGCGCATCAGCTGAACCGCTTCTCAGGAGTCAGGAAACTCATGCTTAGTTCCTTCCTTTGGCTTAGAGAATGCGAACACTCTTTTTCCCACCTCGAGGGTCCACGTGGAGGGTGACAAGGGTCCATTTCAGCTCTTCTGGATACAATTGCCCTAGTGTGGAGGAGAGCATTCAAACTGCATGGCGCTGGCAAGAGCAGACGCAGTATGGGAGCACGCCACTGAGCTCTGATGGCTGGAGCTCCTCTAGAGGAAGCAAAGTATGTTTTTTCCTCTTGGAGTTTGTTCCTGAATTTTATTCTATTCCTATTTAAAGCAAATATATAGGTTAGTTCAAGTAGGTGCAGCAGTCGGCTGCACTGGAGCAGACTTCAACAGGGGTCTCTCAGTTTCTCACTGGTGTGAAGGTGGAGAGTGAGCTGCCATGGCTCAGTGAGTGCCTTAGAAGGGATGCTTGTCAAGTATAAAATAATGTTAACAAATTAAAGCAATTAAATTTAGGATGTGGCACGTCAGAAGTGGAAGAAAAATGCAGTCATTGGCATCACGTTGCATTGCATTTGTCACAAAATGTCTGAGGGAATCCCAACAGATAGAGGGGCCTTTCACTGGATGCAGAAAATGAAACTCTCATAGTCATCCTAGGTTATAAATGGGACCGTTGTTGATTTTCTTCATGTGAAGGTTTTCTGCTCCCCAGCAAAACATTAACGGTCCCAAAGAAAAATTCACACAAGCAGATTTTCTCCCCATTGAGTTCCCCTTTCAGGCGCAGCCGTGTTCGCTCCCAGCTCGGACCGCAGCTCAGCCATCAAAGTACCTTTTGTGCTTCCCTCCAAACTAGTTTATTCTTCTCTGGCAAACAACATCATTTAGCACTAGCTGGAGGAGCTGAATGAGCTCAAGTTAGGAAAACCAGATGTATTTGAATCATCTGTCAAAATCAGAGGCCAGCTCTTGATCTATGGCAAGGTAATGAAAAGAGTCACTCATACATTAATAGGGCAGAGCCATAGGAGCACTGCAAATCACGGAGTGGGATATTGTATGAATGTGTCAATGTTACTGATATCCAGGGGCCTGTTACTGAAACACTCACTGATGAAAGACTTTGTGTGTGCGCGCAAAAACAAGCCAATAAAGTCGTGCTCATTGCATGAAAACAAAAACAAGATCTCCAAAGGCTGCACAGTGTTAAAACAACAATCTCTTGTTACCCTTTTTGCTATCACTGGAGCAAGACACTGGACTTGAGAGACTTTTTAGAATTATTTTTCTAAACGACTTAGCGGCCTACCTCCAAGGTCATGCCATGAGAAGTGATGACTCAGATGCCGTCAGTGTGTTTAACACCCTGTCCTATTCTGCTGTTATTTATTGCTGGTTTTATAGCAGCACCTCAGTGCATGAAGTCTTGTACAAACACACAGCGAGGACAGCTCAGACTGAGGGCTCACGGTTGGTAAAAGGGGGATGCAAATTCTGCCCTGTGCGTTACTAGTGGTGTGTGCTCACCTCCAGGATGAACGCAAGAGTATCTCTCTGTAGTCTTGGGGAGATGCTGCCTTCAGCCACTAAGAAATCCCCAGCATGAGTCAGCTAAGGGTGCTGGTGAGAGGGATGCAGTAGAGGTAGAGGTCTGTGGGAATGCATGGAGCCATTGGTCTGAGTTTGGAGACTATGAACATATGTGGCAGAAGCAGATAGGATCAGGCACAGCCTTGTATTTGTGCGATGGTTTGTCTAGTGGCCTGGAGTTTGGTGTCCCTGTTCTGGATGTTAGTGTTGATGGTGACAAAAGTGTCAAAGGACACGCTCAGGGTCACACATTTTAGGGATAGATATTAGGAAAAAACTCAGACCTCCTCAGCCCCATCTGGATGCCAAGGCAGTTGGGTTCTGGAGGATGCACGTGGTCCCTAGTGAACATCTCCTTCATGATGTTATCATGGCATTTGAATGGCCTTCTGGTGAATAGATTAGAAAATGTGTAGAATTAGATCTGTAGCTAGCACCATCAGGAAAACCAGTTTCTTTTGACTTGATTTAGCTGTCAAAATCTGACATCAGTCTACAACAACCGAGGTTTCGGCCCTCTATTCTTGGCAAGTGATTTATAGTGAACGAATGTGGATACACTTAAGCAGCTTGCTCTATTTTATTTTAAGATCATGATTCGTTCCAGACTGGTAATTAAATTTAGTTCTTTCAGTGATAGGAACTGCTCTGACAGCTGCAAATCATAATAATATGCATTTGTATATGTTTGTGTCTACATGCTTGTGCATTTTTGCTGTTGTAGCAACAAATACAGTCACTAACATGGGAACATTGCACTGTATCTTGAAATTGTTCTTGTGAACAGTCAATTATCAGAAAAACCTGTCTCCAGACAGCAGCATCTTCACCTATGATGCTGGGTCAGCCCCAGGTTAGCCCAGCCACAAACCCCAAATTGAGCGGTTATTTCTTCTGATGAGCTGCCTTCTGGCCACAAAGCGTGACCCACACAGCCCTGTGCATTGTGTGGCTGTCCCAGCACGCTGGGACTGTTCTCCTGGGTACAGATGGAGGCTGGGGAAAGAGAGAGTTACCACCAGCTGACTAATACAGTCCAAATCTTCCCAGGAGCGGTGGCAGATTGCTAAGTGAAAGTAAAAGCAATTCTCAAGGCAGTGCACGCTGCTGGGGCAGCTTGTCCCACATGGCAGCACCAGCTAAGTGGGACAGTGTTCGCAGTGGAGGCAAGGAGCAGCTCCCCAACCAGAGCTTGTGCTAATCCTGATGTGAAGACATGTCCAAGAGAACCCACCCCACTTCTCCAACATGCACCACGAGGCTTACATTTGCATTTGGACGGTGATCACAAGCAGAAATGCCATCAAAATGCTGCTTTAGTTCTGGAAATTCTGCATAATTCAAAGCAGTTTTTATGATGCTGCCAGATCCATTTTCACTGATGAAAATTAAGGTTTCCCCAAAACCAAATGGAAGAGTGACAGCCTGCCAGTTTTAGCTCTCTTAGATGGCAGCACTGGTTGCTGAGTCTACTATCTGGGCATGCAGCACGGGTTCTCTGCAGCTTCACATTTGGATCCTGTGACTGATGGCCACGTCCTTGAACCCCACATAACCCGGTCTCCTACTCTGTGATAGATCTGTATGATAAAATCCAGCCTCAATGGAATTTATTTTCATCCCTCTAATGAAAGTGTTTTGGTTCATTTTGCAGCATGGTTTAGAGAGCAGGAAATTTAAAACCAGCTCAATGTGTGGTAGGCTTGAATGCAGAAAAATGCTTTCAGCCCACCCAATGGGGGTGCAGGCTGATGTGTGATGGAAAAGGCGGTTTGGGGGCTTCAGGAGCACTTTCCTCACTATACCACCCATTCACTCCTCGAAGAGCAGTGGGCTGTCTACAGTACCTCTTCCTGAATGTGGATGAAGGGCTGTCAAGCAATTCAGTAATCCCCCAGACTTGTCTGAGATGCCACTACAGGCTCAGGAAACACAATTTGAAATGCAACATTATGATAAAAGAAAAGCTATCAGCTATGATTTCTTCAGCAGAGCTTGAACAGGAAAACTACATCATTTACGATAGGCATCAAGCAAACTGGTGTTCTTTAAAACTTGTGCTGTCTTGTGCATTGCTCAGCCCCATCTATACAGGCCATACATGCCACTATTATAGGATTGGCCTCAACAAATCACAGAGCTGGGGATGCAGACCTGAGCCATAGAGCTGAGAGGTGATAGATGAAGGAGCATATATAGGAGCTGGGTCTTCAGAGGGACATCAGTGTTCACATTGGGTGTGGGCATAGGTGCTGGTGCTGAGCTGCTGGAGAGCTAAGCCCATGAGTCCTGAGTGACAAACAAGGGACTTCCCTGGTTTGAGAACTACTTTCTGAGCTTGTTCTGTTAAACCTAATGGTGAACAAAGAACAGCCAGCAAAAAGAGGCAAATATCCTCATACTTGCTGATCAGAAACAAAAAAAAATAGTAGAGCGCTGTACAAATGCCCCGCATCGGCCAGAAAAAGGATGTGAATCTGAATCCAAAACTGGGAACCACCAGGCTGTTAGTGCAAAGCAAGGGGTGAGATGGCACGGAGGGGAGCAGATCCTCCTGCCTCTGCTGGGGTGAGAAAGGCTATTTTCAGGCTTCCCACAAAAGGATTTGCTTCTGTGGATTATGGGTGGTGTCAGGTACCTCCCTCTGGCCCAGCATGAGCCCGCCATTGCCCTTATTTAAAGGCACCTGGTGCCCTCCATGCCCTGGGACAAGCCCATCCCTTAGTTCGTTATGGGCAAGGGGTAAAGGTGGTGTGAGGGTACCTTACTCTCCCATGTCTCCATCAGCATCTCCTTGCTAGTCGTCACCACTGACAAACGTGAAATGGCTTTTGAAATATTGTTTGTCAGAACATCAGCAGCGTTTGGACAGTTTAGAAAGCTAACAGGAATGCTGGTTTTAATTTTAGAGGAGAAAAAACAACCTTTCCAAGCCTGAGTTTGTTTTCCAACTTCCAAGACAGCAACCACATCCTCCCTGGTTTACTGCTTCTCCTTATCTGACAGACGTGGTCATGCTGCAGGGGTAAAGCATTATACTTCCAGCACAGAGGTCTCACGTGTTTGTTGGGAACAGCTACATCCCTACCCTACTCACTGTGTTTTTTAAAACATCTTATTTTTAAGAGTTTCTTTGACGGCTAGTATTGGGGTTGTGTCCCTTAATTCTTCTGAGAAAAATGACCTTTAAGCCTCCAATTTTGAAAGCCGTTCCAAACCATGGAGCCCTGAGTGCCAAAACCTTTTCACATTCAAATCTCTTTCAAGCAGAACAGAGCGAGAGGAAGACCAGAGTTAGTGCACTCAAATGACCTCATTTGCCACATCAGAGCACAGAGCATTTATTCTATAAAGAGCATCAGTATGTGCGCAGTATCCAGGATGTCTTGTTAGCCAGTTGCTTCAATATTACTACAAATAATTCTGCTTTTATATGGTATGGTTTGGCTGGGAACAAATGTATAAATTCTGGAACACATGAAATTTTGAGGTCCTGATCAGCAAAGCCACTTTAGCACATACGTAGTTTAAAGTACACAAGTACGGAGATCATCAGAACTTTCTGCACGCAAAAAAGTGTTTTCCAGTGGAAAATTAGCTGTTAGGTATATGGGGGGGTTAAGGGTCTTTTTCTTTTTCTTTTTTTTTTTTCCCTGAACTAATTTATTTGTGAAAGTTCTGCTTTTTGAGGAAGATGCCAAGTACTCCTTCATAATTCAAATAGTTACTTTGAAAGTAAAATGTTTAGATTCAGCTCACTTTCCATGGCAAACAGCAGGAGTTCCAGATCCCTTCCTTTATGTCCCCATTCTCTCTTATGGGCTTGGCCAAGTTTTATCTCCTGCAACACAACTGTTTTCTCACATCATGAGAGAAGACTGTGGTGTATCACTGGAAAGAGAATCAGAGCGAGTCCGCTCGATTGAGTCAGATATGAATATAAGGCACTTAAACAGCCATGCCTGCAGAGCAGCAGATTAGTATTTCTGACTTGAAAAAGAAGAGGAAAAAAACAGCTTTCAGCTGTAGAAAGATTGACCCTTTAAAGCTTAAACTTCTGCAGAAGATACTAATGAAAACAATGCTACTTTCATTTTTGCTAGAGCATCCAAGAGAAAAAGACAGCATTTATGAAGAATTTCTGAAGAAGCAATTTCTGAAGGAAGTCAGATTGGGCCAAAGGAGAGGGATTATTTCTGGGTAAGGCCATCAAAGCTGAAAACAATTTTTAAAATAAGCATCAAGCAGTGGCAAAATCACCCTTGTAGAGCTGCAATTCCTCATAAAATGATGCATCATGTACTTCAGGACCAGAAATGCTCATGTCTAACTATAGCTCATGTCAGTGAAGGACTATTAGAAATAGCCATGCATTCACCTGCCAATTGCAAAGAACAAGCACATAATGAATAAATTGATATCTTCATGGGATGTACTATGGGAGCTGTTAGGGTTATAGATGTTTTGCATTTAGTTAACTGCTGGCAATCTGCTCAGTGCTGGCCAGGATGATATAACAGAGACAGTGCCGTCTCCCAGGACTTGCCCTCTACGTATAAAGCCTTGGAAGGGCAGGATGTGGCTGAGAAACCCAGTGGAGGGATTTGTTTGGAATTTTTCTAATTATTTAAGGCTTAACTCAGCCCTTACTCTCATGCATTGCTCTGTTACAGCATCTCACTCACCAGCAGGACTCATTTCAGTGCAGAGCTCTGGGAAGGTCCAGCTCACACTGCCCTGAAACACATAATTGGGGCAGGCAATGCCACCATCTCTTACCTGCAGCTGTCCAAAGGTTTCCATTGGATCCTCAAACCTGTAAGCGGTGAACATGCACAGCAGTGACATCGGTGGTGAGGAGACCTCACAGTCCACCTGGGAACAAAAGCAATAACAGTAGTGGCGTACAAGGTTGCTTAGAAGCCAAAAGCTCTATCTAACCATCAGCCACTTCTTCACTTGGCCATGTAGAATTATGGCACTAACAGCTGGTTAGCACAATCAGCAGGTTGAGTCCACATTATTTCAAAGGAAGAAAATATTGCCTGAAAAATGTTTCCTTTAATCGTAGAATCATAGACTCACAGAATCACTTGAGTTGGAAGGGACACTTTTAAAGGCCACCTGATCCAGCCCCCTGCAATGTACAGGTACACTACAGCTAGATCAGGGTCCTCAGAGCCCCGTCCAGCCTAACCTTGAGTGTCTCCAGGGATGGAGCATCCACCACCTCTCTGGGCAACCTGTTCCAGGGCTTCACTGCCACTTATTATAAAAATTTTTTCCCTTATCTGTAGCAACACATCACTCACTCCCCAGGCATATCTGTGACGTGCTCAGCATCATCCACCGTGTATCCCCAGGTTACACGGGTCTAGCTGGCGCATCTCACACAAGGCCAGAAGGATGTGGTTCAGCACTGCCAAGTGGGTAGGGTAGCAGTTTTTTCTTTTTTCATGTTTCGTGGTGGGGAAAACATGAAAAAGTAGCTATCAATATTTGGAGTCTACTGCCCTGTCAATAGATGCACTGTTCCAGCTCTTCTGCCTGAGAGCAGATTTTATAGCAAGAGGATGAATTTCCTAGAAGTGCTGACACTTATCCCAGGCAATGTTATACTCAGCCCTTTCTTCTAAAAGTCCAGGAAGCCTTATCTGACTGCAAACTCTCACTCTGTGGGGACAGAGGAGACAATGATGTCCTTTGCTGATACATCTTACTTTGCTTTAGGCTTTCTCCTATTACGTGATGCGTTAATCTTCACACATCTCTGTACTGTAACAATTGTGCTGGCACAAAGCTCTTGATTTAATCATGCTGTGAAACACAGATGTGTGTAACAGAAGTTCTCCAATCCCGTCAGCAACACAGGCGTGATGGGAACAGCAGGCAGAGCCCCTCTGACTGACCCAGGGCACCCGCTGCCTCCTTTCCCCCTTAGAGATTGCTGGGATATGTGAAAAAAAATACAGAATGCAGGACCAAAACCTCCCCACACCTCATTCCCAGGGTGTACAATGACCCTAACAACAAGCTCTTTCAGAGTGCTGCCATTAAAATAAAAACCCCATCAGCTCTGCTGGCACCGAGCACAGTGTTTTCCAGGTATCGCTGATAGCCGGGTGACGTCTCAGCCCCTGGTGCTTCTGAGTGAGGAAACAATGGGCTCTTTTTTCTTTTCATTGGAACTGCTGAAAGTTTATTTTGTTGTTGTTATCACTTTCTGTTAAGTGACACAAGAAGCCAAACAGAAGGGCTCTGGGGAGAAGTGCGCGCACCCGGTGCCTTCCTCCTCTCTGCTCAGAGACGTGCTGAGATGTGGGTAAGGACATTTGCAGGGACAGGCTGCAGAAAGCCCATCCAAAGCTGCCCCTCTGCATGGCTGGCATGTGCTGGAGCTGTGCTGAAGCCATGGAGGATGTGGGGACATCGGGACAGGTACAGCAGTGGCAACGTGACCATCCCTTGGAACAGGCTGCCCAGGGAAGTGGCGGAGTCATCACCGCTGGAGGCAATCAAGAAACATGGAGATGCAGCACTGAGGGACTTGGTTTAGTAAGCATGGTGAGGATGGATTGATGGTTGGACTTGATGATCTTAGAGGTCTTTTCCAGCCTCAATGATTCTCTGATTCTGTGATCCCCTCGCTAGTTGCCACCATGCTGCCTGGAGCGGTGGGGCAGCCCACACCCACTTCCTGCAGGCCAAAGTGATCCTCATTATGTATTTTTAGGAACTCACTCTTAGCACTGTACAACTAGCCAACAATCTGCAGAATAGGAGCAAAAAATTAGGCTTCTCTCCAATACATCTAATTCAGGCAGCAGACTGGTTTATCCCCTAAAAGTTTTGGAGGAGCGCTTTCTTCCTTTCTTTGACTGTATAGGGAGAACCAATTTTGGTTCCCAAGTGCATCAGGCTGGATCCAGGCCTTGGATCCTGGTTCTGCCAAGCACTTTGGCATGTGCCTGGTTTTGAGGAGGTACTCGAGACCCTGCGAGGTTCATGGCACTTCACTGTGTACCCAAAAGTAAGCACACACTTCAGGATTTTGCTAGATCAAAGTCCCAGCATTGAGAGCAGACTGCTCCAAACCTGAGATGCTCTCAGGAAAGAATTTGAGCTTCTTCCCCTGCTCCCTGTTGGAGAAGGCACTCTCAGAAGAAAAAGTGGTACTTTTCTCATTTCCTCTATCAATCTGCCCTCTCACGAGGATCTGGGACCATCCTCAGGGACCAGTTTGTGACCATCTCTGACTGCTATCAAAGCCCGGATAATTAACAGGAAGGGGAAAAAAAAAAAACAATAAAAATAGGGAATAAAACATTTGGGTATATAAACTGAATGTCTGAGAAAAATGTTTTTTGTTTCCATGGAGAGAAGATTCACTTTTGCTTCTGGAATTAATTTTAATGTAATACATGTTCACTTATGAATTTAGAACTATAGCAGTTAGCAGCCTGATGATAAAGATCTTTAGTGTTATCCAGAGTTTTGATCTGTACAAGCTTCCTTATTGATGTTTTCCTCAGAATTAATATAACGCTGTAAACAAAACTAAATGTTATCTTTTTTTGATTTAAAGGAGACATATCTTGGGCCAAACTTATTTACAGAGGAAGGAGATAAAAGGGACCTTTAGGGATTTCTTCATTCTGTCAAGGACAAAGCAAGGAGAAAGTCAGAATAGGATGGAGAAAAGCAGTTAACAGTGCAAATAAATGCCTTGTCTGTGCATGCTGGAATGTCCCTGCTTAGCAAGGTATTGCAGTGTATGTTGGATGTTCAGGAACAATTTCAGGGTTTAAAGGTTGGTGCAGACTTCATTGCCCTCTGAAGGGTTCAGCCATGGAGACTGGTTGCTCTTTGCAAAGATCCTTTAGTTCAAACATATTAATGGTGTTCGCTTCTGGTTAAATTCCCAGACCTGTTTTATACAGGAGATAACTCACCACCAGAAAGGCATTCTGGAGGTGCCTTTCTGTCTCCGTCCACTCCAAGAGGAGCTCAGATTTGATTTATTTTTGTTTATTTTTCAGTAGCAAAAAGTGAAAACAAAGCAGACCACCACGACCTATTGGAAATCCCACAACATCTCATCTTACCCCATTTCCTAGGTGGGAGTTCCCATTAGGACTGGATTAGACTAAATCAGATTATGCGTTACAGACAATGGTGCTCTAAAGCTGTGAACAAAAGATGTCAGGGCAAATCTCTTCTCAGACACACCAATATTATTCTGGAGCAAGCCTGTGAAATGAATCCCCTAAACCAAATGCTCCTGTTGTGGACAGGCATTAGTGCAGTAGATTGCAAGCAAACTGTGCATATTTAACATTAACTGAAAGAAACCTTTGCCCACACACCTACATCTATATCAGGTGAAAATGGAACAGAAGTTGCATACCAGTTCGCATCTTTCCCAAGTTATTTTCCTTTCTCCTATCTTCTGTTGGGCAGCCACGGAGCAAAGCTGCTGTGTAAATGAATGTTTTGAGCAAAGCACTAAATCTGGCCAACTCTCACCAAGACTGTCCCCAGCTTTTCAAGTCTCAGCACTCCTCAGAGAGCTCAGCCCCTTGAACTGAGCAAGGAGGTGAATTAAACTCTCACCAGATTTGAGATGGCATTATAATGCATGATTTTGCAGTTGCAATCCAGCAGGAGCAGTGAAGGAGAAGCATTTCCATCTGTCATCTGTAAAGGGCTCTGTGGAGTTTGGTGACGTTGTAGCAGCTCAAAACACCCATTACTGGAGAGTTTCCACATACACGCATGTACGAGAGTGTGTGCTGTGAGCATTAAGTCTTCTTTCTGAAGCTCCTCATATAATTACAGAAAGCATGAAGCTTTGCAGACCTTGCTGAATTGAAGTTTCTTTTTGTTTTTTTCTTCCCCTAAAGCATAGCTGTGGTTTTAGTAATTTATAGTTTCATGTTAAGATACTCATGAACTATCTGGCCTGGTTTTTATGATTAAAGCCATTTATACACGTTTCTCCACTTTAAATCTTCCTCTCCCTAACAAATGACACTCCTGAGCAGGCCAGAGCTACCAGATTAAGCAGTTTAAAACCGTGGTCTTTAGCAGTGCCTTGAATAGAAAATCCCATTTGATTTAAACACTTTCAGTTGCCCAGTCATAACTGTTAGTATAAGAGTAGTTACTTTAGACTAACCCTCTCTTTAAAACAAGATGCCCTTATTAAGGCATTTGGAAGTCAGTACCATCTTTTCTGTCCTCTCCCAGGTTTTGTGCAGCTGAATCCTGACCTGCATTACGTCATCTAGCCTTGAGTTTGATGTAAGCCAGGGTGAAATCCGGCCTATCGCCTGTCATATAAACAACGAAGGCCTGAGAACATTTTTCCCCTTCCAAAATGGAATGATGTCACTGTATTATGGACCTATTGCTCATATCAGAGACTTCTGCAAAGAAACCTGTAGTCTAAGAAAACTATAGGACAAAATCTGTGGCCAGAGAAATCCTTCTAATCAACAGTGTCAGCAAAGTACAATGGTAAAATGGTGAGAGCTCTATCACTACTACAATGAAAACGATATTTAGTGGAAAATTAGGCTTTCTCTTGGATTCTTGTATTATTTACAGAAAATCAAGTCAACAAATCTTTAGCAGTGGTATGTATTCCAGAACAAATGAGATTCACACACCGTATTTTTTTTACTAACAAATACTGAATTTTAATTGCCTCTGGAACAGTGATGAGGGGCAAAATGGCTCAGGCAACGTGGTGAAGTTTTCTTCACTTCTCTTTCTGGGGTGGGAGGAGGTGAATAGACCATAGAGGAGACATGGGCATGGTTCTACAAATCCAGAGGACAAGCACCTGAAAATCTCCAGACTCAAAAGCACAATGGATAACAAGTTTCCAGAGCTTTCTGAGAAAGCATTTTCACAGTTACTGCTCAGAAGTTTGGATCAACCTGACAAAGTCAGAATCAAGGACCCTTAGTAGGGTGTGCAGCATGGGCTAGTGAATCCTCTACTCGCAGTGTTCAGAGACTGTTGTATCAATCAATGGCAGATTCTCTGGCCATCAACAAGGGGACATCATGGCAACGTCCATGTGAAGGAGTTAGTTCACCTACAGGCTTCCAGCTCCACGTACAGTTGGAGGCACATGGAGAGAGACAGGGAAACTAAATGTAGACAATCTTCTGATCTTGCCCAGGTAGCCAACCCAGTGCTCTTGAAGAAAGATACGGAGTAAAAATAAAATAACATTAACGTCCCAATCCTACAAAGTCACACTTCTAGTTCTTTTTCCAGGGAAGGTTGTCCAAGTGACTTCTGCTCTACCTCAGTTCTTGAAGACTGTGTTAGTGAGGGCTGTTCTCAACCACCAGTGTAGCATGGCGCAGAAGGAAAAGGACCCCATCCAAGGAGTAGCATGAAGGCTGCTGCCAGTCCAGTGCCTCCTTCTCCAGATTGGTGCTAGATCTTCTGAGATCTTCTAAGCAGCCCCACTACCACTCTCCCTGACCCACGATGTTCTCCCAGTTTGGACATTCCCACCATGAGAGTCTTCTCTGCATTAATACAAAATACTGCACTTTGGCAAAAAAACCATGAAATTTTTTTCATCGCTGTTTACTCTGAAACATGTGTTTTGGCAAGTACATACTCTTTATTTCTGTGAAATTCAGAAGATAAATGAGTATGTCTAATACTGCAGCACAGTTTAGAAATATGGTCCAGTCTACCCTGTGATGCAAGACTGAACCGTTTTTAAACCTTGGCTAGAGATGCTATATTATCAAATACACATACACAAAGGTCATTAGAGTTCAGTCTGATTTTTTGCCTCCTTCTTAGCAGTTATTTATGTCAGTGCTTCAAAAAATTTATTGCTTTATGCTCAAATGATATTTACATTTGAGCATAGAATTTCAACATAGGCAGGGGAGGAGAGTATATTTTCTTCACTGCCAGTCATCAACAGTTTTTCAGAACACTTATTTCTTGGAAGATCTCCACACACTCTCTGTTGTGATCAAGGGACACTTATCTTAAACCACTTAGGAGCTGACATGACTGGCTGTACGGTAGGTCACTCTGACCACATACGAATATTTAGCCAGAAAGAACAAAAGGGAGGATTACAACTCTGTCTTCAAGACTTCTGACATGCCGGCCCCTAAAGCTGTGACTGTATAATCTGTCCTTCAGTGTATTTACATTCCTGAAAATATAGGCAGTTTAAGATGTGTTTTAAGCAATTTGTTGGAATTAGTAAAAGGAAAATGTTTTAGGGGATATGCTGTGGTAATTCCTATTTATTTTATCTTCCATTTTCTTTTCTTTTTTCTTTTTTTTTTTCCAGAATTGTGAATGTTGACGTTGAGACAGAAACAGGACTTTATTGGGATTGCCAGTGGTTCAAAGATGAAAAGGCCTCGAGAGGCTTTTTGTTATCAAATTCCACTTACCCTCCCTGTTGCAACTTTCATCACAGCTGAAGGGATGATGCCAAAATCTGACTTCACTTTGGAAAGCGCCAGGATACGCCACTGGAGTTGCGACAGAAGAAAGACAGTTGGAAAGAGACAAAATTCAGTTCAGGTTATGGCCTGGGAGAGGAGAAAAGACTTAGAGGGAAAGAAAATGGTTTTGTATTGCTTCCCAAACCTTCCTCAAGTTGCTAGGCAGGTTGGGGAGATGAGGCCAGCCCAGCTCACCCACTCCACTCTTTCCAACAATCTCTTTTCAGACCACTACTCCTTGCTCATGGGGAAATGGGAAAGATTCCCACCTAATCACTGAAAAGTCTTCCCTGAGTTTCCTGCCAGCTCCTTCCTCTTCTGTAAAGCAGGCAAGAACCTGCAGGTAAACAGCAGCTGAGCAGGTACCATGCTGCTCACTCATTCCCTGTGCGTATTGGAGCTGGTAAACACTTATTTTATTTTGCCCCACTTTCACCCCAGTGATCATTTGTCGCTGTATGGAGAACAAGCTTTTGGAGCAAAGGACCACTCTTTGACACTTGAACAAATGTGTAGAGCAATGAGAATCCTCAAATCTGTATTTGTCTGTAACCACAATAATGATGCTAATAATATCTGAGTAACCAGTCATGTAAGCCAACACATTCAGGAGGGACAAGGAAGTTTCATTACCTCCATTCTTGAATATAAAGAGTAGTTCCTTCAGAGTATGTGGTTTTCCAAGTGTAGATACTCACCATTATCTCAAAGCTCAACTCTTCTTGCTTTCGACTTAGATTTTGCCCAGAAAGGAATATCCCAGGTTACTAATCATTTTAGAAAATTGTACCTTATCATGTTTGTTCCTTGGTTTTCCCTGGTTGCGCAACAGAAATAAGACTGCTTACTCCATCGTGATTTCTTAAAATACTTCCAGTGACTCCAGCTAAGGCCATTTGTGAACAAAACATTATTAATATTGTGAAACGATGAACAATCAACATGTGCCAACTATTACCACATAAACTGTCCTCGGGTCCCCTTATACTTGATACATCTCTCAGGTTAAAGGCAAGGTGAATTTGGAGAGCAGTAATTATTGAATAACACACAGATGAAGGCTCTTATTTGAGAGCAGAGAGTCATTTTAGCTTAGTCCAGTAGAAAATTCTGGTAACCAGAAATAATGTCCACACATGGAGTTACTCAGGGACGGATATCTCTGGAACAATTATTCCTTCAGGGTTATTCTGAAACAACTTCTTGTCCACAGGGAAAAAAAATGCAGATTACTATAAGACACCACAGTGTAGAGTATCCTGAAAACAACTATCTTGCAGGCATCAAGCCAGTAGTGAATATTGTGCTGATCCATTTCATCGGAAATATATTTTCTCTATTGAAAAATAATGGGCAATGTCATTAAGGGATTATTTGCTCCTGTTTTGGATTTGTTAAGAACAGAGATGTAACCAATGTGCATTTTGCTTGGTGTCCTCCTTCAGAGGTGATGCCAGGAGAAGAAGCCACAGTCAAACGAGAGTAACGCTTCTTGTAGCACATGCCTGAACGTCCTGCTGGCCTTAGCTCAGGGACTTCCTGTTACCTTTGGGTTGTATTTATATCTTGAGTTTTACTAGTTCTTTTCCTTCACAGCTTGTCTAAACATATTTGAATAAATTTCTATTTTTGACATAACACCTCGAGGAGGTGAGTTCCACATTGAGGCCATGAGTGGTGGGCAAACCTACTAGGTTTGATGTATTTTACAACATCTATGTGGTCATTTATTTGATGTCCCCTGGTTTGGAGGTGATGGAGAACGTGGTTAAAATTGCCCCAGTGACTCCTCAAATTGCTCAAGTAAGATGGACCTTTCTCATTACCTTCACTGAGAAGTGGATCACACTCTAACCTGGTCACTACCAGGTTCCTGCAGCCCTAGTAGGGAAGCCTCCACTTGCAGCCTCAGATCAACTATCCGCAGGACTCAGCTGCAAACTGCCCCAGTTCTGCTTCGACCCAGACCTACCTGAAATCCCAGGGAGTCTTTTATTGCACTTCAAAGCAAGCTCCTACCTGCTAACAGCATTTTTCCCACTGACTGCATGGAATTAGCTGTACAATTTGTCAAGGAACATAAATAATATTTAAGGCACGTTTGGTGTTCAAAGTGGGTTCCTATACCACACTTTCTAGCTCCCTGCTGCAAGATTTGTGCTACTTCGTGTTTCAGTACCTGACAGAATGGGCTTTTTTAAGGCAGCAACCAGAGATAGACAAAAATCTTTTGTTCGGCACTTATCTTCTTCGCCTCTGCTCTCTCCCCACCCCTCTCTCTTGCTTGAGATAAGTTCACAGCTAATCATGAGAGATGTCAGATAAACTTACTGTGAATTGAAATCCTGCAAGGCTGAAAGGAGCTCTGTTGTTCCTTTCTCAAGCAGGTATTGTATTTATACAGTCAAGCGAACAGGCGATGCGAAAAAGATAATTCCCTCAAAACTTGGCCCATAAACTCTCTAGAGAAAGATAAATGATACTTAATTCTTTTTTTCTCTTGATGTAGAGCCAGCAAAGTGTCCCTGGTGCAAAACAGCTATTATGATCTGCTTCCCTGGCTTCTCAAACGTTCAGGTTTGGGTCTGAAGCACCCAGGCATTCTCTGGCTGGCTGCTGAAATCTCTGCTGAGAGCAGCCTCAAGCTGCCACAAACAGCTCACAAAGTTACCCAGCTCTGTCTGCTGCTCCTGGATGGTTCATCTTAAATGGGAGCCCAGCTTTGACACTGGTTGGAGTAACCCACTTTGGGAATTAAATTGATCTCTGTATTTTCTAAAATGATGAGGCTGCTAACAGGGGCACAAATTGTTAAGGGGATGTTACTAATGTGCCGCAATTCGATCTCCCTCTAAAGAGCCCCATTCCATTGAAATTGATGAGTTTTCATATCACTGTTTGGGCTAAAACAATGATCTCTGGTTAATTAGTAATATGTATGCTTTTCCTGCAGCACAGTTTGAGTGGGGAGGAATTATTTAAACAGGAGACAGCAGGGTGAGGGACAGCCCTGCCCCATGGTAACCTGGGGGTACTGCAGCAACACAGCACAGGTGTGCAATAGAAATGCTGGGGAGGAAAAGCAAAATTCAGAATAGATTTGCATTTGCCCTGGGCTGGCATTTGCTCCAGCTCTGATACACAAAGTTGTGCCTCAGCATCCAGCTCCATGGCTTTGCATGTTACCCTGTCATTTCATTTCGGCCTCATCTGCCTTTCAGCAGCCACTTATTTTGCAATGCCAAAACCCTGTAAGCCACAGTAAAGTCAAAGCAGGTTTCTCCAGCATAAAACAATGCCAAGTCTCTACTCAGCCACAGATGAGGATTCAGACCCTCATTGATTTTAAACTGCCATTATCTCAGTACTTCTCCAAGTGTTGGAAAAAGCTGCAGGCTGTTCTCTGACGGTAGATGGAGATACCGCCCGGCCAAATACCATCCCCAGCTTGCATTACGAGATCAAAGCAAACAGCAGGACTGAAAATATAAATATGGTCGTATTAAGAAATGTGAGGAAAGAGTGCTGAGATCAGATCTGTGCCTGCAGTGAGCACAAAGCCTTGCTACTCTCGCACCGATGGGGTTCCAGGCAGGTACCCATGAGCAGGGACGAGCTGAGCATGGTCTCCCCCCTCAGAGCTGTCCCGTGATGCTCTGGAAGCAGCAGTTTCAATTCCTGAGAACCATCAGTGATAGCCACCACTTAGGTGCATTATCACAGCACAGTGCTTTGTTTAGAATGTCATCCTGCAGCTCAGCAGGAGAGCAGGGTATAAGTGGGATGTCTATTTTGGATCTCGCTGGAAAATCCCATGACTCTGCAGACTTACTGCTCCTGGATGGCAAAGTGTGATGGATTGAGGGATAAAACACTCAGATTGGGTTGGAATATGGCCAGATACTGATTGCTTGCAAATTATCTTTAGCAACTGAGTGAGATGTGCGGAGAATCCGTGCATCCCATCAAAGCTAACATGCACGAGAGGCTCTGGGCTCCACCTGAGGAGCAAATCCTCCTCTTCCTCCCCTCCCTCCCCAGGTGTAAACCAAAACTCACTGACCCTGGCCCAAATCTGCCCCCAGACTAGCAACATCGATGGGTTTCTCATCAAGCTCTACTCATTAAGACACGATCCCTTTTCGTTCTGACCACACTCGAGACACGCAGCTAACACACAGCAAGGGATCCTATTTATAGGATGTTGTGTCACATGGTTAATTTAAAAATGGCATTTGTCAGCGAAAGCAGTAATTTTTTCAAGATGCTCACACAGGGCTCCTGAGCAAATAGCCCTGAAAATTCCAGGCTTATAAACCTCACTTTGACTGAGGCAACTTGACAATGTTCACTGCAGAACTATTCGGGGCCGGCTATTTAAACACAGCGAGCAGTTCATTATCGCTTGTGTTTTCCTGCTAAGCTTTCACTCTTTTGTCAGCCCACTCCAAGCCCCGGATTGAGACATTCACAAACCTGCCAGGTCATTGCTGCTTATCTTTCCCATGACACCCCGTCTCCCGACGCGCCCAGGGCCATGTCCGTGCATCCCCACACAAAGCCATTCTTCTGGCTGAGCGGAGGCATTTCCCCCGTGCCTCCGTCCGGGGCCAGCACAGACAGCGTGACAGATGTGGGCTGCCTTTCCCAAGCAGAAAAGCGATGGAGGCTACGGGCTGAATGCTAAACGCACCCTACAGCAAACATAAAAACAGACCCAACATGCTTACGGAGATTTATACCGACGCTTGCTCTCTCCGCTGGTCAAGGGTTCAGGCGCTCATAATAGTTTCCCAAGGCACGTTGACTGTGACAGATTTTAAAGAAGAGACTCCTGAGGGAGTTCAAGGCGTAAATTGAATTACAGTATGCTTGGCCTGCGGTTGCTAGGGAGATCCCAGAGCCCAGGAGAGAGTTCCTGGTGATTTTTCACTGTTGTTTGAAGGCTGTGAAATTAAGGCTTTGTGCGGCACTCACCGAGACAAGGCTGTGGTTGGCGTTCACCATTGACATCAAGCCGGATTGGCCCGGAGGGGGCAAATTTTTATGAAACAGATATGACAAAGCAGCATTTTGATCAAGTCATCGCTCTCTTTTAAAAGGGCCACGCTTGCTTTTATTCACCCTGAGTGATGGACGTTCCCATTTAACCACTTTCAGAGGGCTGAACTCAGCCCAGGAGCCTGGGCCTTGGGAAGAGTGTGGAGTGGGATCAGGGCTTTGCAGCTAATCCCTTTACCCCCGGAATGGGTAGAAGCAAATTCCCAGCGCTGAATCCACTGAGCTCAAAGAGAATTCAAGTCCGGCGCCGTACTTTGCAGCCAGAGCCTGATTTCAGCTCAACACATGGGCTTGGACTGCTGCAGGGTTTAGGAGGGGTGAATTTCAGCTCTTTGAGCTACACAGGCAGAGGGCAGCTCTCAGAGAGGAAAGGGACTTTTTTCTACAAAGGAACCGGGGCCCTTGTGATGGCAAATGGATCTATAGAGAGAAGATAGAGAGAACAACCTGGAATTCCTGTGTTCTAATCAGACCCAGTCACAGGACCTCGGCTTAGACAAGCTTTCATCAGGCTGTGCTACCAACAGCATTTTCAAGGACCAGCTTTGGCCAGAGGAAACTTAGGCAATGGCCAAAAGTGGCCCAGGGCAGTCTGATCTCCACTTTCCTCCTCCCAGAGGTACACTGCTGAAACAGTCCCAGGTGTGAAGGAAGTACAGGGCCACTACTGCATTTTGGTAGTTCCTCCCAACAACAGGGCAAATGCAGTTCCCATCCCGGGTATGCAGAAATGCATCTCAGCACTGCAGAAAAGCCAGGGATTGAAGAAATAAAACTACGTAAAAGAAATTGTGCTCTTACGTCCTATTTCTGCCATGAGTTTTCTGTATGAACTCAAATTGGTCATGTGCAGGGGTGAATAACACAAGGCTGTGGGACAGACCCTAGACAACAAATCAGCCACGTGGCTTCATGTTTTGCATGCTCCCTGGCTTGATTCTGGAGACACTTACCTCCCTGGTCCATCCTGGAAAGAAAGCACTGCATGGAAGCACAGTGGCACCAGGTCTGGACTCCATGCTCCTCCAAGCACTCTTTGTTTCCTCAAATACACCCTCACATCACACACCAGGGCTTGGATCATGCTATTTCAGTATTACACCAGGACAAAGACCTCTAAAGTACAGCTGGAGTTAAGCAGCATAGATGGAAACCTGTCCATCCAAACTGGCCTCAGGAACAGTGACCATTACTCACAGATGGTTTTTGGCAGTATAATCAGAGGCATACATTGAAGACATGTTTTCTAAAGCTGCTGTAAATATAATTCTTCCTGATTTTTAGCTATAGGAATGCTTCAAATAGAGCTGGGCAGGGTATGGTTGACACACAGCAACCTGTGTACTCCTGGGGGAATGTCCTAGCCATGTTTTGTGATGCTCTCAGAAAGAGGGGACATATTCTTCTACCATTTTTTTGCCTTTCAGAAGGGGTATTTTCTTAAAATACTCTGGAACAGGAAATTTTGTTTGGGTTCAAATCCCCATAATTTATTTGCCCACATCACAAGACAATGAGACTTTCCCAGAGAGGCCCTTCTTCCCTCTTGCAATTATCAGATTATGCCAGTTTTGCTTAGGAAATTATTGATAGGAGCTTTTGAGGGTAAGAAGCAATGGATGATTACATTTGCAAAGCAGGTACTGAAGGCAAGGCAAGACTAAACAGAAAGTGTGGGGCATAAATCCTAGATCCACCTCCAGAAAGCCCAAGCTAGTTCAGATGTCCTATGTTCAACAGGACAAGCACAGGGTTTCTCAGCCCCACACGCAAAGACAAAAGCCATAAATCAAGGATACCAAGACTCTTCTCCTTCGACTATCTCACAAGGAGACAAAGAAGAGAAAAGGATTAAACTGGGATAGAAGATACAGAGTTGAGCTGATGAGGCTTTGACTGGAGAATTGCTATTAGAAGAAGCAATTTGCCCCCACATACATCAGGCTTACTCCTTTCTTTCCTACCTAACTTTATGCCTTCTCACGGATCTGGGCTGTTTCTGGTGCTAACAAAGCCCTTTTTCAGCTGCGTGACACCAAAGTCTTTTTCTCAGAGAGGAGACACCTTAACTGGGGAAAAATGCCTGCTTTGAATTACCATAGATGCCAACCAGAGCAGCACCTGGAGTGGCCAGGTGGAGCCAATTTTCAGGATTATTATCTCCATGAGTATCAGAGCAGTTACAATGCTGGATGACTCAGGTCAGCTCTTGCCTTAGCTCAAGCAAGCATCAGCTGGCATAGTAGGTAGCAGATACAAATAGTGGGAAGAGCTGTAGGGTGAAAATAAAACAATAGGATTAAAGTAGACAAGGAACAAGGCTAATAAATCCTAGATAGAAAATGTATTTGCTCCTTTTTCTCAATTTTCCTTCATTCTCTGATCCCTTTTCAAAGGGATTGATGCAGCCCCTTAGTTAACAAGCCATTTGGTATGTCTCTTGGCATTTGAGGCCCATCTGGACTTGTCTTCATTTTATAAAATAATGGGAGGACTTTGCAAACACAAAAACACTCCCAGAACGAACCCCTCTATTTCTTGTGTTGGGCTATTGTGCACAAAAATGTCATCTGTGTTTGCTGAGAGGAGCAAAGTGAGTAAAATACAGATGGGGAGAGCTTGCTTTCACTCCAGCTCTGTTTGCTTTGAAACATTATGCAATGCAGATCAATGTTTGAGCACAAGAGAGTTCAGACGAGGTCCTGAGATTATGCATTCTTACAAAAAAAAAAAGGGAAAAGAATAGAAAAGAAAAGAAGAAAAAAACAAAGGAGTAATCTTGTATGAGAGGGAGAAACTCCTGGAAAAAGTAATTCGCATTCTGAGAAGCTAAACCTGCAGCAAGAGGAAGGAGGCGTAGTGGAAATAAAGGAAGCAGACAGGGAGTTCTCCCAGGATAAAACCACATAGTATCAGCAATGCACAGGGAAGATGCCTGGAGCAGCACTTGGAGAAGAACTGCGTTCAGTTTTCAAACAGGTCTTGGTTTGGCAGCACCCATGGTCCTGCTCTGTTCCTTGGCATAAAGTATTAGTAATGTTGGTAAGATTAGGTTGATGTGACAGTTCAGAAATGATTCTTAGCCATGAGTTCAGACTCTCCTGCACAGCCTGCTGAGGACACACCCAAAAGCTGGTGAATCTCTTCAAATGCTGATTTAATTAAAAAGAAAAAAAGAAAAAAAAAGGCATTAGTACATATATCACAGAACTGCCCATTTCCATCTTTCAAGGTCTGCTTTCACACAGTTTTCTTGCCAGGGTAGGCTGATGTTAGTAATGTGGGTTTCACCAGCAAAGCCATCATCATTCATTGATTTTGGTCTTTCTATGGCTATATACCTGCCATAGGCTGCAGCATTTACATCAGCCCCAAACTGTCCAGCAGTCCTGTGCTCCCCATGACCTCCCAAACCCCGTTCTCTCAGTGAGTGTTTTGCTGTCAGCAGAAGATTTCAAAGACACGCGTACACCTGTGAGTTGCTGAAAATCTCCTGTGTAAGCATTTGTCTTCTTCAGAGGCACAGAACAGTCATAGAAAACTTTCACTTCGTTCTAAGTAGCCATGTTTTAATAGGAAAGTGCATGTGTGTATGTAAATATATACATACATATATACATACATGAGCGTGTTTATAGTTTTTTTTAACCCCTATGCCATGCTGTCCAGCAAGACCTTGTATATGAGGGCCATGCACAGGTCCAGACTCTATGCTCCACCAGCCTGTACATCAACCTTGTGAATGTGAGCTGCTGCCCACCTCGCTGCTGTAGGCCTGGAACAAACCTTGGTGGTGCCATTGCACAGGTGATGACAGTCAGAAGAGATCATGTTACATGCTGCTGGGAATGGCTCATGGTCGAGTTTCTCAGTGCTGGGACACAGATCTCTCTCTCTTTCATTAATTTCTAATCTACCCTCTCCTCCCCCCAGTACAGCTCTGGATGGGGAAACATCTGCAAATAAAGAAGGGATTTTCTTTTGCCTCTTAAAAGACAGCTCCTCATTCATTTTCTCATTTGCTTGTTATTGTCATGGTTAAATGAGACAGATGCCATGCATTTATGTTTTCTGATCCAAAGCACATTGGGGACAATGAAATGACTTCCATTCATTCCTGCATATACTGGACAACTGGTAATACCTACAGATTCCATCCCCTTGTACACTCCTGAATTTATACTGTTTCTTTTTCCACATCACCAAGCTGCTTCATGCAAAAAGCGAACAATGTATAATGCACCACGGTTTCTATATGTTCCCTTTGGGAATCTTTATGTAGCATTTAAAAGCTATTATTAACTAGTGCTTTCACTTTATTATATGCTTGGAAATAATGAAGTCCAATAAAATCGATTTCCAAAGCCGTTCGGTTTTGAACGTAATAAATCACACTGTACAGAGATGCTGTGAGTGCACGGCTGTGCACACCAAATGCAACTAAAGTTAATACCTTGATGTTTTACACTACTATAAAATGTGGTTTTATATTTTCTAAATGCCAACCTGATTAATTGGTCCCCTAACTGAACATTCAGGCTGCTACTGTGACGAAATGTTTTGTGGGTTGACGGGGCGATGGATTATTATAAAGAGCTGAGTAATTAACTCTATTGGGAGCCTTATATCAGGCACTGGGGTTCAATCTGAGCCACTATGACTTGGAGCTAGAAATGAACCAAATGCCACGGGGTGAATTCATACCTGGTGTAATCCACCGTGCAGCCTCACAGAATTACTGCAGGAAGGGGTTTCGTTTGTGCCGTATGTTTTCACTTGCACTGTGCAAAGGTTAAGGCTGTCAGGCCAGGCTGTTTGAAAGCTTAACGATTAAGTATTATCACTGTTTGCAGAGTCATTCTTCAAATGTTTTCAACATAAAACAGTTTATTAAATGGCTGGCAGACTTTCACTGAGAAATGCCAAGATGTGATTTCTCCCCTTCCTCGCTGTTATTTTAGTACTTAGCACCTCTGCACGAAGGGGGAGAGAAAGAGAAGAAAATCCCCAAAATAAATAAAGCTCGATACTCCAAAGTTGAGCTACTCGAAACTCCAGGAGGGACCCAGAAGTTTGCACTGGGGAGAGCCGTGGGGACCAGGGTCCACCAGATCCCACACACTGTGTCCCCACTCTGTGCTCTGTCTGATGACCACCCATGAGCTCTCCACTTGGGTTTTTGTCCTTTGCACATTTCTTTGCACTTCCAGGACTTTTTCAAACCTTACAACAACACATTCTACACAGACAGAGGTGCTATGGTCATGGTCTGTGTGAGGCACTGCTCTGTCTGTCCGCTCCTTGGCCTGGGGACAGCAATGAGCCCAGTCTTGTTCCCCCACACTGTGGGGTTGCTGTATTTCGTATAGAGTCATAGAATCATAGCAGAGCTTAGGTTGGAAGGGAACTTAAAGCCCATTCAGTTCCAACCTCTGCCGTGGGCTGGGTGTCCCCCACCAGCTCAGGCTGCCCAGGGCCCCATCCAACCTGGCCTTGAGCACCTCCAGGGATGGGGCTCCACAGTTCTCTGGGCAGCTGTGTCAGGGTCTTGCCAAAAAGGATTTTATGACAAGACCTGCTAGAATTTCCAAGCCTTCACAATGCCATCAGCCTGAGTACGGATTGATTCTGGTTCATTATCATGAGCAACATGTGCTTCCAGACAAATATGGTGTTTGTATCAGTAAACTTGAATTTAGCCCCAGTGCTTGGACATGTGAAAATGGTGCATTGGTATGTACAAACCTGTTCTATAATTTTTCTAGTTTATTTTATAATGTTAAGATGAATTTTGATGTATAGTTGTAATTATTTGCATATTTCTGAATGTCATCTTGTGACCAAAATGTCACATTAGCAGTTGGGACAGAGTATTCAAAAGATCCTGAGGAGTCTGTCTAAAGCAGACAAGAATGGGAATTTTTGGAAGCTCAGCATTTTCTGAGGGACGTAAGTCACCTTGGATTAAGGATCTTTTTTTCTTTTACATTTTGTCCTTGTAACAATTTAGTTTCCAAGATGGTCTAATTTTTGGGTGGTCCTGTGTGGAGCCAGGTGTTGGACTCGATGATCATTATGGGTCCATTCCAACTCGGGATATTCTATGATTCTATGATTATTAGCTAAGGAGAACACTTCTTGTTCCCCAGCAATGAATGATTTAAGCTTTTAAAACTCATGAAAGAGAAAGGAGATGCCTCTACATCCTTAAACAATTCTCAGGAGAAGGGAGAACATCATAATGGAGAAAGCAGAAAGAAATGAAAGGCCCCAGGGAGGCCTAAAATCTCTTCTAAAGATGTTGGTTTATTGTGCTGGAAAAGCATTTCTCCTAAAAGCTAAAAAGGCGGCGTGTCACGGAGAGATGAAAAGTTTGTAACAGTGTAAGGAAGTTGGGACAAAAACCACATCTAAGCTAAGGTGCTGCTCCCAGCCTGGGGGACAGCAAATGGAAAAGCAAGAGGGAGATCTGGGATACCTCCTTTGTGCTGCAGGGTGGGAGAACCCTCTCATGGGTCTCCTCATGTGCTCCTGTGGAGGCATTACACTGCACAAAAGAGCAGCACAAGGCAGATGTTTGTTTTCTCTATCTGCAGCCCTACTGCTGTATCCCTGTTCTTCCTCCAATGCCTTTGGATCTCCGTATGAAAACCTCTTCCCCTCCAAGGGAACCTTTGCGAAGAGGTGAAGAATGGACCCAACTCCCTTTTTGGCCATTTGCTGTCTTTTTTTGTTGTTGTTTTTTTGTGATTTATTTTATGAAGCAGTAACACCCCTTACAGATGCTTAGATCACCGTAATCCTGCTGACATCCAACATTGCTGCCCACCACACACTGACACTGTTGTTTAAGCAGCAATGGCTTTCTACTTGCATAGACTTTTGCTGGTGTTCCAGGAACTTGACCAGCAGAAGTGAAATGCTGGGCACTACAAGGAGAAGAGATCATTGCTATGCTTGTTGAGAACATGGAGAATTTGACCCATTTTTCTAATTTTGTTGGGTCTTTCAGAGACAGATTAAAGGAAGCAGTGATTTCTCATGCAGCTGCATTCAGACAGCATAAGAACAAGCATCTTCCCCTTCTTAATGTGGAGTAAGAGCCAACATTATGTTTTTTTCAGTGTCTAGGTCCCCCAGTGACTTTGTCAGGCCCCTTCAGAAACCAGGGCAAAGTGAGAGCCCTAGAGTTGCAAATATTTATTTTTTATTTTAAAAGATGTACTTTGGACATTAGAGAAAGAGCTTTTAAACACTGGAGAAATGTTGTAGCAAATAACATACACTTCCAGATTTATTTTGTACTTTCTTCTTCTGTATGAAGAACATCCTGCCATGGCTTGGAGAGCATTTTCTTTAAACGGGGCTAATTCTTTAAATAAAAGAACAAATCACAAAGCTTTATATGACAGCTTGCTGCAGGAGATAAAACAACCTTACAATAGTCAGTAAATAGAATAAAATTATTCTAGGCTAACCTCCTATTTCCTATCGTGAAATATAAGTGAAACACTGGGCACTACAAGAAGAGCTCATTGCTATGCTGATTGAGAACACGGAGAATTGGACCCATTTTAGCAGCTTTGTTGGGTCTGTCTGAGACCGATTAAAGGAAGCACTGATTTCTCATGCAACTGCCTATCCTTGTTAGAGGAGAGATGCTTCATCTTTTCTCAGAAGTATACATCATTAGGGAAATATCTTCTTCCTGCATTAGAATAAATTACCATGCAGCAAACATATATTACAGCTAATTGTGCTGGAAAAGAAAAAAGCATCTCCTGCCTTCCATGGCTAACATGTGAGAGTGGATAAGGAACATGAATTAGCTTCGCAGCCACTCTTTCAGTTAAGTTCTGAAAGCATAGATACACATGTTGGGTTTACAAAAGAGAAAAAAATAATGTAGAGGGATTATTCAATAAATACACGAATGTCTAGGCAGAAAGAAATAACAAAGAAGGCAGGATATTTGATTACTTGTTTAGCCTGCACTATGAAGGCTAGAGTGTGTTTAGAATGCCCAGTCTCTAGGGTCAAGATCTATTGACATACTCTGCTGTAAGTCAGGAATAAGCCTGAGAGGCTGTGGGCTGTCTCCTACTTTACACGAGCATAAATCAGAGCAGGCTCTGAGCCTGCAGGCCTGGGTGGCTTCATCTGTTGGAGCTTCAGCCACACCCTCTGGGAAAATGACGGTGATGGGGCAGGCTGGTGGGGCAGGATCCCACATCTCCACTACATGTGAATGGGAAAGACAAAGTATGCAGGAGGGCCTACATTCACAGCCCTAAAAGAAGCTGGGCTGTCCATGATAAGGCATCTAGGATGAGAAGTAATGGGCTCAAGTTGTGTCAGGGGAGGTTCAGGTTGGATATTAGGAAAAGTTTCTTCTCTGAAAGAGTGGTAATGCATTGGAACAGGCTGCCCGGGGAGATGGTGGAGTCATCGTCCCTGGAGGTGTTCAAGAGCCGTGGAGGTGTGGCACTGAGGGACGTGGTGTAGTTTGTATGGTGGTGATGGGCTCGGTTGAACTAGATGATCTTAGAAGTCTTTTCCAACACTAATGATTCTATTATTTTGTGATTCAATGATCTGCTGGGGTGATGCAAATCATAATTCAGTCTGAGTCACTCTAGGTAATTATGGGAGCCAAGAAAAACCTGTTTTTTTACAATATAGGGAGAGGAAGAGCGAGCGCAGAGCTACTCCCTTTCCTTACAGAGGGTCCCACAAAGGTAACTAACCTTAAACACAGAGGTTATTCATGAAAATGTTCCTCAGATTCCAGAAAAGAGAGTGACAGTGGTCTCTCCCTTCACATCCCTTGTCTTTGGTTATTAAATCTTTGAGTGAAAGCAAATATCCAGAAAGGTTTATTTAAGAAATTAAGGAGGGAACACTCTGACTGAACCAGAAACCAGAAGTATTGCAAATGCTGACATTAAGGCACTTCCATGCCCCAGTCCCCAGGAATTATGCACAGACTGCTCCAAGTGACGATCAGACTCTTGTTATCTAAGGAACATCCAGCCATTGCCTAGTAACAACTTCACCTCTGAGATAGCCTCAGGCACATCGAAATTTACTGGTGCATCTCCCATTCTTCCTTCTGAATATGCAAATGTACAATATGCAAATATAAAATAAGTATTCATATGTATATCTACAAATTATTGTGAGTAGCATGCACAGATGTTTGACTTATAAATTTGTAGGTTGATATTATTATTTCAAGTCAAATGAGCATAATTCAGAACTAGAACAGGGTCAGACCCTCATCTCAAGTAGGAGAGTTTATTTTTGGAGTAACTCTTGCGAAACCAAGGGCTTTTCTCATATTTCTACTGAGGTAGTCGAGATCAGAGTCTGACCTACCCATAGCATGGAGGAGTTAAAATGAGATGCAAATCTCAGCTCGTTTCCCTGCTGTGCAGATGCTAATGCCACATATTGCGTTATGCAAAGCAAAAGTGCTCAGGCGTGGTCCTGCCTTATCAGTCCTCCATATGGAGGCAGGATTTATGAGCTGCACATTTAGTCCCGTGATTTACGCCACTCTCTCTGCTCAGGTTTGCTACCTTCCCCCAGGGATCGTATCTGTGTTCGTAAGCACTTTCTAAGATTTCTATGCACACCTCAACAAAATGCCCTTTCATGAGGCCAAATGCATCTCATCAAGAAAGCAACTGTATTTCTTTCATACCATTTTAAGCTCAGTCAGCTCCATGAGGTGCAGTAGCTGGCCTCTGGAAAAGAGTTAGCCCTGTGTATACCAGAGTGATAAATTAATGCAGAAATGATCTTTTAATTTAGAAATGCCTGTGTTTCTGTTGCTGGCGCAGGGAACTGTGACCAGCATACAAGGCCCCTCTATTGGTGTCACCTTGCTACATACAAAGGAGGTAAACTCTGATGCAGGCACTTTTCCAGAAATGTATCAGCCTTTTTCTTATTTCCCTCTCGGAGTGTCATTTTGTTGTGCTCAAAATATGTGCAGAACATATCCAGAGGAGAGATTTCAAGGAATTATCAACACCCATAGTATCTTCTGCTTTTTCTTGCGACAATACACTCTAGATGGACCTAGAAACTAATCAGTGTTTGCAGGAGCACTGCACCTCACTGGAATTTCCTCAGACCGAAGTTACACAGCTGGCAGTGAAGAGCCTCAATCCTGTTTTCACTCACCATTACATGTAAGCAGGATTTTATCCATGTGTGCTGCAGCTCAGGATTTGTTGCTGCAAGGCATCCAGGAGGTTAGCACTGTAATACTAATAGCCAGGAGTCTGCTACTTTGAAATATTGTGTTATATAGGATGTACGTGCTATATCTAAAGATGGAGAAGTCTCAGAAAAAAAGATGCACAGCAGAGAAAAAGATAAAGAAGGTTTTCCTGTCTCTAAGCACTGATACATCTTTTCAGTTAGAAAGGAAAGATATAAATGCATTTATTTTAAAAATTAATCACCCATCTGGGCACTAGCCCAATTTTCTGGTCTCTCAAATTTATAGCATGCCTTAAAAACTGTTTGCACCTTCTTCATTACAAATATGCCAGCTTCTAGGGGCCAAATCCTTCACTGATAAAAATAACAAAGAAGATAAAAAGTTAATGATGTCCCCATTTTACTTGCAGATTGCATCCCTGTTCCACACCACTTGTTCTTTCTGGGCAGAATCCAGAATAACACTCAGAACCTGATGTTAGCTCAGGAAGAGTCTAAGCTCCTGTGTTGAGAAGAGCAACACAAAACTGGCCCTCAGAAAGGCTTCAGTCACTTTAATGGCCTTTATTTTCTAATGAAAATATTCTTAAGCTGTTTGTTTGAGGTAATGAAAGTTCTAGACCTTGTTTCAGTCTTCACGGCTTGAGTGTTCCAACATAACAAAAGGGCCAGAGGTCTTTCAAGTGATCCAGTCAACTGCACTGAGATATTTGATTTCAGTTCCTGCTTAAAGCACAGTTTCAGACTCTGAACACTTATTTACTGTGGGTGCAGAACTGTAGCTCTTAATTATGAGCTACTTCTGGATAAGAAAGAGAGCTTTTCCTTCCCACAGGCTCAGACATTCCCCCTCCCAGTAAATGTCCCAGCAGTAGAAATGTGGGGTTCGCTCAACCTTCCACATTTTATTTTCAGGTGTTACACATTCTCACATTCTCAGGTGTTACAGCTCTAAAAATCAGAAATGCCAACATCTCCTGTTTGGAAACAATGCCTGCAATGCTACTGAGAAATCCAGACAACATCTCTTCTCAGGCATAGGCAAAGTGCTTATACTTCATGATACAATGATTTACATAATTGTGTCATGAGGAAAGAGGAAGAGGACCTGGGCTTTTTTATGACACTTCTGTTGGAGGTGCAAAGAAAAGTAGGCAACAGTTTGCCCCTAATACATGGTCACCACCTGTGTACTTACAGAAAGCTGTTCTGTAAGGAGCTACTTGTGTAGTTGCATGATCACAGTACCATGTTCATCGCACAATGTCCAGATTAGATTTGGTGTAATTTTCCTACTTCACAGCTGTGGCACAAGAAAAATCCTCATGCTAATGCATGAACCCTAGGATTGTCCAGAATGAGCTTTTTCTCCCCATTGCCCATAGAAAGAGTCAGGGCACTTAATCTAGATTCAGTACTGCAGATGTGAGCGTTATTGAGATGAATCATGCTCGTTATGCCTTCTCTAGGAAGTATTAAATGTTCAGCAGCAGCAGAAAGCAAAGTGCAACCTCCCTCCATTGCACATCTTGAATTAACGTGCCCATCGTCCTGCAAATCGATGCAGAGTTTCCTGCAGGGAGCTAATTTCTAGGAGAAAAGATCTCCTGTTGCAGTATAAAACCTTGCAGTAAGAAAGAGAGCTATGAAGGTGAGAGATCCAGCTCTGCTGCAGAAATCCCAGCCAGGTACAAATCAGGCCTGCACTGGGTTGAAATGTGATAAATAAATAAATACAGCTTTTTCTTCTCTGACAGCCAGAAAGCTTTTATTCTAGTCCAGAAGGAAGGACAAGGAATTCCCATCATTGTTTCACGCTTTTTTTTTTTTCTTTTTAAGTCCATTTTTCAAAAAGTAATTTTGAAATGTTCTGGGAAATGTAGGGGGTGGGAATGCCAATCTATCATCCTCTTCTGATACTGTTTAATTAAAAAACACAGCTATTAGTCATCTGCTACCCTACCACCAGGGCTGACCTGACAATATCTTAACCCACTGGTGAAAGAAAAATTGAAAAAACTCTTTTTCATTTTATTTTATCACAGCGGGGGGGAGAACAAGTATATGATTTAAGGGAGGGAAAAGACAGCTTATTCAGCCAGTTTCTCAGGAAGTTAATCCAGCTTATGTGTTGGGGTTTTTAACATGAAGTTGTTTTTTCTGCTATTATAGCCAATGTGATTGTTTAAAAAAAAAAAAAAACACATAGAAATTACTATGAAGGAATATTCTTGTGTGACCAAAGCTATTATCCTTCCCAAACGACTCCCATAACTTGTGTTTTTATTCTTGGTGTAGTGAGATTTCTCATCCAATAGAACGGCAAATGGGGCAAAATCAGATTTAATTTTAATAGAGAATATTTCCCAGACCCCAGTCTTTGTGGTGACCATAGGCTGGTGAGAATCAGGCTCACCTTGGTCCAGCTGCTCTCAAACATGTCTCTTCATATACTTGCTGGTTGGACACACACTTTTGTGGAGAAAGCCCTATATATGTGTATAATGGGAGGATGCTTACGATAAACCAGATTAAAAAGGCTAATGATGGAAACGGCTGAATCTCCCTTGGTCCCCTCTTTTTAAAGTTTGATGGGAGTACTGGGTTTTACCACTTTTGTCGCCTATGCCAGTATGTGGGTCTAGTTTGAGACTGCTATAAAAAGAAGCTGTAGTTTTACTTTGTCCTCATAACTGCCGGATAAACTCAGTATTCAGTGTTCAAGAAGCCAAACCATTCAGCAAGTTGTGGCTACAACCATGTGTCCTCTGGAAGACTATCTCTGGCTAAAATGGGAATGTGCAGTTACCTATTATTATTCTTATTATGATTCAAACTTGGGTTCAGGCTTTTCACAACCGTTATGGTAATAACTTGTAACCTATCATTATGAACAGATTTCACAGCATGCACTCTCTATGGTTTTCAATTCTTTCTCAACTCAGTGAAAGATCTTTACAGTGACAGTGCTCTCATTCTTACCTTTAGACTTCATGAAATAACGGCAAAACCCCTTCTTCACAACACTACATCAATGCACTGAGTCTGAGGTTTACCTTACTTTCTTAAACTATCCATGTAGTTTAATGAGAAGTAGAACATGGTTTCCTGGTGTCTGGTCTTCAGCTGACCTGTGTATCCAAGAAAATGTGAGCTCCAACCAATGACCCCCTGGAACTTGGAGCAACCCCAATCTCTCCCCTCACATTTTCTCGGGTGAGGATTCCCCGGTGTATTCATGCTACCAATGTTTTCTCTGATAGGAAAATGCTAAGGTTTCTATCTTTCTCCTCTACTGAAACATCATTTTAAATGAATCCTCTAAGAATTTGGTATCTTCAAGATATTTATGACCCTGCCAGTTTTGGCTGAAACTGGTAAGAGGATTCAAAAGTTACTACAGACAAAAAGGGAGTTAAAGAAGGCCAATAAAACAGATAAGCTAAAAACTCAAAAGACATCAAAGGGAATTATGGTGCTATTGATGGGTTTCCCATAAAGCCAGGATCTTTGTTTTGCATCTGTTTTTGCCAAATTTAGATCACATCAATGGGCAATTCAACTAGTGTGAGAGCCACTAAAACATAAACTTAGAATCACCCATCCTCCCTCTGCCAATGCAAAGGTAAAATTACAGCAAGGGTCAGCAAAGACTGAAACTTTGGCATTCATAACAACACTGAATTTAGGCAGGAGAGCTTGTGCATTGCTGTGGTTTTCTGCAGCTCGTGCCCACCTGCACGTTGCTGCAGCCACATTGCTATCAGCATTTCGGCCATACCATGTGAAGTTACCTCAGGTACGTTACTGTGGGCTGTAGTCACTCCTTTGGCTCCAGTTTAGACACACCTGAAAAGGCTTTTCAAGCCTGAGGCTCTCATGGCCTGTTGCTGGTCCAGCCCACAGTATAAGGAATGCAGAGCAGCAATGCAGATGAAAGGGAAGCCCTCCACCTGAAGCTCAGCACAAATTGGGCCTCGACTTGGCTTTGTACCATTTGGAACTCCAAGTGCCTACACAGACATTGCTCCTGCGGCACTGAGGTTATGTGTAAATGCAATATGAAAAGATTTGCATGTGAAGATTGCGTTTCCATGTGCAAATTCATAATTACCTGTCAATATTTTCAACTTGCAGCCCTCAGTTGCAAATGTAACAAACCTTTGCAGACCTAGCAGAGCATGAAGCAAAGGCTTAAAACTCACAGATCTCCTTCTAAGAGCATGATTCTGTCCGCACATTGTTTTTTAGGGGACTTACTCTTTAATGAATCCCCTGCTCAGCTGTGAAGAAGGTGAACTGATGCTCCGTGCTTACTTCTCTTCATTTGTTAGAGCATGTGGTTCAGTTTGGTTACAAACGTAGCTATAATGAGATGTGACCACAGTCCCCTGGATAAAAATGTAAGAAAAATCATACTAATGTTTTATTCATGTGGGAATGTTAATTAAGATGCAGCTGTAATTACAGTACCATCATCATCTAGTGGTCTGGAAGTGCAAATGTTCTTCCTGACATATGGAATAATAGAAACCAGCTCGGTACAAATGCTGCTAACCAATACCCGGACAAACACAGCTACACACATCTCCCAGCCCCCAGGGTGCCCTTCCAAAAGACATCAGTCACTGCCACTCTCACAAACTGTTGAAGACAAAGCTGCATGTTGCATCTCCAGGCTTAAAAAAGATCACACAGCATCCCTGGATCGAAAACAAATAAACACACAGCTAACCTCAAAGTCCTTGCTGACACCAGAACAAATGTTGGCAGCAGCAAAAGTTAGATGCTGGGGAGGTTTCTTTATGTCCACCTTCACTTGGAAGGTGCTGAGGGAGATGTGGGATGGTGTGCATTGTTCTTTCACGGCTGTACGTGCCCTGGGGCAGGCAGCCCTGGCACATGGGATTTGGCTGAACAGTATCGCTGATATCTGACTGCACCTGGTGTACCTTCTCCTCCCTTGCCTACAGCTTTGAGCAACACAACAGGCAGGAGCTACTCAACATTGTTCATCTCAGCTGGTGTCTTTTGATAAAGAATGAGAAGGCAAGGAGGAGGAAATGCTCTACATTTTGCCTCTCTCTTGGCATTAAGTTGAGAAATAAATTAAACTTTGCATGAATCTATAGTGTTTCTGCGGATGCACTTTTGCTTTCTTGAAGACCTGGCTTAATCAAAAGACGGAATCTAGAAAGGTCTGTGTTATGACGTATGTAGTCCCGTGTGCAGCTAGGAGTCAGACTTGATATTTGTGGGTCCTTTCCACCTCAGGATATTAAACAATTCCATGATTCTCTGTATCTAGCTCCAAAATCTCTTTAAAACTTCCCTTTGTTGTGGGCACTACAAGAAACTCAGACAATGCTTAGCTTTTAGGCAATCTTATTTTGCTATCTGCAGTTTTGACAAAAGCTTTTTCATCTCCACATATCATAGAATCATAGAAGGGTCTGGGCTGGAAAGGACCTCAAAGATCATCCAGTTCTAACCCCCCTTCTGTGGGCAGGATTGCCTACCACTAGTTCAGACACTAGATCAAGCATTGCCTTTGTCTTACAAAGATATGTAGATTGTAAAATTTTGTGTAAGGATCACTCTTTTATTCTGTGTCAATGACCAAGATTCCAGTTACTTCAGTGAAGAATATTCACAGTGCTTAAGGGAAGAAGACCGAAGGTTTTGACTTGGCCCACCACAAAAGTTAGGACCTAGGCAAAGAGTTCAGACTTACACTGAAGAGCTTCCAAGTTCACGGCTCAGGGGATGGTTGAGACCCACCTGTAAGAAAAGCACTCTCAGCTCACACAGGCTGCTAAAGCATGTTATCATTCTGCTAGACATGTCAACACCTCTAAATTAGATTCTGTTACAGAATGGAAATAGTAATCAAAATACTAGAAAAACATAAAAGTCCCCAAACAAAATTTCAGCTTAGGAGCATACAAACAAAACAAACAAACAAGCAAAACTTAGATACAACAAAAGGTTGGTTTCAAGTTTCTGAAATGTAAAAACCAGCATTTTGTGGTAAATGACACGCCCAAATAAATTTTTTTCTGAATCCCATAAATTAGAAAATCTGAACCTGCTATCTGAAGTAGAGTTCCCTGAAGTTAAACATGTATGCACACAACACTCTCTAGTGTTTCCTCCACAAAATATCAGCATGGCACTGCCATGTGGTCAGTGGGGCTATTTTGATTAAAGGCATTTCAGCCAGTTTGACCTATTGTACGAGGGAAGGACTCCTCTGTGCATCTGCTGCTTCATTAGTATTTGCCAATCACCTGCTGTGCCTGGGGACTTTGTTCTTTGGGTGGACAGGAAAACCCAGTCATTTGGTTGTCACTGCAAATCTCTTGCCTAGTGGTTGTGGTGTTTAATTGTCTTAATTTCCAAGTAGTAGAGGGCCAGTACGTCATGCAACCAGTTAAAGGAAACAATTAGTGAAACATCAGTCAACCATGAGGTGTGTCAGATATTAACTATGACTCCTCCAAAAACATCTGCTTATCTGTTCTCCAGAAATACTTTACCTGCTTCTGTACCTGGAGCTCTTGAGTTCAGAGACTGCTTGTTGTATTCTTGGTGCTGATGGTAGGAGCTTTGGCCTTTGCCACAATGGAAATAAGAAAAGTGAAAAGCACCTGAAGCAGGTGAAAAATACTACATGACAACTTCAGGTGACTTTCTAAGGGAAGGCAAAATGTTTTTCTTGTTTCCCTATACATATATTCAGTAACTCACAGTTAGTGGGTAACATTTTCTGGGTGCAGGGAGGAACAGCTAATTGTGCCTCTGGCTGTTTCATTATATGGAGGAAATAGTCCTTACTTCCACACTTCCAAAGCACATTGAGATGTTAATTTGTTATTTCATTTAGTGCTGCCACCCTCAACTCCATGCTAACTTTCCCACTGCTGCCTCAACCAATCCGTTGCCTTTGTCCAGAAACAGCCCCCTCCATTTTGAGGAAATTCTGATTTCTGGTAGAAGACTTTCAGGAGGGTCCTTTCCTGTTCCTGAGGTCCTGGTGAATTCTTCATCCTATCACCACAGAATTACAGAATCATAAAATCACAGAATCACTGAATGGCTTGCACATGTAGTCTTCAGACACTTCCATAGGTGATCTGTGAGACTCACTGTTAGCATCTCCAGGCTGGTATTTATGTACCTGCATCTGTATGGACACACTGAATGGGCCTTGTGCACTGTCTCCTGATCGTATGCACCAAGCATTTGCTGGCACCACTCCTGGTACGGGAGAGAACAGGCCAGGGACTGTATTCAGCCAACATATGAACAAAAACCATGCTGTTTTGGGACGGAAAGTGGTTTAGCTGCAAAGTCGTGCTCTGTGCCATATTACTTACCTGAAGTCCAGGGAAATGGGAAACAAGGAAACAGGATGGCCCTGTTCATTTTGCCCACTGCTATAGAAGAAGCCTCAGAGCTTGTACCTTGAAAATGTCATCTCAAGAGTATAGAGAGACACAGAAAGCAAGGGCTCTGCTGGAGTAACAGTTCCTGAAGGTATATGAGCAAAAGATCCAGGCAGGGGAAGAGTGGTTCCACCTGGATTCTCATCCCCGGCCTAAATACTAACTATATTTGCCATTTTGCAAATGGACCTGACAGTAACCGACACAGTGTGATCATATTGTGATAAATCTCATAAAAAGGCTCATCTCACCTGTCTTCACAGGGAATCTGCACTGTCAGGGCACCCTGGGGCTGAGGTAGAGCCAGGCAAAAACACCTGAATATGGAGGATATCTAACTCTGATGATGCAGCAGGGCAAGCCAGAGGGGGAGGAAGGGATCCAGGCATGGGTATAGCATTGCCAATAGCAGCCAAAGAAGAATCCCTCAGACTCATGGCAAAGAACGGAAATACAACAACTACTTTAAATCAGGCCTTATAGCATCAGCCTCCCATACCTGTTCTCAAAAATTACAAGCTTGGTAATTAGCTTGATTCTTAATAAATGTTGAAATTTATTTATTTGGACTTGCAGATCCTAAAATCCACTTAGCTGTGATGGAGCTTTCTACAGCAAACTTAATTGAACCAACCAGCATGTACTTTTCTTCCTCCAGAGAGACATGGCACACTCAGGTGTAAGCTCTGGCAGCTGGGTTTCAAGTAAGACACCCAGCCTGGGAAGATTCAGATGACAACGTGAGGTACAAAGAGCTCCCTCTACTTGCCAAGAGTACTATTTCCACTGTTTCTCTGAATATGCATTTACGTTTACCTTGATGATCTTACAGAAGTGAAGGGAATTATCTTTCTTTTCTTTCTTACTAACTCTTCGTATCATTATGTTGAAAGTGAAATTTTTTCTGAAATAAAGTCCTGAGCAATATCCAGACCTAGAAAAGTCTGCAATTTTATCTGTTCTACCTCTGGTATTCAGTTCTCTTTCTTACTCCCAAGTGACATTAAACCTCTGCGGCAATCTCTCCCTGGGCACACTGAGAACTGTCATCCAACACAGGAGCTTTGGCTCCAGATGTTTTTAGTGAGGTGCAATTAAGCCCTTACCATATACTTCTCTCCCAGCAGCCCAAGCAATTGGGAAGGCCTGGACCTCTCTTTGTCGCAAGTCAGAGCATCCTCAGATATTTTGTGTTAGTTCAGACAACACAGCAGTGATGTCATTTACTTTAGCAAGGAAATCTTGATGGATGCTAAAGAGGAACCCACACCAACAGCTACACCCTACCTTTATGTGTATATGTACATGTGTATATGTGTGTGGCCAAATATATGGACACTTTGCAGTGCTAGCTGGATTTTTAACTGAATTACCTTCACGTTGACTACTATAAAGATTCTCCATGGCTACGTGGTTCACAGTGATATCTTCATGCTGTTCAGAAAGGTGAGTAGCAGCAGATAATGGGAAGCAACAGGAAGCGGCGAAGACTAAGATCCCCAGGGAAGTGGATCTTCCCTAAAAACAAGCGGGAAGTTATCCCATCCAGCTCAGCATCTACAGTATGTTGTAATGTCACCACGAGGGAGCTCACCCCCCACACACCAGTTCTCCCTCCTTCAGCATCACACCACTGCAGCTCCCATAACAAATGACGCTCCCATTTACCTCTCACACCAGCAGAGCTGGTGTCAAACTCCTGGCTATTCCCAGGCTCTTTTTCCAGAACTAATACATTAACAAAAATATTTCTTGCTGCTTTCATTTTCCCACTGTTACTTTCTCCACTGATTTTAATTAAACGCTCCCTGGTTGTGAGAATGGGGCAGGGAGGGTTTCTTTCCCTTTCTGCAAAATAGCCCACCAAGAAGGTTTCCTTAATCTCTCACCAGCATAAAATGAGCTTTCATTATGCCAACAAGTAAGCTTCAAAGTTTTAATTAATTTCTCTGCTTACATAAGCATAACAATATTAGTCATGTTGTTCTATAAATTGTACCGGCCAGTCTGATTTTTAATTAAAATAATGTCATTACATTCAGAGAGATGAAATATATTCCACCACATGCTCTGTCTAGGCAATGCTTATCCTCCTTCTCTACTCCTCTTCAATTCTTTGTGGACTACATAGGTGGTTTAAAGCTGAGCACACCAGAGGAGCTCACCAGCAAGCCACTTACAAATTAACAACCAGAGTTTGAACAAGATATTCCTTCAGAGAAACAGGACACATTCACGTATACTACAAAATAAATGAAAAAAGAAACCAAAGGGTCTGGGGGTGGAGGAGGAATGAATATGCTCATGTATGAAAGATACTACCCATTGTCTGTAATTTATGAAATATTGTACAAACACAAATTTGGTTTGCTATTGTAGCCATTTACTGATGCCTAATAAAACATTCATTTGTGTGGTGACCTCTGCAACAATTCATAGACTCATTTAATCATGGAAATGGAAGCCTCAAAGGAACCTTGAGAGATCAATTTTGTCCCCTGGTTTTCTCTGGAGTTATATAATAAATAATAGTAACAAGAAGAGCAAAACCAAAATGCATAAATAAAGTGGGTACAGTCTCGAGTTTGGTCTCCTGCTGTGTTAGAGGTTATCACAGATAGATTGTCCTTGGAAAATACCTCCTCTTATTTGTAACATGCCTTAGCTCAGCCGTAACTCATGCCAGATGAATTAAGGCTTGTCTAACGACTCAGATGTTCTTCTTACTGAGGCTTGAAGTGTGTGTATTTAATGACTAAAATGTGTTTATTTAAAAATTACATAGCAGAGCAATGACAGTCTTTCATAAACTTCAACAACCAGTCTGTTTTGCTGCCTGTAGTTCAAAACAATTGCCTTCCAAAGCAGACACTAACCCTTGGTATCTGCAGCCACACCCCACAGAACAAATTATTTTATATCATGTATGCACACCACCACCACACCATCGACTTGTTTAAATCACTAACTACTAAGCTATTTCATACACAGATGCTATGGCTTAGTGCTGTTCTTCCTGTAAGCTTGCACACGAAGCACAAACCCTATGTGTGTTAATTTTAAGCTTTTGAGGGCACAGGTTTTTGTGTTTGTTAAGCCTGGGGCACCTCCATGCAGAGGTAGAAAAAATGCTCTCCAAGATGTGGACAGCAGTCCTGGCCCCATCATCCTCCACCATAAGCAACCAATAGGGCTGCAGCCACTCTTTCTCTTCCTGCCCTACATCTAAAAGGTGCAAGAGGTGGGCTGTTCTCCAGACCTGAAAGAATATGGTGAAGGTCACACACAGAGCAATCAGGAGGACAGAAACTGTGGACACTCCCAAATGAGGTCACCAGTGCTTGGGTGGTATGGGTCTGTCCCAGTGCAAACTGTAGATACAGATGTAGATACAGGTGCAGACGCAGGTTTAGGTGTAGACAGATATGGATAGAGATGAATGTATGGATATGAATGTGCAAGGTTGTCATCATCGCTGGCCTGACTCTGGAAGTTCGAGCCTACAGCTTAGTCAGTGTCGTGATGTAGCGGTCAGAGCTGATGGTTTGTCTGGGTTCTAGGATTCTATGAGCTTTCTAACAAGCGAAGCATGATGGGAAGAGAGGGATGAAGACAGATTTTTGCTTGGCCTGGAATTTTCTCTCTTTCATTAAACATCAGAGAATGCAACTTTATATTTTAACCATTCGTCCTCTCTGCCCAAAAGCACAACTTGCCTGAGAACGCCCTCTTGATTTGCCATTCAACTTCCAAACTGCAAAAATCATGGCTTTAATGAGGGTACAGCACCTCTAAGTTGAGGACTAAAGTTAGGATGCTGTTTTAGCTGGCATTTGCCTTCAAATCACCATGGCTTGAGGGCCAAAAACCTCAGTATGACAGCACTAAGCCATAAAACACCTGTCAATTTTGTACATGAATCTATGCAGAAGTCTAGTGACAAAATTATGAAGCAAGGGCGAGCTTGCTGAAAGCCCTCAGAAACAACCATAAGGCCAAACAAAATCAGAACTGAGCAAAGCCAGGTCTGGAGTGAGATGAAACAAGTGCTGCCCTAGCCTGTGCTCTAAGGATTTTTCATGTCAGTGAAACCATCTAATATAAGCACCGTAGAAATCATGAAGAATTGTATAGGTGATAAAATGGTATTTTACCTGTGAGCAGAAGCTCTGAGCTTCTGTGACACCACAGACTATCTATGTAAAGAGGTCATGGATGCTAAAGAAACGTGGCCACCATTAGCAGCTCAAAATTTCAGCTTCTTTCTGTCAAAAAATGAAAAATCTGAGTGGGAAATAAATAAAACAGATGCAGACTGTAGGAGTAATATACCATTCCCTTTCGAGTAGTGGGCTTAGAGGCTGTGTATCCTGCTATTTCTCAATGCAGGAAGATATAATAGAGTGGATGGTGGAACTAGGTCACTGTACCATAACTTTCACAGGAAAATGTAAAGTACAGCCAAGTTCTGCTTTCATTTTGGGGAACAAATCGGAATGATAAAAGTAGATCATTTATGGGGGAAACATAACGCAATGGAAGTACTCCAGTTTAACCTCAGCCTAGCTGAAGGCACTCAAAAGTGTCCACAAACAGTTAAATGATCCCTGAGCGAGTGTTATTTATGTTTGCAAAGTTGAGCTCAAATTATAAAACTGTGATATGAAATTTAACTGAAACGTTACAGGTCAGGAATGTTCACAACACAGGTTTTGCTTCAATTTCACATTAAACGTGGAGATGACAGCTCACTGAAGTGTGAAAGCAGGAGATATTCTTGAGGAAACATTTGATTGAAATTAATGTTTCCCAAACAGAGAGGGAGAAAAAAAAAAAAAAAAAAATGGTATTAATTTTCAGACAAACAACAGCAAAAAAGAAAGTGTCATTTTAATTTTAGGGCAAACCTTGAAGAGAAAGAAACTGTTCTTCGTAATAGCGTTAATCAAATTGGAAGCTCTGTTTCCCAATGGATAAAGAAGAATGTGAAATGCTGAAGTCAGAGGAGAAGCCTGGTACATCAGAAAGGATTTGTGGTCTGAAGGTATGTCTGCACTGCAGCACAGAAAGCAATAGGATGGGATGATAGGTAATTTATCTGAAAGGTCTAGGTTGAAGAGGAGAGCAATACATTTGAGTCTACTATGCAGAAGGACAAAGACAGACCATAAATTAATTCAGAGAACAGACCTAAAAGCAAAAATCCTTTTACTCTGTAGCCATTTTCCGGTCATGCACATCAGGCAGTATTTAGTTTGGCTGAGTCAAGGACTGAGATGACAAGTCACTTACTGAGTGAGTAAATCAGAAGGGGCCTGACACCATGTTCAGCCGGACCAGTTTAACTCAGCTGTTCTGAAATCATTCAAATTCTTTCAGCACACAAATGGTGAGCATGGACCTGGGGTGCTCAGCATCAGAGAGGAGCTTCTTGCAAATACATGTAATGCTTTAATCCTTTATGCAACCAGATGTTATGGAGGACTATAGCTTTTTTATGTTCCTGAATGGAGAAAAAGGCTCAAAAAACCAGATCTGTGACATCTGGAATATGCTGTTGGCTGATAACTAATTGCATCTTTCAGGTGTAGACATTGGTAACAGTGAGAGAGTTTAAGATTTGTCAAGAGTACTGTGGAAAATGAGCAGATTTGTATAGAATATTTAGTAATGAAGTCTCTGATAAATCAGATTAGCTGTTGACATGAAAAATTATCTCAGTGAGTTGTTTTAGGTAAGTGGTGAGGGAAATGCAAAAATGCAGAGGGTATCTGCCAAAAGCCAAAAGTAATATATCCCAATGCGCTGGAACAAAAAGACTTCCCAGCCCTCCATTTCCAATAGTGCTTCATTCACACAGCTTCTGTCATAGTCACAACGCTATAAAGGAGCTGAGCTTCTAGAAAATGATAAATTATGGATAATAAATGAAAAACACTCAGGAGAAGACTTTTTCCCACCTTCCAGGTAGTATTTCACAGCATGACAAGCATGTATTTCATGCCCACTGGTTGTCAATGCCCTCATACTGTTAGATGACAGGAAGCATCCCCAGTGCAAATGAGAAACAGGCCCCAAATTCCAGAAAATAAAACTGTGGGGGTTTTTTGCTTGTTTTTGGGGGAGGGAGCTGAATGCCTCAGTTGTTAGTAATATAGAATTATGTAAATTTAGGCTAATTAAAAGGATATGCAAGTACATGCATATTTTCTGAGCCTAGAAAATAACGCGTTTTAGAAATCAGGAGGCTGACTTTACTGGGGAAAAGGGAATAAGAGTAGGGCAATCCAGCACCACAGATATTTTACAATGATGAAGGCAACACTCCAGGTTAATCCTCCTTGGAACCCCTAAGAGTTTTCATATTTTTTTCCACTTAAGAAATTTTCCCTTTTGTCTAAGAAAGTCTACATGATTTTCTCAGTTTCCCTTTGTATCTTTCTTTACCAAAATTCATCATGCCTGCACTCTTTGAAATAATGAAGAGAAGTAGTACACCCTCTAGATACTATCTTCTTTGAAACCAGCCCTGTTACCATCTCTCTTTCGGCATAAAAGTTTTATGATGATCCCTTCTGGTCACCCTCTACTCCTGGCCTGGTCCGCATTCTTGTGCATTGAAGTCAATAATCTCCCAACAGCTCAGGTTAGCCCAATATCTAATGAGCTGTCTCCTCTTTCATCTATCTTAGAGGAAAAACGTGCCACCAGCACTCATGCTTCAGGTAAATAGGAAGCTCATCACCACCAGGAGTCTTTGCACAGAGAATTATTTGCAATGTCGGGGGGTGTTTCTCCTTCCTACAAGAACTCTACCAGTAACAGAAAGTATTTGTGGATTACCAATCAGACCAATATGATAGTAAATCACTGTCATAGCTGTACAGACACCATTCTGAGGAATTTACCATAGATATCAGAGGATCCCTTCCTAAGATGGCTTTCCATCTACCTTCTGAAAAACTGTTACGAAGATCTTCATATCTGAGGAAACGAGCCAAATACGATAAATACAGTAGTTCAGAGTTGTGGGGAGCCTTTAGGATCAAATGCTAACTATTCCATTCCATTGAAAAGACTCTAATGACAGATAAGCATTAGGTGATGGTGGCTTTGTGGGCAGACAAGGCAACGCCAGCAGGATCTTGGCTCAGGCTGCTGGGAAATCTGCTCCATGGAAAGAGTTTATTTCTAGGATTCTGATTAGATTGCTATCTAAAGAAAATTTATAAGAAAGAAAATTTATATATGTATTTATTTTAAGCAGGGCTCTGGGCCTCATGGATCTCTGTGTCTGACCTAATACGTCTCTGGGCTTATCTCTCAACAGAAATTTTTTGCCTGTCATTTAGTGTTTTAAGCACCTCTATAATAAAATATTGAACAAGTGTCAGTCATGGTGTCTTCACTTGAAAGAAAACTTTGATGGTGATTTAATGTCTTCATTTCTCCCTTGGTTGCACCAGCGCTCACGGTGAGCACCCATTTACAGACTTCTACCAAACACAAATAAAATGGCACTTCAGTGGGACAATTTGGTTTTTAGCAATTAGAAGATAATTTATTGAATTTAATTATCAAACCAAAAGCAAGAACACTTCAACTAAGAAACTTCTAGGTATGGGATCATTTCAACAAAAAGTTAACTGTGTAAAATAAAACCACGGTGTACAGATATTTTCTAATAATTAGAGCTGCCAAATATGGTTCTTGGCACATTTCTTGCCCTGCTGGGATTTTTAACTATGGGTAGCATTGCTGTGGTGCTAACCAGTGTGTTCTCTGGGTTCGTGAAGATACCTGTGTATTTAGTGGTTCAGATGGAGCTGTGTGAAAGAGCAACAAGAAACACAGAAAATCACTGAACTCTGTCCTAGTTTCAGAAAATCTTTAAAAGAAATGTATCTTTGTGTCTTTCTTGCCTTCTAATTCACACAAAAACATCACATCTGCCTATGTCAATTCAGCAAAATGAGTGCCAAATGACTGCACTGCTTCGTATCCCACCCCTTCTACTCACTGGGAAAACAAAGGACAGCAATGGAAAGCAGGACACCAGGGTGAACAACCCTTCAGCTCATTCTCAGCTCTCCCGAGGAAGTTGCATTTAAAAGTTGCATTCTTGTCCCCACCTTCTCCATCTGCAAGATATCGATGGCAGTTGTAGCATCAGTGATGGAGAGGTAAGTCACACACAGCTGCTTGATGACAGCTGCACAGCACGTATGAAGGATCTTTCAGTTCTTTTGAGCACATATTCACAGGCAGATGCAGGGCAGCTTTAGGAGGCACGTAGCTGAGATTAACCCACTTTTGTGCTCAAGAGAGTGATGTAAGTGAGGTTATACAGCTTTGAGACACTTAGCAAAGGCCAGGGAAGCTCGCATTGGTTTGTAGATATCTCCAAAGGGAACTACAGGTTTGTTATTTCACTTCATCATACTCTGATACAAGCCACATACTGACAACAGTAGCAGCACAACTCCAAAAACAGTCACAAAGCTTAAACCACACATCTGCACGGCTGCAGCTTCTATTTCTCTGCTCAACAAAGTGTTTGCATGTACAGCACAAAAAAGAGGTGGATGTCTGCTTAATTATCAACTTTGCATAAACAAACGTGCCATCTTTGCAGGAGTGCATGCATTTCCAGTTACTGCTTAAAATATTCTTCTCTGTGTCCTCGCTATAGGAAAGATGAAACAAATGCAACATAATCATTAAAAGCAAAAATAAATAAATAAATAAATAAAAGTCCGTTCTGTTAAAACTTTAGAGTTACAGAAGGTGTTTCTTCAGCCAGTCTTGCAAATGTCTTTTAACCTAGCCCAAAGACCTACTGGGAAAACTGCCTGAACCACCAGGAAATGGAAGGTATCATACTTCAGAAGAAAATCTAGCTACCAGCTGTGGTTATAAATGAATTTTTCCTTTAGCTCTTCTTCTCCAAATTTGAGTGTTGAAGATGTTATAGCACTTTATTTTGAATCGAGTTTTTATACAATTAAAGGGATTATAACTGTATGTAGTTCCACTGCCATATATTCCATAATTCAGCTTTCAGCCGTGGATGCAGAGATAAGCCTGCAGCAGGATAAGAGGCCAAAGTAACCACTTGAACTTCAACTTGCACATATAGTCTTTTAGCCTAAGAATTTTATACTGAGCTCTGTGACACTGAAGTTCATATATTTACAAAGAGAAAACTGAAACCATTAGACCCATACCAGAACTTCAATATCTCAGACCCCAAATGAGTCCTTCCAGTTCCCTGAATACAGATTAGCCCTCTTTCCAGTGTGTTTAAGGACATCTAAGCCCACCTTTGAAGTAATCTGAGGTTTGTGTAAATGCCAACGTACAGCTTGTGTTAAGACATTAATTTCAAAACCAGAGTTTTGACTCCCATAGTTGTAGGTTGTCCTTCCATGTCTGTCCTTGACCAATACGATGTGCCCTCATACCTTAAAGTCGCTGTTCTAGACCTCTTAGTAATGCAAGGATTGTTGTTTCCATGTTGTTGGGGGATGCAAAGTGTCCTCAGAAGATCAGCTGTGGATTCAGACACCTATAAGAGGGTCAGCACCATCTTAGGAGAGTTAGTACACCAGCAAAGATACAGCAGCTTAAGCCACAATCCTGTCTGAAGTGCATTTGGTATAGATTTGAATCCCACAGTCCTGAAGCAGCCTGAGGGTATTCTTCTACCCATTACAACTTTCATCAAGTTCCTCACAAATTCAAAATGTCCATCCTGTAAAGCTGTTCAGACAGCTGCTAGTCTTCCTCTTGATTAGGTCTTTAGACTACATCATGGGGATGTCAGTGTCTCTGATTTCTTTTGAATGGCCAGAAAAAAGAAAAAATATATGGATTGAGGTAATGTGTCCTAAGAGCTAAATCCCAGAATACCTTCCAGTTATATTAGGATCTGCTTGAGATACAGTCCACTGAGGAGAGGGCAGTAATGTTTGTTTAGGACAAACTTTAGGAAACTTCTGAGAGTTGCCTGTTAACGATTCACTTCCTTTTGTCAAAAGGAGGAACTGTAATTCAATTTTTAAAGAAAATAATTCCAAAGAGAATCTGTACTACCAGTGACATGACTCTCAGGTCAAAAACTTAAGGAAGATAAAATACCAGAGCTGCCGGAGAAGAGTTCATCCAGACCACTAGAAGAAAATCAGACATTTCCAAACTCATGGGGAAAACAATGAACCCAGTAAAGTATCCTATATTTACACAGGTTTGACCAAGTAGTTGCCCTGACTCACTGATACTGAGTTCCGTAAATCTTGCCATGTAAATCCTATAAAATAGCAAGGGCTGTATCAATATTCAAGCTAAGTGGAAAATTTTGTAATTTTAAATTAATTCACTTAACATTCATCCCTCAGCCAGTTGCATTAGCCAAGGCTGCAGTGGGTCATTAACCTGCAATCATCAAATAAAGCAATGATCTCGAGACAATTGTTTCTGTACAAGAAGAAAATCTCATATACCATCCAGTAAGCCACAGTTTCAAAACCCTTCCCTCATCTTCAACTGTATCTCAGCTGTAACTCAAGACAAAGAGCATCATCTCAGTAGAAGGAGAGTTAATATTTCAACTATTTAAGCAAAAAATGGTCGCAAAGCAGTTTGAATGGTAATTGATATGCGAACTAATGAAGGCTACAAGTTCAAAAAAAGTCCCTAACCACACATCCTAGCAGAAGCAATCAGAGAAAAATATAATTAAGGGGATATTATAAGTTTATGGATGAGATCATATGTCTGTTGTTGCTATCAGCTGAAGTTTAACTCTTCTGGAACCTTTCCAGTCCTGTGATACGTGTTCCCATGAACCTGAACTACTCAAGAATGCAACTCCTTCGATGTCACCCAAAACTATGTAGGCTCTGCAGTCTTGGTAGATGTGCACTGCAAAACTTTCCTCTTCCTGCTGCATCATCTCCATAGCTTTAACCAGCAATATGGGTTTTTTCTCATTGTCTTACAATCTTTTCTGAATTCTTGCTGAAGCAAAGCAAACTGATTTTTGTGGGTATTCTGTTGCCGCTGCTGCCAACAGAAGCATGTGGATCTGTAAATAAGCCCTCTGGACACATTATAGTGAGTAGGTGCTACTTTCTCACTAATGCTTAAACTATTCATAAACTTGAAAGCAGCACTCCTGACCCAAACTTTGAGATATCAAGGATTCTACTCTAGGTTTTGGTTTAGCTTCCACGTTGAGCATTGTACAGCTGGTTACAAGCTTGGAGGTAGAAGGACCTTTTATTCAATTTAAAATCTTTTTAATTAAGTAAACAGGTCTACAGGAACTTTTGTAGTTTTCTTGGATAAGGAAACAATGAAGTGTGATGCCTCTGGTGTTGCTTTCATTTCCAATTTAGAATACAAATGCATAGAATGTACCACTGTATGTGGGTGTGGATTTCATCCCAACAATAAGAGCTCTGTTCAATAAGAAACAACGCTATGCAATTAGACAAATGGATATGCTGTGTTTAACAAATAGTTGCACTGTATTTGGGTAATCGCCCAGCTCCAGATCCTCTGTTGTGGCTGGGGCAGTAAGAACAAGGGGCTCAAAGTCAGTCCTCTCCCTAAACTATACACAATCATTGTGCCAAAGACAAGGTCACAAGTATATTATGTTAACACAAGGTAACATAGTGCATATAATAGCTTAGAGAAATGCTGGTTTTGAAGTTCTCTTGGATGAAGGGGAAGTATTAATAAAAGGGTGTTTTTTGAATATGACTATAGAAGAATTTCTCAGGAAATCTGTACAGACCAGAAAAAAAAAAAGTGACAAAAAGCCAGAAGCACTAGTTGGACACACCCTGAAGGACATGCTGAAGATGTAATAAGAGACATAGCTCAAGAGTCATCCTAAAAGATCTTTGTCAGTGGCATCATGGAGTGTGACATCCCCCTAACCACATGTTCATGGACCACCACGGACTCAGGAAATGCTGCTGAGACCCACAAAAAATGAGCTGCCATAGCTTGGACACCTGTCCTCATGGCTAGAGAAACTGAGGATCCTAGAACGTCCATGGAGATTTTCCAGTGCCCTCTTGGCAAGGCTTCAGCTTGGACCAGCTGGCTTAAATCCAGGACAAACTCAAGGAGCTAAGATGATTTACTTTGTTAAAAGCAGTGTCCTGTCAATTCCAGTTACAGAGCCAAAGAGCTTCAAATTATAATTGGTCAGAGAGGAGAATTAATATGAATTGCTTGTCTGGAAAAGACATTTTAATATGCTCCTGTTTGGTGGATTTGAATGGGACACCATTATTGCTTTCTACAATCAGACTTGCATCACAGCCCAGTGTTGTCTAAGAGGAAACCAGAGTATGCTCAGAAACAGCCCAAATTTTTCACACAGAGGGAAATGCTGAAAACAAGAGCTAAAACGTCAGACACATCTGGATGTAATCCACAGACAAACTTTTCCTTGAATTTGAACTTGGATTCAAAGAATAGAGGGTGGGAAGGGAGGCTATAAACCTTCTTGTGATGTGACAAGCGTGGGTTGTTCTCATTAAGGTGATGCTGTGCTTTTAATTAAATAGTTGCGTTGTTTGGCTCAGAAGTGTCAAGTATAATTAATACAACATTGATTACTCCATAGTAATCTCGGGAGCTGAGTGTTTTTTACTTCCTTCAAAGGCCATACACTGCTCTGATAGAAGTGGGATGGTCTTTTTGCTACCAGTCTGGATTATCTCTAATTTCTATGCTTATACCTTGTTTTGCTGTCTGTCTTTTCTTCTGCTACTGAGTGCTCAGCCTTACTTTCCTATCAAAGGCCTTTTAACCTTTTGTGTTAGGAACATAGAATCAACATAGAATCAAATAATCCCTTCCTAGCTGGAAGGAATCCATAAGGGTCATTGAGTCCATCTCCTGGACTCATTGTTGCAATACACTTGTTTACCTCAGGAAAGCCAGAGAGAGGCACAGACGACCAAGCATCTACATATCTGCCTGTCTACAGATGCACTCACTTACAAGGGTTAAGAGGAACATAATTTCTACATGTAAGCATACACATACACATACTGCGGCACCATCTAGATGCGATATTGTTACTGTAGTGAATCACAGCTGTGCCCACCCCTGCATGCTCCTACTGTGGCTCAAAGGAGTTTTCCCCTACAGTTTCCTAGGCTCTACTTTTCTCAGATGTGAGTCTTTTCTTTTTACTTCTTTCCAGAGGAAGAGAAATTTTGATTTCTTTCCTCACACTTTCTCAGAAGGAAAGACCTGCTTTACATTCTTCACCTTTCTTCAGAGATGTCTCCAGATGTACAACAAGAGCTAGCACTTTATTTTTCTGCTTTTGATAGCATTCTCAGCTACTGAAGTGAAATGTCATTACTGACTTGAAGACCCTAAGGCCCAGGTTTTGCTGTGGGGTTTCTGGTGCCATCATTGCATTACTAGTTGATATCAGAAATGTGGCTGAGCATGGATCTACCAGTAGACTGTCCCCACACTCTTGGGTACGTTGTGGCCTTTCTTGGGCTCCTATCTCCTTACAGAACCATTGTTCAACCTCTGCATGTGTCCTCTGCTTAATTTTCCTCCTGTGATATTGTTATCCAATTTCTCAAGTATACATCTGAAGCTAAATTTCTTGTTTCTCTTCAAGTTCTTCATAAACATAAAGCCATATATAAGCACTACCTGTTGAATCATGGGGCTGGTGGGCTTATACAGAAGGGACCAACACGAATTAAAACAGACCTTCCTAAATGATTCTTTAGGCATGGACAGCTGTGACAGACAGACTAAAGCTAAGGCTTTCTTTCCTGCCCAAGTCCCAGGTTTATCTTTTCTGCTTACCAGAGACCCCAAAGTTGGTGGCCCCTCTGCACAGCCCGCAGAGACATCTAGTGACTGAACGACATACTGCTGGCAAGCACAGAATTGTGATGGGCTGCTCGGGTGAGCTAGGCACTTCCGATTTGCTGTAGATACTTACTAAATCTAAATATTTTTAAAATAAATTAGAACTGAAGCTTCTTCTCCCAGTGGCCCAACAGGATGTTCTTCCACTGTTTATCTTGGTTGAATGCAGAAAGTTGTGTTGTAGGGAAGCATTACTCAGCCCAATGCAGATACATCTTGTTAGCGTGTTGTGTTTGCCCAGAATGTCTGGAGAGGATATAGGGTAATCTGCAGAAGTTCAGCCAGATAGATGTGTTCCTTTGGGCTGGTATAAATCATGGAGCACTGAACTGCTGGGGGAAGGAAGGAGATTAAATAATTTACAGTAAAAGCCGTTCAGGTCTTTCTATGCAGGCCTGCTTCATCTGTAACCGCCAGAGCTCACCAAAGATTATGAGAGCTCTGATCCTGCCAGGCACTGAGGAGATCATGGTGCTCATTAGAGCAGGACCAAATGTTTCCAGCTGAATCATGAGATTAGGGCCAAAGGATGCTGATATTACTGCAGGCACGTACACAGAAGTATGTTCCTCTGATGTAGCAGCAAATCGGCTTAGTTCTGGTAGATGGGGTAGGCTCTCCTCACCCAGCAAATGTGAATTGTTACAGTCTAGCTCAACTCACAGTGGAAAGACTTAAAGATAAATTGCATTCTCTCCCATTAGCCATGTGCTGGAAGCACGCACCCTGACAGTTACTACATCTCAGCTGACGCTCAAGCCTAAACAGGGTTTAAGTGCAACACGACTTGCTCATAAATCTTCTAGCAGCCCAGATACCCAAGATACCAACTACTAGGAGAAATTATTACTCTCCATGTGCTTATCAACTCTGTATACACTATCACTGATGCCTGAGCTTGCTCTGACTTGTGTAAGCTGTGCTAATCCATTGCACACACTCCAGGCCCAGGATCTGCAGACCTGCCTCTTCCAGATTGACCAGTGCATCCAGACCTGAATTAAATGAATATTGTTGCTATTCAGTTGTTTCTTATTTTTGCTTAGAAACAAGAACTTACTGGGTTAGCATTTGTGCAGTTTGGTATTCTACCTCTGAATCATCCCTGAGTGCTTGGTTCAGAGGTAGACCTAAACCACAGCAGAGACAGAAGGGAGAATAACCTGCAGAGGTCTGATTTCTAGCATTTAGAAAGAGTACTGTAAATCCTGCAGTTCTAGGTTTAGTATCCCTTGTTATCATTAGTTACAACTGAATAGTCAGGATGTGTGTAAATATTTAAGATCTGGCTAGTGACCAGAGGAGCAGAGGCAAGAGAAAATGAAAAATAAGGAGGGAGAAATATTGAACAGATCTTTCTTTTTATCTCAACATTTTTCATGGAAGCTTGAGGATGGATTTCATTTATTCCCAATTAGCTCAGCCTACCCTAGTTATGGAAGGCTGGAAGCCACCCAAGTTTTTACCACAAGAACAATTCAGTAACATTGAGAAATATATTTATTAATAGTTTTTGTGTCTGTGTGTGTGTAACGGTCTGGGCACATGTAAGTGTTAACAATCGTTAATGCTTGCTTATTTGCAGAAATAAGTGAAATCATGTTCAAAGTGGCCAAAAAACCCAACCTCACTTTTCTATCCCCACCTCAGTTTTGATACAAATGAAGTCATTATCACTGTCAGCAACTCAGAAAAAAAAATCAAAACAAAAATGTAGGGAATAAATTAAATCCCACCTCTTTCACAATTCAAGACCACAAGAGTCTAAAGTTAGCTCATAAATAAACCTCTGAAGACCATTTTGACTCATTCAAACAACAGAATGGTTTTGTGGTGATTTCCAGCTCTGTCTGGGTATCTGTTTACCAACAGATGTCCCTTTTCCTATCGATCATCAGGGCTAAGAAAGAAAAGGAAGTAATACGTACAGAAAAACACATGCTCTCAGCTGCCAAGTCCCTTACATACAGCATCATTTGGGTGTACTACTGAACAGCCCAGATGTATTGTTGGGGTCACATGTATGAAGGTACTTGGCCAAGGGTGAAGCTTTACAGAAGAAAGGGCAGTCCCATTGGTGGGACTCTCTGCAAGCTTGAGTAACAGCCTCCCAAACAATCCCTTAAATTAATGTTATTATTTCTTAAGCGCCAGTTACAAAGATTTTCTTCTCAAGACTGAATACAGAAGACAAGTAAAATAGGTGGGACTGTTCACACCTTTTAACTTTATGTGCCTAATTTAAATGTCGAAGTTATGAAACTAGTCCCTTTTTTAATGGATACAACAGAAGGGTAATTCTAGATAAATCCTATCTTAGTGCTCTGAATTCCTGCTTGCAAAAGTGCCCCTCTTTCAGCAGACTGTGCATTTTGTGCCATAAGGAGGTAGTGTGCATTTCCCACAGTGTGACAATATTGTCAATACACTCATCAGTAGATGTTGTTCATAATATATGGGCAGGCTACAGTGAGATCCACAGTCTTTGGTAGCATTGCCACTGAGTACTTTGACCTTTTAGAAATTACCAGCTCTAATTATATGCTGATGTGTAGTGTGCCTTGCTCATTATCTTATCTTGCAGTGGGATACTAAGAGAAGGAATTTCATCACAGTGATTTCATCAGATATTCAATTAGATTTCTAGAAGTCACAGTAGTCATAGAAGTCTTAACAATCCAGGCAAGTTTCATAGTACAGTGTTGTAAGCATAACACTGATTTTCTGAGATGTTACGGGAAGGGACGCTCATGTGGTGGCATTACTGAACAGGGATGGATAGCTGAACCCCTTAACCTGGGGCATCCAGTGTTTGGAAGACACATGCAGAAGATGCTTTGCTTGCAGACCCCTTTCACACACACACATCAGAGCTCTTCATGGAGCACTGAGGATCAGTCACTGCATTAATGCACAGACCTTTGACAGCACCTGGAATCCATGCTCTGTTCCATGGAGCAGATGCAGAAAAGACTCTGTGCTTGCTCACGCTTATCAGTACAGAATAGGCACAACTTTCCCAGCAGGGATGTTCATGCAAATGGTCAATTTTACACATAAACTGGGGGCTTGGGGCTCTCCCTTTGCATCCACAGCTGAATACATGAGCTATAGGTTTATGAAGTTTTTTGTTCTGGGCTTCTTTAAGATGAAAACAATCTACAGACAACAACTGGGACATGACAGTGACAGCACCGTTCCAAAATAAACGTCTTAGCAGAAGAGCCTGCAGTCAATCACTGTGCCATAAACCACAGCTAAATAAAAGGGAATACAAAACAACGGAAGTGTTTCCTTCTAAGTCATCCTCTCCCTTAGCTTTCTCGTAGTTTCTTTGCCTTATGATCATCCATGATTTTCTCTTCTACTCACATCCCTTCCTCTGAGGAAGCTGTGCAGTCCTCTTTGAGGGCAATGACACAGAGTCAGTGTGTGACAACATTGTCCTCTTCGTAGCTGGTAGCTTCTCCACTTCTTTATTCTATACAATTTCAGACACATAATTGATTTTACAAATACATCTTTTGGCTGTTATTGGCCTCTCTAAACCCTCATATGGGATCCCATCGTTGCCCCTGGGTGCTGGCCTCTGGCTACAAGACCTCCTAACCACCATATAATGTGTTTGTTAATGAAGTTTGCTGGGTGTTCAGCATCCAGCTTGCATGAAACTCTGCCAAGTCTGTCGGCATGAAATGTTGAACTGATAGTGAACTTCCATAAAGCAGGTCATGTAATAATCTCTTCCATGAATTACTATTGTAAGCTGCTATGCATTGCTTTGCAACAGGATCCAAACTATATTTTCACTGTCTCTCCATTAAAAGTGAAGTACATCCATAGAAAGAAGAGCCAAATAAGATGTGTTCTACCTCAAAATCTTGTCACCTCACCACACAGTTTCTAGCACATCTTCGGTCACACAGCGCAAAAAAATGGAGCCACTCTGTGGGAGCTTGAGTTAATCCTGTACATAAATAGAGTCAAATCTTGTTGCTCTAAAGAGTCTAGATCTTTGTCTAAAACAGAAACATCAGGAAAATGAAGAAAGTGGGAAAAAATAATGTTTCCTAAAAAAAACGCAAAGCCCTTGATTTCTAGACAGTGTTTGTTCATCTCCAACAGAACCAGGATTTCACAGCTTCTCAGAAAAGTGAGCCTAAGATTACAAATGACTTTTATGATATCCAGCAGCACTATAAATTAATTGTGATGTACCTTGCCCCTTGGATCTTGTCCTAGTTTCAGTTGGGACAGAGTTGATCATCCCTAGACACAAACCATTCTATGTAAAATGTTATTGAAGAATCATAGAATGGTTCAGGTTGGAAGGGACCTTAGAGATCATCTTGTTCCAACCCCCCTGCCATGGGCAAGGACACCTCCCACTAGACCAGGTTGCCCAATAGAAAAGAACATAAATGTTAAAAACAAGAATGTGTAACTTTGCAACATTTTCCTGAACCCTCCATTAAAGTTCCAGCCCCAAAAACACTGATTTCCTTTGATTTCTATATATGTCAACAAGATTTGTAGGAATTTGCTTTCTTGCAAGGACTAAGCAACAAGCAAGACCAGCCTCTAACATTTGGAACAGATGCCCCATCCCAACTACGTGTCCTATCTACAGCTTCTGATACCAAATATTTTCCTGGGGGAAAAAAAAAAAAAAAAAAGAACAAAAGAAAACATCAGTACAACCAAAGTTCTGTTTATCATTTTCCTCTTGCAAACTGCAGCCATACTTTGACTATGTCTATGGTAGCCTCCCTACATTTTTTTTCTTTCTTGTTGGTATCCAGTATCATCTATTATAGGGAAAGTCACTCACTCTGTTTCTGTTCATGAAACATCCTTCAGTCCCCCGGTGCAAGGCTAAGAAATTTCGCAAAATCACAATCATAAACTTTTGAGGAGGAAAGAAGATAATTGGGAGCCAGGCAAGAGAGAGGACAGAATGTGTGCAGTCAGCAGGTCCCGCAGCAGCCGAGAGGAACTCCCTTTGAGGAACTCCATCCTGTTTCATATCTTTTCCAGGCAATTAATTTTTTAGGATTGTGGGTTGAAGAGGGCTGCCAGGTAAAAGGTCATGAACACCAAAGTCCTCCACTTACACTCTGCAACAGACCGAGATTTCCCCCCAAAGCCATGCCCGTGGGCCCCAGCCTTCTCCCAGAGGAATCATCCCTACTGAAGAAGAGTTGCATGATTTCCCTCCTTGAGCCTCACGGCACGCTGCCAGCCCTTCCCTGTGCAGAAGGCACAGGTCCACAGGAGACCGGACAAGCATTAGCAATCTCCTTCCATGCTGACCACTGTACAGAAATGACAAGCAAGAAGTAACTCTTCATTTATTCTCATTACGTGCAGGAAAACTGGAATTTTCCAGGCTGCCAGACAAATGACTTCTTAGAATGCGTTTCATACACAGAGTATTAGACAGTAGAGAATGTATGGACATACAAATCTTTTCTTAGGCATTTGTGGGACGGCTGGCAGGAAAACTGGAGTGTTCTGGAAGTAATGTGGAGGAAGACAAGGACAGCTAGTGTGGTTGTTACAGATGGATGATGAAACTGAAAGTGTTGTTACATTGCTCGTTAGGAAATGGCATAAATATATGGTGAAAGAGAGAAGTTTCACATTGCAGTCGTTCTCTGGTAAAGGAGTGTGCATAGGAAAGGTGTAGGAGGAGTGAATAGGACACTAAACCTATTCACCTCAGCTCTCAGGAAGAGGAAATCCAGGTGAAGTGTAGCCCACAGTGATCACAACACTGAGCACAGCCATGCCAGGGGCAATGCCTGAGACATCTCAATCAGATTAGGGCTCATAAGTGGTGAGGAGCAAAGAACTTTGCTAACAGGATCAAAGATAACATTTAACGTGTGTCTTTTTCTAAGTCCTACTTACTCAAGTGCACGTGACTGTTCCAAAATCTGCTGAAATCACTGGGACTTTCTCCACTGACACCAACAAGCTCCAGATCCAACCCATAAAGAGCTGTAGCAAGACTGCAACCATATGGAATTATTTCTGAGCCACAGTAGTAAGAGATATAATGAAAATATGTTGGCTTGTTTTCGTTAGTAAACATAGAATCTTGGCAGGCTAAGTGAGAGACCAGATGCTAAGTGGCCTCAAAACTATCCTCTCTTCCTTGGAGGTGCCCACTATGGATGAGAAGAACCAAGAAGAGGGCACTGTGGGCACATTGGCATTTCTACTGGCTGTACCCATCCTGTGGACACACAGAACTTTCCAGGCCTGGCAGTCTGAAAGCTAAAAATTCCCCGTATCCAAACAGACCCATGGGAAAGGACATACTGAGCTAGATAAATTACAGTTATGAAATTCAAGTATTTAATTAAATCTTGTCTGGCTGTATTTTGTACCCTCCCCCCGAAAAAAGAAGTTTAAAAAAAGTCCAACTTCAAAACTAATCTGGAACATTGGAACTGACTGCCTATGTTATAATTTACTAGAAACTCTGTTGTCATCACTTCGGTTCATAGAAAGGAAAAACAAGAACAGCAACAGCTTTCATCAGTTCCTATTTAAAAACAAACTGCTGCATATTGGGGAAAAAAAAAAAAAAACGAGATGGAGCCAAGACCAACTTTGCGGTAACAGCGGGGAGGTCAGCCAGGCCAGCCAGGGTGGAGGAAGGTGGGTCAGGTTAGCAGAGGGCAGACAGGTTTCCCAGTGTCCTCCCACTACTTGGCCATGCAGCCCTTGGGGATACCCCTTCCAGGCCTGACTTGTGCAGCATTAACTGCTTCATCTTGACTCTCTGCCAGCGCTTGCGCTTTTGTGTGACGGTGCATAAAGCAGATGCTGCAGACAAGAGAAAGGCGTGGGGCAGGTGAAGGCTGGTACCGCCGTGAAGGATCCCTGTGATGATTTGGCTGAAGGGCATGGCTACCTCCACCTTTGCTGCAAATGCCTTTGGAGATGCTGTCTGCTCCACATCCAGGCTCCTGACTGGAAGGTAAATGACTCCTTTACTCTCCATCCACCCTGTCTAGAAAGTTTATTACTTTTCAGATCTTCTTCCTGCAGCTATTTGTTTGGGACCTACCAGAATATCATCCTAGTCTTGTGAGTGAAGTATCATATATCTAAATAAGAAGGGGATTGTGCCAGGGGCAGTGTTACAGCAGTTTTCAAAGTAGTTTATGAAATCTGTTCTGCCCGGTGGATTTTCCCAAGCATCAAGCTGAAAATTCAGGTGGAATAGAGACAGGGTAGCAGGGCAGCTGGAATGATTGTGGAAAGGCAAATCCAGCCTGGCTAATTCTCACAGAGCAGTTCTCTGGAGGTTAATGTTTTGTGTGTCTGGTTTCAGCCAACTGGTGAATTGTTAAAGGAAAATGTCAACACACACCGTCCCCCCACCAGTGCTCCACTCAGCCTGGGGTGTGTCAGAAATCCCTGCTCATGTCTTCCTGTTGAAACGCTGCTTCTTTCTGCGGCACTACTGGATGGACCGAGTTTATTCAGACTGCGTTTGCTTGCATAAATATTGTCATGCAACAATGCATAATCCCAGTTTTCATGTGTGTGTGGTCAATAGTTTGGAAGCTCTGTTTATTCAAGCTGAATGGTTCATGGTTCGTGTACAGTTGGATTTTCCTAGGTCTTTGTTTGTCCTTTGCATGCAAAAATAGGAGTACACATCCTGATGGCTTCGTTATTTCTTTTGTCTTTAAATAAAAATGACATCAAGAAGAGCAAAATAAAAAGGTCATTTTTACAGAGGGAGCATATATTCTAAAAGGTTAATATATAACAAGTTGCAATTTATAAAATAGGTATATAAGATTATGGCAGTCCAGCTCCTTGCCTGTGGAAGACTGCGAGTGAGCAGAAATATGTTTAGCTAGACACTGAAATTTCAAGTTGCTTTTACTATGTGGAAGATATCTTCTGGATTTTTATGAAAAGTATAATTTTACGATCATATGCAAAAACTTTCAGCAAAGATGATTTTCTATTAAAAAACACAATCTAATTGAAAAAAAAAAAAGTCATCCACCCCTTTAAAAGCTCAAAATAAGATCAAGGCCTCTTATTTAAGGTTCCATACAAATATAATCGCAGTGAGCTCATGGTCCAAGAAGGTAGTTATCTGAGGGAAGTAAATAGATAACTAGCTGCTACTATCTGAATACAGCTAGCACTGTATTCAGATGAAGAACAAATATGCAACAGGATGAGTTGACTTACTTGGGGTCCCTCCAGAGAGAGAAGCACTAAACCTCAGTCTCCTGAATCCAAGGCCTTAACCACAAGACAGTACTTCCATACTAAAAGAAGGATTTTTTCTTATTTGTTGTTGGAAGCTGTTCTTTTTATCTTATGGGTGTTTGAGAACTGAATGTTTTGCTAACCATTAATTTTGGAGGAGTTTGCCATCTGAAATCTTATAGCATTTACAGTAGTTTTTGGAGATTTCCCCTTTTGGACCATTTGTATGAGGAGATATATCTTATTCTTTCCTTGGCTTCTTCCTGTGTTTGTTTTGGCTACCAATACATTCTACTTACAAGAAGAATAAGGGAAGACTTTCCAAAAATTAGTGCAGTATCTGATGAGAGGGCTGAAAACATATCGTGCCCTTGCAAAAAGTTACGGAGAGAATTCCTCTTAATTATTTTTCTAAGCCCAAGAGGAAGCACAATATTTGAGAGAAAGAAAAAATTCTGTTTACCATACCCCAAATATGGCAAATTTGAAACAAGAGAGGGCTACACACACTTGTGTAAAGTGCCAGCCTCATGGACAGCACCAAAAACACATTCAACACTTGTAAAAAGATTTTATTTAGTTGGAGGCCAAGTACAACAACACTGGGTTCCCCCACACACACTCCCTTCTCTTTCATCTGAAAAACACAAATCACTGAATTTGCTTTCTAACTATTTTTTAGAAAAGTCAGTCCTTCTTTTCACTTTGGTTATAGCAAAACACATGAAAACATCCAACAGAGGAAGGTCTACAAAAGACCAAAGTGATACTTAGGGCAAAATTAACCTGCAGCTTACATCATTTTCATGTTGGATGTTTGATTTATTCATTTTCATAGAATCATAGAATGCTTTGGGTTGGAAGGGACCTTACAACCCATCCAGTCCCAACCCCTGCCATGGGCTGGGTCCCCCCCACCAGCTCAGGCTGTCCAGGGCCCATCCAACCTGGCCTTGAGCACCTCCAGGGATGGGGCACCCACAGCTCTCTGGGCAGCTGTGCCAGGGCCTCACCATCCTCTGAGTGAAAAAATTCCCCCAATATCTAATCGCAATCTTCCCTCTTTCACACAGTTCTCCCTTGTCCTATCACTCTCAGACCTTTTTAAACGCATAGAGACATTATGACACGTTGAAAGCTAGTCTGGAACTTATTCAGAAAATAGATTTCATTTATATTTCATTAGATATTTATCTCATCAGCCTTGATGTCCGCTCACCCACAGAGCTACTGATGTGCCACCGTGCCTTCTACCTGCCTGCAGGAGATGGACCATAGACAACCTTCCTCCTGTCTTCTTTTCAGTTTACCTCATACAGCAAGACAAAAGTCAGTGACAGGGTCTACAGAGCCTGTGAGGCCTGGATGCAAGTAGTGAATGCTCTCAGCTCATCTCTCTTCTGTATTTGAACAGTTTCAGAGGCAGTGAGACTGGACATGTCAGGCAAAGCTCTAAGCTTGCCCAAGCATCCTCTCAGAAGTTGCTGAGCACCCACTCCCCTCGCCACAAAGCCTGTGGCCTCGAGGTGCCCTGTCCGAAAGCACAGCAGATCTGGTCTCGAAGAGAACTTCCCAGCAGACCTCAAATGACACTGCAGACAAGAACATCTAGTGCTTGTGGTCTAGTGTTTACCAAGGATTTGCCCTCATGTCCTTGACTTATTCCCACAGTAGCTAGGTTTTCCATGCGGTCACCTATCCAAGTCTTATACAACTCCAACGCTGCTTTGCTCCTTGGGACAAACAAGATGAAATGCATTCAGCTTAGGAAGCAAAAGGGACAAAACAGAGATGTTTTCAATCAGCAGAAAATTTACCACTGGCCTTACAGCCAAAGTAGACTTACATATCCCTTTCCTTTTTCCAATGTTGGGTATAGGACTGCAATGCACTGACAAGACCAGCACTGGGGAGTCAGGCTGGATGAGATCAAGCTCTCCACGAGACATTTGTCACCCCTTATTTTTATTTTTGTCTATGAGAGGACAGTCATAACCTCTGCATACCCAAACAATGAAACTTATCTATGTATTATTCCCACCAGAAACAAACTCCTCTACCAGTACTTTTAATGAATTTCAGGATCTTTAAATCAAGTCCATATGAAAGTTAGGTAAAGTTTGATCCTCAAATGCCCATGTGTATTAATTAAGTTCTTATTTTAATAAAATGAATCTTCATTAAACTAAGGGAAATTGCTTTGTGCGTATGAACCTGATCTTTGTATACATGCTGCTTTTTCAAGTGCATTAACCTTGCATACACACTCATCCAAAAGTAAGTTAATGGCCCCAGTCTGCCCCTTAGGACCCTGCAGATGGCAGAGACTAGTCATAAACAATTATTTGAGAAAGTCCTAGCAGTGCATAAAGAACCAATCTCTGGAAAAGGAAAGATAAAAATATAGTTACAGTAAACTGTGTTATTGTGTGTAGCAGAAGAAGAGAACAAAAGCGGAAATAGCTCTGGTACGGGTTCTTTGCAGGTTACTTTCTGCAGTCAGTGGATTTTCTGTCGTTTACTTCCATGCCCTCACAAAAAGATAAGTGCAAGAAGTACAGTACAGTAAATATTACAATGCAGTGGAATTCCTACAGCAAAGAACACAGATCCCGAAATACTAGTGGGATGACAACTGCTCCGATTCACTTCATTTGACTTTAGATACGCCTTGCTTTTCAAAAAGAGGAGCAGGGAAATTATTAAAGTATTAAGCTAAAACAGTTTCATAAAAATGAACGCAGAGAGAACATTTCTTCTAAATTCTTAAGTGCCATTTTTAATTGACCACAATTGTAAGTCTTTGAGATCCCTGACGCACTATGTAAATCTGCTGCTAAATAGATCAAGAGAACTGTCTGCTTTGATGTATGCAGCAACAACCAGAGAAACAAATGAAAGGGAATTGGGTTTGGCTTCTTGAACACCTCACCCTCATGCTTTCAAAAGTACAGTCCAGCTTGCTTAGTCTTGGTTTCATTTGGAAGCAGGCACTTCACAAGCAGCAAAAACGCAGGTCCAGCTTTGAGGGAGGTCAATAGTTTGCAGAACTGCAAACTCCAGTTATGTTTTATTCTTGAATTTATGAATCAAAGTCCTGGAATTTGCAATGTGGTGGTTAACCTATATCACCCGGCTTTATGATTGTGAATTCTGTGCTGGACCATGAATCCATCATGTTTTATTGAGGAGGAGACAGTCTTGCATTTTAAAATGTGCAACAATGATCTTTGACTTTGTCCTTTTGATTTGGGTCAGCTAGCAAAATTGGAGGAATGTTTATGATTAAGGGAACTTATAAATCAGAGAGAAAGGAGACAAATTCATTAGCTATTGGTTATGGCAACTATAAAGTTCTAAAGTTTCTTTTTTTTTTTTCCCTAAGTATTCAAATAAAACCTATGAGGATAGCTAAATAAAAATTCCCCAGAACAAATTCATCTTGTAGGTTCTTTAAGATAAACTCCATGTCTGATTTAACCACATGAACTTCTGCTGACGTTTATCTTTAGGAGAAAGACAAGAGTTGGCTTGTTTATTTCTACACTTATCTCAAGCATCTCTCTTGTATTTGAGCTCTTTTACAGAAAGTAAACAGAAACAACAAACTACACAGTTCATATAAATTCTCCTTCCCTGTGGAAAAGCCCTCAACAACTCCTGCACTGTGCAGCCTTTAATTTTGCCAGTAAGTTTTGTTTGGCTAAAACAAGCCTTTCAGAAAATCATCCAGTTCTAATTGAAGACATTGAGAAATGAAGGAATCTATCAATCTTTCCATGGTTCATTGCAACAGTTAATCAACCTCACAGTTAAAATGTGCCTTATTTCCAGTTCAGAATTGCCTTGTTTAAGCTTCCTGCCTTGGATAGACAGCATGTTCTTCCTGAAGGGATATAGTGAATTACACACTACAGTGAAGTCCTCTTTTAACTTTTAAGATAAATTGGGATAAGGAATTGGAGTTCACCAAAGGTCTCTCTGAACAGCATTTCCTGCAACCCCCAGATTGTTTGTTTGTTTATTTTCACTGCACCTGCTCCAACGTTTCAGGAAAGTTTTGAAAGAACAAACAACAGAGCTGGATGAGTTTCTTTTTCAGGATGGGGTGGAAATGTGGCACTTCCCAGTGCTGTGTGGAGACTGGCTTATTTTCCAGTGTCTCTGCCTCTTTTCCAATCCCATGCCATGTCTGCAAGTGGGACCCACCCTCTGCAAATATTGATATTGGGTTTCTGCTCTCCATGGCATAGATTTTCCTTCATCTGTGCTGTGAATAGTTCCAACTATCCACCTTTTCTTGGCTTTTTGGGAGAAGTAGGCCTAACAAATGGAAGTTAATTGTCCTAAACACAACCTTTTTCCCTCTTTTTTTGAGCACCATGATAGCTGTCTCTCTGGCATAATACTATGAGAACCTCTGTTATTGTACCATATTGTTTTCTGGAAACAGCATTTGCTATCATTGCAGCACCCAGGAGCCTCTGCCAAGTATCAGACCCCTGTCTTCTCTCTTTGGATAGTCACAGGTTTTTTATATACCAATGGAGGCTGAGGAAACTGAGTAAGCTCTGCCCTAACTCAAGAGTAGTCCAATTCTGGTGAAAGAAAAACACAACTTGCTTGGCTGTTGCCAGTGATGTAACTTTGCAGCAGATTCTTCATAAGCAACCACTGAGGCTGCCAAGGTGGAATGAATTCCCACCTCACTAATTCCCATCTCACTAATGTCTAAGCTAGCCCCCTTCACAAGAATTCTCTATCGTTGTGGGTAGAGAGACATTCCTAGCATGTAGTTCATTTCTATTGAACATTTATTTCAGGATAATATAAATCACACTTCGAAAGTTGTTCTCTTTCTCCACTGACTATGACGAATAACTAGGAGCATTATTTCAGACATAAACCTCTACAGTTAGACAAGATTAATTACATTAAATTCAACAGCCCAATATGAAAACAAAAAAAAATGGAATCATTTGCTATTTGCACTCAGAAATTAGGAAATTACTTTAAGCACATTAGTATCCAAAGGTGTCACTCTGGTTTCTTTGTCAGCAGTAGCAGTGGTAGAGTAAAAGGGAAAAAGCCTTCAAAGCTGTGCTGTGTTCAAACACAGGAATTCCCCTTCGTGTCTTTGCCATGTCTTAGCAAAATATCACATTTTAGGACTTACATGGACTCTGGTATTGAAACACATGTTACAGCTTTGTAAAGGGAAATTCGATATGGTGTCAGCCCTGTGTTATCATTTGCCTCACTGGCATGTTAAGCTTCCCTCATGTAGAGCTATTGAGAAGAAAGACAAAATCAATATATCTGTACAGTAATGAAGATACCAAGCTGGAAACCATGACCCACCAACATCTGCTGGACAGAGACTTAACGCAACGGAATGTGTGTGTGTCCCTGGATATACAAGATACTCAGAGAAAACTGAGCATTATGTCTAATAAAGTCACAAGCAGGAGTAAAGAAGCCTAAGAGTATCATGGCTTTTACATCAATCACAGGAATCAGAAGAACTGAAGCCAGCCCTGGCTTTCAGGAGTGAAAGCTGCTGGCTCTGGGTTCAGTGTAAAGTCCCTCCTGCTCTCTGGGTAAGGCATCAGAGCGTGGGGCTCAAGGGATTTAATGGCCCAAGGGAAACAGAAACGGATTTTCCATCCAACTGCTCCCTGGTAAGGGCATCTGATGCAGTCTGGGCTGGGAATTGGGCAGCGTCCACTCCAGGAATGAAAGTTGGAGTTGTTGTGCACCTAGGAAGCATCCTGCACCATTTTTTACCTTGGTATAGTGCCACTTATTCCCCTGTTTGGCATTTGCTCACCCAGATTTGAGTTATATACCATATAGGAGTCCACGTGCATGTATAAGTTCCCATAATATTCAGTGGAGTGCTAAAGTGTGATTAATTTGTCTAAACAATCTGGAGCTGTCCGAGATGTACAAGAGCATTCAAGACATCTGAATAAGTCTGAAATACATGGAACAGAGGCATGTCCTGCTAATTTTGCTTCTGCCCCATTCAGAAAAATGTGCACACACATAAAATCCCTAACAAAACCCAATTCACCCTTCCACTAGCTGGACAGTATGAGGTCACTTGGAATGTGAAAACAAATGTTCAGAAATTGCCCTTGCCTCAGAGAGATTAAATCCAAATTTTGTCCTCCTCTGAAAATTGCCCTGAAAATGCTAGCTAGCTACAGGACAACTTGAATGGGAAGCAGTGTCTTTTCATCCAGTAGGAGTTCTGTCATCATGAACAAAAATGAAAGATTTTTGTGAACATGCGGGAACGAATAAACATGACATTGTAACCTAAGGGCTCTACATGGGAGAACAAGACAGTGATGCTGACCACGCTCAAAAGTTTCTGAGTTTCACTCAACGTAATGTGAATTGCTTGAACACAGCAACAAGCAAGCCTGGGAGCACTTACCCACCAGTCACAGGCTCATCCATATTCTCCCTGGTCTCATAAAACTTTTTCTTCTTCCTATAATTCCCCAAGAGACAAACCTTCAGCTCATCTCACTCCAGAAAAAGTTGCAGCCTTGTGGCTGTGCAACAGACTTGAATACCACAAGGAAGGCTCTAAGGCTTGGGCACTGACTGAGTACAAACAACCTTCACGCACTGAAATTCTGAAGGAAAAGACGGATCCTTCCTTAGTTCTTGAAAGAAAGGGCATAAACGAACCTTTGTAAGGAGGATTCAAGGCTATGAACTTCCCAAGATTCCTGAACTTGGGCAAAATCCCTAAATTTTGTTACATAATTTGTGCATACTGGGTTTTGCAAGGATGCCTTGTGAGGCTTTTACGGCAGGTCACTACAGCAAACTTGGTAATGGAGTCTCTCTTCCATGTCTTCTTCTCCACTATGAGTTAGTTTCTATGGACAGATCTATATAAATAAAATCCTGCAGCAGAAATAGCAGGACGAGTTTTATACAAAGAGGGAAAATGGCAATTATGTCATCAGTAAAATGCAGTAAGAATGCTAATCTCCAGGGATTACATTTCCTTTAGGACTAAATACAAGGTGTGTCTTGACTACTAGCTTTATTATTCTCTCACCTAGGTCACATCATCAAGGAATGATACCTTTATCAGTCATTATTCCAAAGGCTTATAACCCATAGCTCAGCCTTTCTCAAAAACAGGAAAATTCTCTGCAGTGGAAAACTAAAACTCATAAAATCATAGAATCGTTTGAGTTGGAAGGGACTTTTAAAGGCCATCTGGTCCATCTCCCCTTCAATGCACAGGGACACTACAGCTAGATCAGGGCGCTCAGAGCCCTGTACAGCCTGACCTTGAGTGTCTCCAGGGATACGACTTTCACCACCTCTCTGGGCAATCTGTGCCAACGCTTCACCTCCCTGACTGTAAAAAACATTTCTCCTTATATCCATTCTAAATCTCACCTCTCTTAGTTTGAAACCATTTTCCCTTCTCCTGTCACAACAGACCCTGATAAAGAGTCTGTCCCCTCCTTTCTTGCAGTCCCCCTTTAGATATTGAAAGGCTGCTTTAAGGTCACCTCGGAGCCTTCTCTTCTCCCGACTGAAGAGCCTCAGCTCTGTCAGCCTGTCCTTGTAGGGGAGTTGTTCCATCCCTTGGGTCCTTTTAGTGGCCCTTCTCTGCAAGCACTCCAACAGGTCCATGTCTCTCCTGTGCTGAGGACTCTGCATCAAAACATTGGCCATGAAATCATTTTGGCATCTATAAACTTAAATGGTTTTATACAAGGTTGCCATTTCACTCTTCTGGGCAAAAAGGGCAAGTTTACTGCTGTGTAGAAAGACAGTAAAAGATCTGTGCAGCACTTACATCCCATAGAAAGCCTCCAAACCAGATTTGATGGGAAGATATCTGTTATAAAGACTGGAACTGCATTCAGCATGAGGATGACTTTCCACTATACTCACAGGACAATACTGTTTTGTGCAGATACAATGATTGGAATAGTCAAAAATAGTACCCAAAAAACAGTCAACTCTTCAATATTTTTAAAATTTGAAACAAATGTGTAAATTATTTGGGAGGAACTGAAAGAAGTGGACAAAAAATTATTTTGCTCACTTAAAATCACGAACAACAAATATTGATGTATCACCCAAGAAAGTTTCTTTTTTCAGTACGGAAAAAAAAGCAAAGAGGCAACATTTTAGGCTCTCATACACCTTCAAAGTCTGCAGGATGTAATCCTGAAATCCAGTTGGTAGACCAGAGCAAAATGACAGCCTTTGGGGAACCAACAACACCCACATCCAGTTAATGTTATTGTGTGATCTATTTCATGGTTTGGAATTAATTGCAATTGGGGCATGGAAAAAAAAAAAAAAAGCTGAAGTCTGAAGTGGTTTTTCAAATTCATAAGGAAGTGTTTTTCTTTGAATAATAATGTTATTATAAAGTTATGATTTTTTTTTCTTTTTTAAATAAACCCTTTATTTTCTTTCAAATTTCTGTTACTTGTGGCCAGGGGCTGTCTGGTGCTCTCATCTTGTGGGATATTGCTGGCTGGAAGCAGTATAGTTTCTGTAATTACCACTTTCACTGAAATAGTTCTGGGCACTCCAGAAATACCTTCAAGTATTTGGTCATGGGCATTAAAAGTTGGAGGGACAGCTAATAGCTGATGGTTGTTCCTAAATGGTAGAAAAGAGTAAGCTCATTTGAAAACAACTTTTTAAACATCTCAGTATGGCTTAGTTTTCCAAAACCAAGAGAATTTGTTCTCCTGCCTGTGCATAGTACAGAATGGTGCTGACCTTTGCCACTTTGTAAATTTGGACGGTGAGCCTCAAAAACAGTCAGGTGAAGATTGCTGTTCCCTACTTTCCACCATAAAGCTCTGCCTGTGAAGAATACTCAAGCATTTTATACTCGAATGAAGCTCCCTGCACACCACTCCTCTTTGCAGCTGTCTAAAAGTGAGGGCTCCAGCCCAGCAATTAGATTTCTGTCACAGTCCTGGAGAGGGATGGGTACCTCCAGAGGGAGATTTTGGCAACTTTATGTGAGTACCAAGGCAAGTGTGTGATTCTCCTATTGAGGTCCTTCGGCAACAGCAGGACTCCTGCACACATGAATCACCCAACACTCAGCAGCAAATCCTGGCTGAACCCATCCCACCTTAAGACCCAAACTGAGAACTAGCTTTGTCTCATCTGAGGTCAAAAAAAACGGAGCTAAGGGGGACCAACACTCAGATCTGGGCTGGCAACTGAGCCTCTGGATATAAAACAAAAGCCCAAAGATTGCAAGAGAAACCATTTTGAATCACCCACCATATGATCCAGGTGTTATCTACGGTAAGGCCTTTTCAGAAAATTGTCAGCGTTTGAAATTCCTTCTTTTGTCACTTCATAAAAAAATGAGACAAAATTCAAGATTAGGAATCTTGCTCTTGGCTTCAACATTGTACACATTCAATTCCATTTTTTTCACACTAAGCTGCATCTCAATCTGATTTCTATCAAGAATACATTTCAAATAAATTGTTCTGTGTCCCCTGCATCATACACACTCACACCAACACCGTCCCACGAGATATGCCCAAAGATAAGAGTCAGTGCTGGAGGCAGGTGTAGATGTTGGCCAATTCATTAGCTGGATGCTGTCAAACAGAGCTGCAAAGACTGAGTCATCTGTGCTTTCCCATAACAGGAGACAAAAGTTTGGCTTTCTCTTTCCTTCCCACATGCTGATTTTCATGATGTCTATAGAAATGTAATTATCTTAGAGACTTCCATCCCTCTGTCAGATTTGGTGGAAATAAGCTTAACAGTTACTGGAAAGGCTAAACAGATAGGCAGATATCAGCAGACACGATTCATGCATCCCTGTAAAACCACACAAAAAGATGTATTTGCCATTTACAGAATGCTGGGAAAGAGCTGAACCCTGCAAAACAGGGAGAAGAAACCACAGCAACCACTGGAGAACTTCACACTTTGCACTGGAACGCTCATAGCTGCCACTTCCCAGAGATGATTCAGGGCTCAGGGTCCTGACAAGCACAAAGCACAGCAGCAGAGACAGAGGAGGATCGTGTGGTAACAACAAAAACATTAAAGACAGAAAGTCTTTCAGCTGGATCCTTAAGACAAATATGGAAAAGTTGACTTTTCTCTCATGAATAGAACCAATGGTAAAAATACTTAATATTAGGAATAACAATAATTCTTTGCTGAAGAGGTGACCAACGATGGGATGATCAGCGGGACACTTCTGTTTTGCAGTGGACAAATTTGGTCATCAATAGCAATGGATGTGTAAGAACTGCCATTCAGCCCTATTTTATCCCTGTTTTAAATAGGAGATACTTCTTCATTGGGTAAAACAAATTGCTGTTCACCTGAGTATTCCCTTGAGTAGAGGTCAGTGTATGGCTGTTTTCCATCTCTGATTATTGGAATCAGCCCTGGGAATAGGTAGCAGATAAGAGTCTTCTTCCAGACATCTTCTAGCTGTACATAGCACATAAAATGTGTGTTCAAAAGCAAAAGCATACTTCCTAATTACAGGCTTATTGGAGCCAAAAAGAAGACATCAATATTTTGACAATTCTAATCTGTAAATGTGCGTCTTTTTGTCTTTGCCTCAAGCAAAGGCCACCCTCTCACGAAGATTGCAAACTCTTGTTTTCCATGATTTTAGGAAACATTGACATCTTCCCAAGCACAGCTCTTCAGATGTCTCAATCTTTTGGGCTGTTGAGCAGTGCTGTTCCACTTCTGCTGTTGCTCATTTAAGAGCCCTTGCTCTTGCAAATCAAGTTCATGAAGCTTAATCCCAGTTCTTCAGTGTCTGAAATGGTGATATACCAATTAACCATGTAGTATTAATTGCTAGATAGTGCCAGGGCACAAAGGGAATACTGGGGAAGCACATGTGGCGAATCAAGACTGTGCTCTCATTCTTCAAGATGCTGTCAGCTGGAATCAAAAAAAAATATCAGTGAAGGGCTACTAAGAGGTTAATGAAAAAGGCTAAGAGCGTGTTTTTTCTCTTACCTGGAAGTACTCATTGCTATTTAAAAAATAACAACAACAATAACAAACATTTACCATTCTGCACGAAATTGCATAGATTCCACAGGGGCCTGGTTTGCTTCCCCTATAACCTGCTTATCATTAAATCCTTAAACAGGATGTAATTAGGACTAGATCTCTTTGGGACTAGAATACAAATGATTTTTTAACAGGAATATACTTTACTATATATATATAGCCGTCGAGAAACATCTATAAATACCATTAGAAATGTCATTGTCCATCAGGGAAATCAAAGTAAGGACTTCTGATCCATCCAGCTTAAAACTTTCCTTTAGTTCCATCTTCACCTATCAGGAAAAGATTTATTTTATTCAAGGTCCTGATATGCCAGAGAATAATCCACTTCAATTCTCTCCAAATAAACTTTTCCAGAGATGTTGCTGGGTAAAAAGAAAAAAAAAAATTCCATGCTTTGCCTGCTAAATGAGGTTTTTCTCCTGCAATAGCATACTTTGCCTTCAGAGTTAGGATTTCTGTTTCCAAGTGACCTGGGCCCTCTAATGCCACTGAGCTCCACATCTCACTTTTTATTCACTTCTGAAGGTCCAACAGTGTGTCTCAGCCAACTGGAGGACCTGAGCACAGAATTTTGTCATAGAAGAATTAAACCAATGTGAATCCCTGCTTAGTTTTCAGAGGATTCAGTTCAAAATACTTTGATGCAAACTAGTCAGAAACTTTACTTCTTGTTCTGATCTGAAGGCAGAAAAGTAGCAAAAAAAATTCTTGTGCACAAAATAATAGGTATCTTGTAAATCAGCTGGTGTCACTAATGTCCTGCCCTCTTGCCTTCCTCCTATGCCTGTGAGGTTTTCACTTCATTAGTCCCAGTTTCTGCAAATTTGATGGGAAATTGTGAAGTTTTAGTTAAATCTGCTTTGGGAACAGATTTTCCCTCAAATCTCACAAGAGACTTTTTCTGAGTGCTTACATTCCCTCAGTAGGGCATTTTGTAGGAAAATTAGGTGAATATCCAGATCCTCCCACCTGAGCAGAAGTCTGAAGAAACAAATTTTGCAGTGACATCAGGGGGTTCCAGTTTTTGCATTGGTTCTGCCTCAGATGTTCCTTGCACACTGGTGGCTGGAAAGCACAGCGGTTTGTCATGACCAGCAACACGAAGGACACGAACACCCTTTGAAGCAACCCACTGACATCCCCAAATTACAGGCAGTGGTTGGGACATAGCAAAGCACTAATTGTGAGATGGCTTTGTTTAAACACACTGATAGCTGACGGGGCTAATGCACTGGCTGCCTCTGGCACTGCAGAGATAGCTGTCCCCCTGGCTGGGAGATCACAGAGCTCTGAAGTGCCCTTCCTTCCTACAGAGATGAAAGGCAGCCTGGGTGCACAGCTAATTTATCAAGCACGCAGTGTTCAAATATAGCCCATTTATCTCCTAAGTGTTTTGCTTCTCCCACCACTCAGCTCAGCAAGATAACGGTGGTGGTCAGGAAGATGCTGTGGTAGGTGCAAGAAAACACTCAGTTGCACACTGTGAATAATTTCGAATCACACCCCATTTCTGTTCATCAGATAGATTCAAAGTTGCCTCTTCCTAAAGTATCTTAAGGAGATCCCACAGGACATATCTGACTTTCTTTTCTGACTGTGCCTCCACCTGCCACCCTTGATGCCAGTGGTGCTTCTGCTGTTGCATACAGAGGCAAGAGAGGGATGCAGGTCTACCCTGTGTTTGTGTGCGTAAGAGAGGAGGTGGATCAACACTTCAGGCTTCAACACGACTCCCAGGTTCCTTTGGCCTCAGCATCAGCAGAGCTGGAATTCTGCACTTTTGGCCCATTGTTAAAGTTGCATCACATCTGGCAGCAGAAGTGTTATATTTCATGCATGCTGCAAGATAATGTTTCTAACCAAAAATGCATGAGAATGAAAACAGACACATTCCTCACACATAGCAAAAAAGCAAAGGAAGATGATTATGAACCAGCTGACATCTTGCACCATGCATAGTGGACTCCAGGAACTAAAAGCACACAACATCTTATTCCTTTCTAGCAAACTTTTACTCACTGAAGACTGCCCAGGACCAGATGCATTACTCTAAGAGAATTTTTAAGAATATTAAGTAAAATGGAAAACTTTCTTCGTGGTTGTTTTGTGCTGATATATACCTCTACACACTTTTTGGGACAGCTTGATGTTGATGCCTCCAAGTAACTTGTATTTCACTACAGACCCTAGACTCTTTGCTGTCTAACCATTTGCTCTTGCATTTGTTTGGACAAATATTCATGCCTGAATTGGGTGCCTTGTCTTTTTGAGTTGCTCCCTTACTTTTCCAGCCTCCATCTTCGATTTGTAAAGATAATTTAAAATTCTAACAGTGTTCTCCAACGCAAATTTGAATGTTTTCTTTCCAGCTCATCTCATCTTGGATCTCTCTGCATCTGAAATGCTTTTTTCTGTTCTGTTGCCTTGGGAGGCTACTTAGTTCATCCTTCAAATTGACTGTAAGCTATTTTTATTAGCTGTTCTCTTAGTAAATATTTCCAACCCATTTTTGCCCAGTGTTGAGCGTTTTCATCCAGATTATGCTTCTTCGGTTTCTCTATGAGAGTGGTATGTTCTGGCATATGCCATATGGGAGTGGCACATGCCAGACAGGCCACATCTCCTCCACAAAACTTTCACTCTTATCAAGGGGAGGAGCTTCAGGAATTTGAATAGTAATTTTAAATGAGCAGCAGCTATTGTTCATTCTCAATATAATGCCTACATTTCAGCATGAACACTAAAGTTACAACGAAATTTAACCAAGGGAATTGTTGGGGAAGTTCCTGTCAAAAAGATTTTGACAGAAATGGGAAAAAAAACACACCCCTAAACGACAACATATCCCATCAAAGACTTCTGAGGACTTCTAATAATGCTCTGAAAGCACTTTTGTCTCATCCCTTACTCTTGCAATCCAGAGATGACAGCTTGGGCGAACAGACTTGATGAATTTACCCAGGACAAAAGAGGGAACTGGATGTCCCTTAAATCACCAGGTCCCCACAACACTGAGTTGTTCCCTTTTGGATGCACACCACATTTTTGCTACTTGGGAGGCTCACTGCAACAAGATATCCCTTTGCATCTGATCTCCATTAGATAGTAGGCATCAGGAGGAGGAGAGGTTTGCAATGGCTTCTTATTTGGATTGCCTGTTGCTTGGTAGTACAAACAGAGGGCTATTAAAAGAGCCAAATGCTGATATTTCCACAGCGCCTGTAACACAACCTCCAGTTTGCTTCAGTTTGGTTACAGTGGTTTACACACAGAGCCACATACATTTAAATATAATATTTATTAAGCTTACTTAAGTTTATTCTGAGGTATGACTGGAACCCAGTTTATTCTGGCTGGGTTGGGGAGCCTGCGTTGAGTTGGAAGTGTGATGTCCTGCCATGTGCACCAGTGCTGCTGCAATCTGCTTTGTATTAGCAGCCCAGCTTATTTTATTGTGCTTGGCCTGGTCCTGCTACTCGATAACCCTGAGCATGATTGCTTTTAAAGAGGTAATATGGTTCAATAACATATAAGAACTTTCCAAAAAAAGTGTTCCTCTAAGGAGAAGAAGTATCAGCTGGCTTAATTACAGCCCACGGTGTATTTCCTTCATTTCTTGGACGCCTGTTGGACGTAGGCTGCAAATCAGCTCTATGCACCTGTATTTTGCCTGGCACTAACCCTTTCTTCCCACATACCAATGATGCGAGGCGGTCCATGCACAGTGCCTGTTGCCCCACCAAGGTGCACAGCGACAGATCCATAAGAAGCACCTCAGCCTATCTGCAGCTCTGAGAGCAGAGCCAGGTTTATGCAGGAGAGGGACAGAGCTGGAGCTGCAGCCAGAAGCTTTTAACATTGGAAAAAGGGTACCTGGATACAGTATCTGGCTGGAAAATGACCCTTTGTGTACATTTGCTGAGTAAAGTGGTTGCCTCTTGATATGCTAAGCACATAATTTTGATTATTGCATTATATTGCTATATATTCCATGGTAACCATCCACAAACAATTATTAGTCTGTAATTGGATCTATGCGTTCCCCGAAATGAGATTCACTGGCCTTGCTTCCCACAGTTCCAGCATCATCCCTCACAATGGTTTTTTCCATAGGCAAAAATCAGTTTGTTGGAAAGCACCTAAACAGCCATGGATAATAGCAGTGCTGTCTGTAAAGTCAATGCTTCTTATACGGCAAAATTCTAAAACAGTGAAATTGAGTGAAGGCTGGGGAAGAGAAAAAATGATGAAAAAGAATTTGCTGGGCCCCTTCCAAACTTAAAAGACAAGTAGATTACCCACCCATGCAAATTATCACAAACCTACTTCAAATTTCTTCAGTAAAGCTAAGTGGTTGAGAATAGCTCTAGCTAAGCTCTGGAGACGTTCACTTTCTCATAGTGACGTTCATTTAAGTACAGATATTTTACTTCATTGCCTGCAGTGTTTCTGAGTGACACCATGAAGAGGTGAGCTGTTTCAGAGCCTCCTAAAGCTCCTCTTACACAGGCTGTCTCTTAACATGTCAGTACAGAGCCACGTACACAGAGGATCTCACTTAACAAATCATCGAAAGGCTGTTATTTAAGCTTTAATTTAATCTGACCATATTTTGTTCATATCTTGCTGTTTGTTTCAAAAAACCTAGTTGAGAAAAACGCTTCAGTTTCATTTCGTGAGCAACAGCCATGGCATGGGGCAGCTCACCCAGAATTAGAGTGGGTGTTCTGTCTTCTGTAGACAGCAAGACAGCTGCCCTGCTTTCTCAGTGGACTTTGGAGGGAGTCTGCCAAGGGAGGGATTCAACACACAAACTTGAATACAAAGGTAGAGTGAGCTAAGGGCCCAACTGAGCTGTCCACCCATCCATCTCCAGATCCATTCCAGATGCTAAGGGGTATCTTTCTGGGTGGGGGTGTTTCATTCTCACCACTGCCTTCAGAGGGATCCTGAACAAGCAACTTTGATGATATGCTTAATGCCCAGCTCACGCTGAGACAATCCCACTGTCATCCTCACCATGTGAGACCTGGTGGGTCTGTGACACCTGCAGTAGCACAGCCACCACCTTTCACTGCAACCAGCCATTGCAGTGCCGGCCCCTCCACAGCACAGGAGCTGCGTGCCTTATTTCCTCCTCTCCAGGGTAATGTATATGTTTTCCTCCTAGCATGAAATGTAAGAGGAAGGGCTGGCTCAAGCTAGAAAATGCAATCTTGGCTCTCAGTGCTCCTGCTCCCTGTGTAAAGGTTATACAAATAAAGTTCTAGGGAATATTGCCCTTCTGTGAACACCGCTAATTACCAGCATCTATCAGCCAGAGATGGCTGACGTGCTCTGCCAGGAGAGATTGCTTCAGCAGCACAAAATAAACCACTCCTGCTCTTGTTAAAGCATGCAATTTTCTTGTCAACTCTTTTGTCTTTGCTGTAGTCTCCCAGGCGGGGCTGCCTCTGTTCACAGCATCCCAGCCTTACTGCCGCCACGTCGAGTCCCAGTGGAGGGATGTGAGGCAGCACCCCTACAGGAGAGCTCCTAAACCCAAAGTGACAGACTTGTGACAGACTTTGCTGTACTCCTGCTCCCATAATGCAGGAGCGGAGGAAGAACGCCCAGTCCTCAACTAGGTCTGGAGGCCCAAGCCTGCTTTGCCAGTGTGACCCTGTGAGCTGTTGAAGACTGAATCCACAGAAATGCAGAAATGCCCCAGTTCCCATTGCCTTTTGGACCCTTTGTGCATTGCAGCCTCATTTCCTCCAGCACTTCATCGGGTTTTCCTTCCAGTTTGGCACCAGAAGAACTGTGTTTCCCTCTTTTCCTTTATTCTAATGCTAACAGACTGGCTGTGAAAGCAGAATGCTTTGCCAGTGAGGGGAGGCCAGCCAGCAAAGCCCCCTCGCCAACCTTCTAAGGGTTTTGGGGTGTCCAGCTCCACAGAGACAACTGCATGGGCACAGACTGGTGCTTGAGGAAACCTGCCCTCCCCCTGGCACAGGCAACACAATGTGCCAGCAGACCCAGGAGGATCTAGGGAAGGAGGGAGCAAGGGGGTCTCTCCTATCCTCGCATTCTCCAGCTGCCAGCTCGAGCTCCACTGCACTCAACAGGAAGCCGTACACACAATGGGGAATAATGGGCGTCCTGGAGTGTGGACAGCAGCTGGGTCATCTTGGGACGGGGACAGCACAGTGAAAAAAGGCTTTTGATTATGAACAAAGTACCCAGGATCAAGCAGTTTCAGGTCTCCAAGGGTCCAAAATTCCTCTGAGAAAATCCCAGGTGATGTACCGTATCCCAGACCTGTGTGTACCTACCCACTCTGCCTACCTGCTGCTCCCAGGCTCTGGGGCTGCAGGACCCTGTCTGGTGGGAAAGGCTGCTAGAGGACATAATTGTTCCTAGAATTAGGGCTTTTTTCTTCTTCTTTTTTTTTTTTTTAATCCCATGGAAAATATTCACAGCTCAGCCCCAGAGCCGAGGTCACCTTGCCCAAGGCTGTCCCAAGCTGATGGGGGGGCACAGGCTGCAAGGCTGCATGGATGGTGCTGCCAAGTCTCCTTTGGAAGCAGCCCTTGTCGGTTTTCCCCTTCAAGTATTTCTGTTGAAAACCCTTAAGGCGATGAGAAAAAGGCACTTTCTCATGACAGTGTCTCCAGATAGCCTGTGTGAGCTGGGAGCTCAGCCCATGGGCACCAGCAGGCAGCAGGATGCTGGAAGGGGCACCACTACCCATGACAGGTCCATGGGGAGGACCAGTCCCAAGCCTGGAGTGAGCATAGGGGACGTCATGGGAGGTGAGGGGTGACTTTCAGAGCTCTCAACACCTACCCAGGGGTTCAATCTTTGTCTTAACACCTTCTATCCCAGGTGGAGAGAATGTGTCCTTAGCAGCCCTGTGCATAACAGCAGAACCTGATAAGGTAAGGCCCATAGAAAGTGTCCTGTGTTTAACACCTTCCCTGTCTGGTTACAACAGGCAGTTCTACTGGTATCTCTGGAAGCCTTGACAGCCTTGAACACTTTAACAGCCTTGTTACAAGAGCAGCTGAATGAGTAAAAGGGCAACTCACACTACCCAAGTGCAAAATGATCCAGTGTTCAGGGCCTGTCCTGCCTTCTCAGCAGTAATAGCTCACTTTTATTTTCCTAGATTCAAAATTTGAATGACAAATTCAGTAATGGCAGCCGGAATTGGTGTGTTGTCTCCTTGCTTCAAGTCCCACATTGCAACAGCTGCTGGGACAAAACCTCAGTGACCCTGCATCACACTGCAGGATGTGCAGGCTCAGATTGACCTCCTTAACCCCTGCAGCTCTGTCTGCAGACACTTGTGCATCAATTTAAACCATCCCCAGCCTTGCAGATCAGTGGCCGCACAGTCTCCTTCTGTGCAGCCAAGGTGTCACTCTGCAAGATCCAGGTGGCAAGAAAAGGTATTCAGGCCCCTGCATTATTTTATGAAGAGCATACAATGATGCTGTACTCCTTTACAAAAAGCAGACGGTCAAATTAATGAATCTACTGTGATTTTGGGAAATTTGCAGGCAACATTCAGACAGAAAAGTAAAAAGCACATGGATTCACTTTGGTTCCGCATTGATTAGAAATAATATGGGAGATGTATTTGCATTTACAAGCAGTAAAGGCACCGAGTAAAGCAAAACTTGTCTCTGCATGGATAAATGACAGTGTAGCTCAATGCCAGCAAGAGAGGCAGTGAACTACATCCCTTTCCGTGCTGCGTGGATACGGAGCACGCCCTCGTCAACATTTCTTTTGATTTCAGGGTAGTTAGCAAGGGGAGAGGAAAACCCAACAGCAATAAATGAGTTGTTGCAACCTGCCCTTTCTGCTCCAATGATTTGTTGTTTTTGTAAACAGGAAACGTCGTGTAACTTGGAGAGGACTACATGTGATAATGCTGAAGAATGATCAGACAGTAAACTGTGAAACCACTATGGTGTCTGCTGAGGAAAACCTACAAGCTGTCAAGAAAGCTTCTGGACATTCTGTGATATAATCTATCAATTATCCCAGCTGAATGCCTGTATTTATAGAGTTTTTTTGGTTGTTGTTCTAATTCCATGCCATCTCAGGCTTACAGTAAGCCACCTGGCCAGCATGAATGTACAGGTTAATTTCAGGATAATATATTATTCTGTATAACAAAAACAAGTTGTCTGGTTGTTTTTAGTGAAGTTGTCTAAGCCTGTTCCCATGGGCTCCCCACCTCCCAGGGAGAAGTTGCAGTCTGCTCTGTTTCATCATCGCTTTTGTGGCATTTCCTACCGAGATGAGTGGCACTGAGACAGCTTCCAGACGTGGTTATTTGTTCTCCTTGACCTGAGTGACTGCTGTTTTCTAAGCCGTTTGCAGTGTCAGTCCTGTGATTAGACACTTAGACTTTTCCAGTTGGGGATTAAAATGCTGCATCTTTCTTTCAGGCTTCTTATTAATTTTCTGGAGGCAGTCACAATGAAGTTATTCCAAGGGCTTTTTTCACTTAAATGCCTTACTGCTGCAGGTCATACCTGTTTCATTTATTTCACGTAACTCTATGAGCCACTTTACAACAAGATCCCAGAATTCCAGCCCCAATTCTGTACAAAGTGCTTAACAATAATGACTACTTTAGGTTTGTCTTTTTCCCCCATCCCTAAGGAAGATTTAATGCACTTTGTTCCCAACTCTGCCTGCAGCCTGCACAGGCAGATCATGAACAGCTTATAGCTCCGAATATTTCCCTCCTTTGAATTCTTTCCATTGTTTGTTTGTCAGTTCCCTTCCCAAAGTAAACATTTCCATGAAAATTTAAGCAATCTTAAACGTGATGTTTGCAGTGACCTAATGTCCCATAGAGAGAGGAACCTAGAGCCCATTGGGCAATAATATCCTACTGTTCATATACAATCTCAGCCCCAAAATGGGATGCGTGCCCCTAAAGTCACCTTTGTTGCGGTTGAGCAATGTGTTGTCAGTCTCCATCTTTGAGCAGCTGTTGTCTGTAAGCTCAAGAATAAGCTCAGATGACCTGAGGAGTTCAGGCCACCAGTTCTGCTGTGTTACCAGAAAAAGAAGTCCTACAGCCTAAATAAGGCACAACAAAATGATCTGAAAATGAGTCTGGAATGCTTTTTACATTTTGTCCCACCTGACCAGCTGTTGAGACATTCTTGTCCTCTATGCCTCTTGCATCTGTATGGGTGCAACAGCTGAGGCCTCTAAAATGGCAGATCGAAAAACTTGCACAATGGTTAAAGCACTCCAGTTATATTGTCACTGCTCCTTTGATGTCCCTTCAGGGTTCTGTCCCATGTAAGATTTACTCCTCTGCTCCATCCCCCCCAGAGGAGGCTTTTGGGTGGAGCAGAGTAAGACAGAGCCCCTGAAGGAACAGCATCATGAATCAGAAGATTTTGTTGGCTTAGTTATTAAAAATATTTCCCCAGGGGAAAGCTACATTCTGAGAAGATCTTCAGGAGAATAGTGGTCTTCCCACCATCTTCGTCTCTCAGTTTCACCCAAAGACATTGCCCCAGTTCACCAAGGTCTTGGTGAAGGAGAAAGATGATGAAAGCTCTGTCAGGCAGGGAGTTGCCAGTATGGGAATTCAAGCCAGTACTTTGTCACTGCTTCTGTCTTCTTCATAGAATCTCCCAAGTTGGAAGGGACCCACAGCAATCATTGACTCCAGCTCCTGGTTCCACACAGGACCACCCAAAATCCAAACCCTATGGCTGAGAGCATTGCCCAAACGCTCCTTGAACTCTGACAATGTGGGGCTGTGCCCACTGCCCTGGGCAGCCTGTTCCATGCCCACCACCCTCTGGTGCAGAACCTGTTCCTCACCCCCACCTGACCCTCCCCTGACACAGCTCCATGCCGTTCCCTCGGGCCCTGTCGCTGTCCCCAGAAAGCAGAGCTCAGCGCTGCCCCTCCGCTCCCTGTGAGGAGCTGCAGGCCACCATGAGGCCTCCCTTTAGCTCCCTTTGCCCTGGGCTGAACAAACCAAATGGCCACCTTTCTCTTACACTCTGTCCTTGAGGAGACATCTTGTGCTTACAAAGGCAGCTCAGCCTCAAATGAAAAGAGAGATGAGCACACCCTTTCCTGCCAGTTGCTTCAGCCTCTGAACACAAGCTGCATCTCTTGGCACAGCATGGCTGGCCTGCAGCAGGAGCTAAGCCGAGAACAAATGTCTGGGTGCTGCAGCATGTCGGCACGTTGAGCTGGGAGGCATTTGGCTGCAGGTTGGGAACAGCCTTCCCGGCACTGTTTGAAGAAACACACCTACTCAGCGCCAGGTGTGCTTCTGTAAACACTTCCGCAGGATGCACCCCGGCAGTCACCCCATTGACTGACAGCCCTGTTATGGCAGCAACACCCAGTGGGTTTTTATGGAGCTGATAAGCATCTCCAGGCCTTTCACTGAAGCATGTTGAGGAAGCCCAAGTGAGTCAGCAGAAAGGTACTATTCCACACAGGGCCTCTGGACATGATTTGTTGGGCTCTCACCCACCAAATGAGTAGGATTATTTTCTTATTGTCTCTAATGAGTTTTGGATCAAGCTTTTATCACAAGGAAAAGAAAATAATCTTGGTTCTAAAACTTCTCCTTCTCCTATCTTCATTTTTCTACGTGATTTAAGAGTGCCCAAAGGAAAACATTTAATTCAAAATCCATCTTAGATTTGTATTTTAGGAACACGTAGTAAAGTTATGAGATGTGGCATGTTATGAGCTTCTAGCAATTCAAAAGCAAATTTTCAAAGGTGCAGAGAAGCTGGACTTATGAATTCCTCTAGCCAGTGTGAGACAAATACCAGTATACCCTGTGCACCTCTCTATGGAATCAACATGGAATCTAAAGGAAGGGAAAGTAAAGCTGTAATACCATAATATGCGTTTACAGTATAGACATAACAATGAAAATTTGTTCTCCTGAAGTTAATTCAAATAAATTTCCACACAGGAGTATCAAGGATAGGAAAACTGTAAAATCATCATGCTTCCCAAGAAGCTGTCACATACTTGCAATTTCAGTCCACCCAAAATGATTGTGACAAATGAATTTCAGATACAGCCATCTGGTATAACTGTACGTCCCAAACAAATGACTTGATGTGCTCCCAAAACAGCAAGGTCAGCAGCCTGTTGGATTCTGCAAAGTTTTACGATGTAAAGAAAATTGAAAAGAAAAGCGAGTTGGAGATCAAAGATGACCCTGAGGTTGATGGACACTACCGTCCATACACAACAGGGCTCCAAGGGAGCTGGAGGGGTCAGCTGGTGCATCTGCCTTCTCCAGGACAGGGTCTGCCTCCCCTGCACTGTTCCACAAGTACTGCAATGAAGAAACCCCTTGATACACTTTGCAAGTGTTCAGTCACAAAAAGTCCTTTTTTCTTCTGGTAAGATTGCTTTAACGGAATACAGTACTCCAGACCCCCAAGGAGTCCTGCTTGTATGTGCAAAAGTGAAGCTCTGTGAGGGGAGAATTCTGTCACATTCCCATATGCTCATCTAATACTTTTGCACTGGGAGGGCGTTCAGATTAGCATCCAACAACATAAAAGACAGAGAGAAACAACATCGATGTCCTCACATCCTGGCGGAAAGATTAAGTGAGGTAAAGGATGAGATGACACATAACAAAAGATATGGAGGTGTTGTTAGTGGAATTACTTAGGACTTTGCAGTGATGCAGTTGATGAGGAGATGAAAAATTTGTGTGCGTGCGAGGTGTGTTTGGGTGAGGAATTCTGCTGATCTCATCTGCATACGGGTGAATTCCTTACAAAGTGTCCTGAGCTTGGGTTTGCAGGGGTAGTCCAGCTGCCAGAGACTGAGAGTGACAAAACGGGTTAGTCACAGTGCATCTATCCTGAACTTTGTTGAATGCTTGCACTAATATTCTGTGGCCTACAAGCTAGAAAACATTTGTAGCACTGACACTGAGGACAAAGATGCCATTGACTTCCCTGTCACTGCCTGAGACCACAACTCATCCCCAGATGTGGGAAACCACAGCACCTCCTGGACTAATGCAGATAATCCCCTTTTATCATTTTTATTATTTCTGGTTTTGTGTGTTTTTTTCTTCCACACTGACACTTTCTATATTGACAAAGAAAAAAGACCTAAAGACTTTATATTTTTAAATGTCCTATAGGGATAGGCTGTATTTTTATGTGGAGTTTATGTGGTTTGGATCAAAAATCAATGAGGCAAGTGGTTTTGAAATCAGAAGAAATTACTATGTTGCTTTAAAAAGCATCTTTCTTTTAAGATGTGCTTATTTCTCTTGATTGTTTTTCAGTTTTTCTCTACTGAGGGCATAAGAATAATTGACTTGAGATTTCTAGCCAATACAAAGATTCATTATCTCATAAGGAGAATATTTATCTTGTTTATTTTTTCCCCTTGGTCTTTATTTGCCTTCTGGGTCAATATAGATGAGCACTGACCTCAACCACAAGTCAGTATGGGTTTATGCCTGTATACTTTGAATGAAATTGCTGAAGCTTTTGGTTTTTTCCCTTGCAGTGCAAATTTGGAGGGAGGTTTGGGTAGATCACAACAATGCAGTTGGAGACTGAAATCTTTTGAAAATCAAACAAAAATCCTTCATATCAGAAACAAGACTGCTTTACTACCTATTGACTCTTTTGCAGGCAGCTGGTCTTATCCATTAATGGCCTTAGAAGTAAGTCAGGGACATGAGATGCTGCTCTTGGGAGAGTGAAATTAGAATTCAGCCCGATAAATGAAGATATTCCCTATTTATTGACATCAGTTATCGGTATGACACTGCTCTGTGGCTGGAATTTTTGCATCAATGCTGGGAAAACACAGCCCATCCCAGGGAAAGGACACCAGGTTACACTGAACGAGGCAGCTGTTAAACGGAAGTGTTAAATTTTCTGGCTGGTGGGAAGTGCATGCACAGTGACTCCTAAGGCTGTGGTATGGCTGACTGCAAAGGCACAGATCTAGGTTTTTTGGCCCATGTAGACCTCCTACTCCTGTGATCCAGAGTCACCATCACTACAATGCAGTCCATGATTTATGTTTTACTGATCTTAAAGTATGGTCTGGATCAGAAAGAGCTCTCAGGATGCTTAACATCAGGTGTTCCATAGTAGCGAGTCAAGCTCAAAAGTCCATGATAGTAGTTAAGATAAAAGCTGAGATTTTCTGAATATCATGTTTTTTTTAAGTCTCTGGACCCTCTGGTGTCTGTTTTTCAAGATCTTTCCCAGGCAGTCCAGACATTTTTTCAACAAATGTAAATATCGTGTAATCGTTTGCCTCCGTTGCTGAAGATTCAAAGGAGATGTTGAACGTTGCCTGATTCATAAGAAAAGCACCAGAGCTGGCAAGACCAGAACTTCAGACACATTAATCTCCCTATCAAATATGAGGTTTATCAGCCAGATCAGGGTGCAACAAGCAGTGACAGACCACGACAAGCAGGAGTGAAAAAAGAGTCACAACAAAAATTGGGGTAGAAGAGAAATGATGTGACACAAACGCTCTGTCTGTGATTGTAAACACACAGTAATCACCACTATTAACAGCACAACAGTTTCCAGCCCTGAGAGGATGAAACGTTACATAGCTTGATTCATTTCTCCCAAAAACTTCAGCCTGCCCCTACCAAACCCTCATTGGTTGTACATGGCCCGTGAAAAGATACAGTCAGAACAGACCCTTATTGTATCCCAGGGCTGAAAGGCCAACTCCTGCTCAAGAGATGAAAAGCAATTAATCTTGATCGACTGTTTGTACAGTAATTCTCCCCCTTCCCCACCTCCTGGCTCTGATAAGTGGCTTTGTACTGAGTGGACAGGAGTCTTTCATGCAACCCATCATACTGAGTCCCTCCTGGCAGTTTTTGGCTCCGGGGATGAATTTAGTATGAAATCTGCAGGGGCTGCACAGTGTTTGCCCTCCTGCTCGGTGGGAAGTGTAGAGTCCGTGCAGACAAGACATGAGGGTCTGGCAGCTGCTTGTGCTGGCAAGTACCTGTCCCGCTGTCACTGCCATGGCCAGCAAAGCGTGTCATTTCTTGCAGCAAAGGGCTCCTGGCTCTGTTTCAAGCCCCTGTCGTTGCTGACAGCAATTCACACGTCAAAGCAAATGTTGAGACGGTGCTCGGATCAGCGCCTTACCCTCTGTGTGCGTGTACGTGCATTTATATTTTAGCACTAGCAGTACTTGTTCTCACCTGAGTCCAAACATGGCCTGTAGACATGCACGTAGATGCTGCATGAAGGGTCTTGCAGTCTCAGATGGAATTAAAAACTCTCCAAAAGCAGACGGGTCCTCTAGGTTCTTCGTCATCATGTGCTGTCTTCTACGTTGTGCATACTGCCACTTATAGCCTGTTTTGGCTGGGGAAATCACCATCAGCCCAGTCCTAGCCCACTCCACCATACTTCTCCATGACTCAAGGGTGAAATTCCTTTTCCTTCTATCTCTCTGGATTCATATTTCCTTTCCTTGCAATCTATGTGGCTGGGAACATAGGGAGAGATCAATTCCAACTTGTGACACCAGCATCATCTCTTGGTATCTAATAATAGCCTTTTATAAAGGAAGAAAGAGAACTCTACAAAAAGTACTTCATGAGTACTTCATAAATTGCACCAGGAGAGGTTCAGGTTGGATATTAGGAAAAAATTCTTCTAATGCATTGGAACAGGCTGCCCAGGGAAGCACTGGAGTCACCATCCCTGGAGGTTTTCAAGAACGATGGAGATGTGGCACCTAGGGACATGGCTCAGCAGGCATGGTGGTGATGGATCAGTGGTTGGACTAGATGGCCTTAGAGATCCTTTCCAACATAAATGATTCTACGATTCTAAGTCCTTGACCACTATCACTTTGTTTCTAAGGTTTCTGAGACTTTCCACAATTATTTCTCATTTTCTAATTTCTCTATGCTTTATCCCAGAGGCCTAACCTGAGCCACCAAATCCTCATTCCCACAGTGCCTAGGTAACACTTTCACAGAGTTCCATGCTTGTGTCATGAGAGAGTACAACACAAAGTTATCATCAGCCCATCCAACGCCTAGGGCATCCAGAAGTCAGGCAGCATGTTATTTGGGGACTACCGCATCCATTTCCACGGAGCCAAGGCCTGGGAACTGGTAAGAGACAATTTGGTGCCCGAAATTTCCCATGACTTCCACATGCCATGGGATGCACGTCAGAATTTGGTCCTCTATGTTCCTCCAATACTCAAAGGAATTAATTTCTGTTGCTTTTAGCAGTATTTAGAGAGTGCTATGAGTTCCCATGATAAAAACCTGACATTGAATCGTCACAAGAACAGAGAACACAGAGCTAGATTTGCCAAAAGCTCTTTAACCTACAGATTGTACTGTACTTGAAGTACTTTAAATGTAATAAAAAAATGCATACACTTGCTAGATGAGTTCTATTCGGCCAATGAAAGGAACCCAAGTCAGCATCATCCAACTAACAGTCCTTCTCCTTGCACAGCTTGCAAATTCCCTTTGTAGTGTTAAATCTTGATGGCTGTGTGGGTTTTGTAACCTTTCTACTTGCTGATGACAAATTTCTAGAGGCAGGTCATATTGTCACTGTCTACATCTAAGAGAATTGTATGTAAACTTGGTGAAACTTGTAATTCTCCAGGAATAACATTTCCTGTTTTCTCCTCAGATATTTTCCCTCTCTATAAAGGAAAGGCAGGCACATGAAAGTGGAAAGTCCCAGGTGAGATTCCTCAGTGGTCTAGCTGTCCAAGAAATTGTATTTAGAAAGGAATCAACTACCAACAGCAGATAGGAATTGGGCTGCCTCCAAACTCATTTATTTCCAATTATTTCATCACACTGTGTGCTGGTATTCACTGTTGACTAAAACCAGTTATTTTTCCTACTCTTACACTTGTATTGCCTTTCCCACAGAGGCTGAGACCTCAGACCGTTTGGGGTTGTGCCTGAAGACAGCATCGGCCTTAAGAAGGGTGTGATCTGTGGTGACAGGACCTCACACAAGTACAGCCTGTACACTCGTACGTGAACACAGGGGAGTGGAGGCTCTCCTCTCCTTGCTGTTTATTTCCACTGAAGTGTATTAAATACCCATGGAAAATGCATGTCCTCTCCTGTACTACATACTCTTCAGACTATGTCTTTTCCAACGTACACTCCCATGTACATTTTTTCTTCTAATTATACTACTCTTTTGTGTGATTCATAAAAACGAGTTCCAGAAGGATGAGAAGTCATATATGCAATAGTCCTTCCAGGGTTGGATTGCTTCATAAGAACTTTCAGCCGTAGCTTAATCAGGAAGAATGGGGCAGATCTCTGAGAAATAGAATTGGCTTACTTGAGAAAGTGTAAATTTTAGCTGCCAAGTGGATGAGGCTTTGTAAGGTGAATACCCATACATCGCTTATGGGGAGAGAGGAGGGCACCATAGAAGTCTGCAGTGTGAGGGCCTGCCCAGCTGAGAGTGGTACTGTCCTCATTGATTGGGCAGAGAACTTTCCACTCAGTTCGGGAGGGTTAGTCTCTGGCACGCATTTCAAATGAATGTAGAGCTAATTACATACATGGATCCTTTCAGTCTAAATATATTACCAAGAATCACAAGTTCACACTTTATTTCCATCCCCAAGACGCAAATAGGAATCTTTCCATCAGCTTCAACAAGTCTTGAGTATTTCATATCACCAAAACAAACACAGTTGTTTCCCTCTGATTTTGAAGTAGAATGGCACTTGCTGTCAGCTATCCAAACGTTTACTACTACCTGCAAGCCCCTGCAGATCCCAGCCACAACTGTCTTTCACAACTTCCATCTATGCATCAATGAAACCTACAGCTCGTAAAAAGCAGATGCAACTCCTTAAAGGCAGCTGAGACATCCAAGTCATGCGCAGGGGTCCGCCATTCCCAGAGTGCCCGGTTTCCCCTTCCAAGAGCTGTCTCTTCTGCACGCTCCTTCCACATGGGACAGCTCCACCATGGAAGGGTTCCAGCTCCTGCAGAAAACAAAGGGCAGGCACATCTGGCAGAAAAGCTGCAAGATGTTCATAAATCATGACTGATCATGGTGTTGCTGTGACATGCTGCAAGGGTCTCTTTGAAGAGCTGCACCCAGTTATAATTTGATAAATCCATTGTCGCTTGTGTCAGTCACGAGCAGAGTTTCAGTGCCCCGTAACCCCGTAACAGCTTTTTGGCTTGCAGAGGGCTGAGCCCTTGCACTTTCCTTGTTCTCCCTCTCTTTGCATGAGCTTCCCACAAGACACAAGAGGAGCCCTCTCCACCCGCCACCACCACAGGAATATTTGAGGAATCAAAAGAAATAAAGATGCCAGCCACACTAATCAATCAACACTGGGGCCTTCTGGTGTCTCTTTAACCCTCCAAGACTGAATCTCGTTTTTTCTGATGCTTAGACAGCCTGAGGAGACAAGCCACACTTGCTAACTGCTTAGAAATCAATGGCCTATTCTGCAAAATGCTAAAAGGATTGAAATATGTCAACAAGACACTCCCACCGGGACTTCTGAGCCAGGCTGTCTCTGAATAGTTCAAAGGGTTTGAGGCATGAGGTGGCCCATGTTTATCATAGATCTCTTTAGACTTTGTCTACACTCCTACAGGAAAAAATAAAGGTTGAATAAATTTGAAACTCTGCCTTCGCACAAGTGTCAGGCACTGTTTGCCTAACATCCCATACATGACTGGTCAAAAATGGTGAGAAGTTCAGTCTAAAAATGTCCAGTTCTCTAGGGTTTCATTGAATCATAGAATCATATAATAGTTTAGGTTGGAAGGGACCTTAGAGATCACATTGTTCCAAATTCCTTGCTATGGACAAGGACAACTCCCACTAGACCAGGCTCTTGGAAGGAAATTCAAAATCCTCATGAGATATGTTATCAATACTTGGAAATCTGAAAAATTTCAACCATCACACTCAGACTTTTCTATGCCTGAAAATGAACCTTTTTTCTGTACATACAAGTAAGAAAGGTGGGTAAATAAAGAGTAAATAAAACAAACAAAGGTAAATAAAATCCAGGGAATAAACAATTGGTAAATAAAGGTCATTCCAGTGATTCAGATATCGGAACGGGCAGCAAATGTAATTCAATGCCCAACTACATTAAAGATTTATTGAGCAAATTTGGGACACCACTATCTGTTTAACAGAGTCTCCATCCTTTGCAGCTGGTAGGAAGGTATTTTGTGCTTCCTTCCCTTACTTAAGTGGACTAAGCGAATAAAAACTATTATTGATAATAAGATGATTAGGCCTTATAAGATCAAGATCCTTATAAATACTTCCTAGGACTGGATGCTCAAGTTGACACAATCAACAGGGCCGTGAGAACAGAATCAACACAAAATCCATGTTGTTTCCATGGGACACAAGATACCATTTGTATTTTTGCCTCAGTTTACCAAGAATGGGGATATTGGATTACCCTATTGTCTTTCAATCCCAGATTTCAACAATTTACAAACAGATCTGATAGACATGAATTCAGTTCTCCCCTTCACCTCTGTCACATCTCTGCTGACTTCAGAGAAACAGATCAAAACTGCATTTGGAGCAAAGACAGCCTAAACCAGCCCTCATTCTAGCTGTAACAAACAGCTGTGATTATTTCTCTTTGTAGCTCTTTCCCTCCTCCGAGCCGTAACACAGCGCCTGTTGTGAGGGGTGACTCCAGACCTTCCCTTCACACATGAGCTTTCCACTCCATTTAGCTCCCTGACTTGTTTATATTTTTGTTCAGTGTGCTAAGCAAATATATACGGATAAATAATATTTTCCTCTGTGCCAACAGTTGTATTTGGTTCATTGGTGCCTTGTATCTTTCCCAAGACAAGAATGTTAAAAATACATATACATTAAGAATGACTGCTCTGTTCTGAGATGAGAGAAGAGTGTCTGTGCCAGTACTCCAGCTTTCCAAGTTTTATAGACCATGTGGGCTGTGGTTGAGATCAAAGATATAGACACATTTTCCCCCAAGAAAGCCAATAACAGGAGGTTTCTATAGTGATGGAAAAGATAGTTCTGCAAGAAAAAGAAAGTGGAAATCCTCCGGGTTGCGTCCAACCCTTCCATGCACTCTGCTGCAGTAAATGAGAAGTCGGTGCTGCTCTGCTGAGTGACACCAGAGGAACCGCTCGTCCATATGGTCTAATTGTGGCTTTTTGCATACTTTCCATGTATAAATGTCTTTCAGGATTGCTGTCAGGAATAAGCAGCACACTACACTGTAGTGGTGCCAATTCTCATCATTTTGTTGTTTTGTCACAACTGGCGCTTTTCCTAAACATCAGCTCTTTTACTCAGTCAATTAAGAGAAGATCTCAGCCTTCACAGAGAACAGACATCTCTGGCCTTGAGTCTTGCAAAGCAAAGCTTGTAAATATGACCTGAATGAACATCTTCAAGGCTCAAAAACTGAACACAAGCAAAAAATTGGGGTTTTTTTCTTTTCCATCTCACATTTTTTCTGCACCCATCACACTGCAGTGGGGTGTATGGCTAGTGGGCTCTGCATGCCTAGGTGGGAACAGAAGGCTTTGGTTCACACATACGTGGTCATGGGGAAATGCCCCATTCAGGACGTGTGCTGCTGCAACCATGTGAGCACACGCACACCATTCACACTGCCCTGCAGTTTCAGGGCCCACATCTCCTGCCTCTGTAGCTGCTGAAAACAGCTCTTAACTGCAGACAAGGAAGGGTTTTGCCATTGGAATGCTTTTCACTGAAAATACTGGTTCTAATAAACTGGTTAATTTGGGAACGGTCTTTCAACATGTTGCATTCACAAAGCTGTAGGAAACCTGGGTTAGACGCTAAAGTACTTTGTTTTGATGCTTTCAAAATAGTCATATAGTTTATACAGTTTTATGCTTTACAACAGATGGAGTGATTGGTCCTGTGGAGATGCTTATTTCTATATGGACTGCAAAGACAGCTTGTCTAACTTTAAACAAAGCGAGATGAGGTGATTCTTATTTTGCAGCTGCCTTCACATAGTTATGAAGATATTTTAAATCCTAAACCAAAATATTATGTGCAAGACAGAGATATGCTTCATCACAATCTCTTGAGAAAAAAATGAAAAATTCATTCAAGTCAATGGAATAAAATCTTAATATTTTTTTCCTGTAGAAAGAAAGAAAAATCACTTTGCCATGCAGCCCCCCTCTTTTCATGGCTATGGGCTGTACTACCCCCATACACTAGGGAGTACCAGGTAAAACAGCTTTGATGTCAGCAGACTATGAGCTCCATTTCTGACAAGCGTGACATCTGGTTGTCCTTTCCAGACACCTTTGTCTAGCAGGAAAAGAGACAGGAGGAGCCAGCAGGATTTTGAATAACTAAGACCTTTTGGGACTGTGCATTGCAGCTCTAATCGTGTATGGACACAGGGCTCTGGTTACATCCAGTGCTGTAAGGTGGATGGAGTCCCACCAGCACTCTCTTCAACACAACTGCAGACAGGCAGCTTTTTCTGAACAACTAGAGAAATAAACCTTCCAATACTTTTCTCTGCTGAGATTACACTAACAAATATTACAAAATAATATGATTTTGATAATTTCTTCACCTGAAAATCCCAACAGTTATCAGTCGAGAAGATCCCCTTGGTGACACCACCACAGTCCCACAGTGCACGAGTAACCTCTGTGAGCTCATTTTGGGAAGGGCTGGAGACACCTACACCCCTTTGGCTCACTCATACCAGGGTCAGCGCACTGTACAAGGACAGAGATCTGTGTCTGGGCACACCATTGGGACTCAGTCATTTACTCCAGAGATGGCTGTGAATGAGTGCAAGACAGCCCGCACTGAATTTCTCAGGAGCCAGAGGTCATTCCCTGGCCTGGGTACCACTGACAGTAGAGATTAATCTTTTTTGAGAGGCTGACATCTGTCTTCACGCTACATTAAAATATAATTCCTTCCCTTTCCACCATGTTGTAAGCAGAGAAATCTTCTCTGAAGGACAAAATAGCATTTAGGATTGATTACACAGTGCCAGTCAAATTATTTATATTTTTAAAATTCTACAACTTTAACAATTCAAAACAAAACATGATTTATGAACAACAACAAAATTACTTTTCATTCAGGTTCATTTTGAAACTCTAAGAACTTCATCTTTCCTACAGGAAAGGTTTTTAAAAGACACCGACGTGGCTCAGTGAAGTACTTACATTTCAACCAGATTGTGTTTCCCAGTGGAAACGCTCTGTTGGCATTTGTCCAGCCAGGTCTAATTACTTCTACTTTATGTGACAGGGAAGAATTTCAGCCTGTTCATCCTATCTGTAGTGTCTGTCATTACCAAAGTTTAATCACATGTAGCTTTCTACTGTTTATTATTTATCCACAGCCTGTGCTGAATAAATAGCAGAGAAAAGACCTGTGGAAGGAGCATGTTTTCTTTGGCATTTCCTGGCATAAGTGTTTTCCTATTCAAAGCATCTGACACTGTACTTGCTGTTTGCTCTGCTTTCAAAGATGTATCACCTGACTGTAATTCTTCAGCTGTGTTAGGTATGTCATTGTCCCTGAAAGCGTCCCTGAAAGGAAATGCCAGGCTATAACACAAATACTAACACAGCCTGTGACGCTGTGAGATTCCTCAGCTTTCATTAGCATTTAAGTTAAGATTTTTAGGATCTTTAAAGCACAAAGAGAGGGTAAGCATTACTCAGCCCTATTTCTACCCATGGTTTACCCTTGGAGCCGGAGTCTCTGTACCTCAGTTTTCAAATCCCTACAACCACAATAAGTATTGGATCGAGATCGAGAGAAGGGAAAAACATTTAACAGAGATTTCCTTGGCTCTTTCCAAAGCTGAAATGTCATCATTCCAGTGAGATGGCAACACTTGAAGCATGCCTAATGCTCGCTGATCTCATAAGGCTCTGTAAGCTTAAGCCCATTAATGTCGATATGTTGCTCTATGAGCTGTGAAAGAGCTGCTGAGGAGATGTAAAGTCCCGTTTCAAACCACAAGCAGACTGATCATAAATGCTTCAGTCACAAAAAAGGCAATTTAAGGATACTTCCTACTGTCTTCATTGCTTCCCTGTAAGGCAGTTCTTCAAACTGCAGGGCAAGACTCAAAGAGTTGGAAAAGAGAGGAAAAAAGATAGCAAAGAATTAGGAGAATCAGAACACTGTGGCTTATCTGTATTTCTAAGTGTTTAATTGAGTATTAACTGTGATAATCATGAGAAGAATAATTTCAGGGGGAAAAAGCAAGAATAGCAATGATTTTGACCTCTTGCAGCTGGATTCAGACGTGCAGAGGAAGCCATGCAGAGTTCCTAGATGCAAGAGATGCCACCACTATTTTAGCTGCAGGCCACAGTTAGGAAGGAAAATATTCTTGAGAAGCAACAGCATGGATTCGCCATCAGCACGCACTCTTGCACAGAGCAATAAGACAGGCTGCTGTACACCAGCAAGCAGGAATTACACAACTCATATTCTTCACTCTGGGATTACCATATTGCTACTGGCAGTTAGAGGTATTCAGCAGTCCTTGGGTGATGCAGATACTTCCATACCTGCAGAGGAAGCAGCTGTTGCTGCTCTGTTTGGGTAGCAATGAACAAGACAATGTCAGCAGCAGAGCAACGGATGTTGCTATCAAGAAGCACGCATCTGAGACCAGCAAAGTTTAGGTACAAGTCTTCAGAAAGGCTACAGAAAGGCAGGTAAGTACATGGGCAGAGGCTGAAGCAGGCCTCACTTGAAGAAAATATGTATATATACACACCTGTAATGGAGTTGTGTTTTTCATGGAGGATATCACATCAGGGCAAAGTAGCAAGATCTGTATATAGGGGTGCAGATTTTCTGAAGACAAATCACAGAATCTTTAAGAGTTGGAAGGGACCTTTAAAGGCCGTCTGGTCCAGCTCCCCTGCAATGCACAGGAGCACCACAACTAGATCGGGGTGCTCAGAGCCCCATCCAGCCTGACCTCCAGTGCCTCCATCTTCCACAACCTCTCTGAGCAACCTGTTCCAGTGCTTTAGTACCCTTACTGTAAAAAACTTTTTCCTTATATTTAAATCTGCAGGAGCTGCTGCAACATCTAGCTATTTGGCAACCCTGCTGGCCACTATGATGCTTAATTTTTTGAGACCACAATTTCCATCTGAGAAAATGGGTTTGAGAACATGCCATGTGTTATCTTGACCTTTATGGTTACATGTTCCTCGCAGTAAGCGTTGACTGTCACTGTATCTCCACAGAGCAGGTGAAAGAATTCATTTAGATTCCCTAGGCACTATTGCGAAAATAAAGCAAATTTCGTAATGTATCTCATTCTTTATGGTTGTATGTGCATATTGTTTTTTGTTTAAGTTGCCCCCCCCAATTGTTTTCATTTTCATTGTGAGAGATGCATTTTGATTTTTGCATGAACACTGCAATAAAGTCTAGCATCTGACATGCAAATTACATGACATGCAAATTACACCTCATTCTTGTCTATGTTTTCTATGTTTTAAGCAACACTGTTCCCACTTAATCTTCACAAAACCTTCTCTTCCCACACAGGAAATGGTGTTTTTCAGGCCCTCAGAGACCCAGACTCCTCAAGAGCTGTGCAGGTGGGTAAGTTACAGCTTCCATACAGTACACGCATTTCCAGCATCTCCCCAGGGCCTTTTCCCTGTGGCCATCAGAGATCTCATAACAAATGTACATGTGCATGCTCTGAGCTGCCAGACTGAGCACAAGAGGATAGACTGTAATGCTTTAATTTAAGCACTCCTTCAGGAGACCACAGCCTGATTTGAGGTGATACTGATCTCAATCAGAAGGTGCTCCTGCAACATCACTGCCCACAGAGCAAACACTCAAATCAGAGCAAATTTAAGCCCCCAGAACACTGCAGGCAAATGGGTTTTAGAAACAAGTGGTGGAACCACAATAACAACCAATTTGGGTCTCATGGATCTATATGGGGTTTCTCTGCAACTTCATCCATCACATTGATGAAGGCAGCATCTCTCCAATGCCATATCAACCCCTAGGGCACCTTCTGGCAATCAAGTGTTATATTCATCCTAGAGCTAACTCAGTAACTTCTGTTGTTGCTTGATGATTTTCTTTGCTTTATTTTTGTTTGGTTTTGTTTCAGGGGAAATGGTCTTGAGCTGATCTGACTCTAATCTCACACTGGTGTAACTTTCTTTGCTGCAGCAACACTGCTCCTGATGGATGTGTGGTAACTGAATGCAGGACCAGCTCCTGAGTGTGTTGGGTGACATTCCAGGTGCTTGGCAGCCAAGAGATTTATAATCAAGGGAGGCAAAAAGTTAGACACCATGTGTTGGAACAAGAAGTAAACATCCTGGGTTATATCCGATCGCATAGGCTTGCTGTAGGGGTCTGGTTCAGGAGGGACTTGGAATCAGGGACAAAAAATGAGCCCTTAAGTCCACAAAGCACTGACATTCTCCACCTATTAAATTAAACAGGAAATTAGTGTTGAGGGGAACTTGCAGAATCATTAATAACTATTTTGTTTTGTGGGAAACCAAGTGGATATCCATCTCTCTCACTGCACACTGCTCTCCTGCTCACATGGAAACTTTCACACCGTGGTCACATCAAGAGCTGAGCACATACATTTCCATCTAGCACTGTCTAGCATTTGATGAGATGGTCTGGTAGGTGTTACAGCAGAATAAATATTTTGAAGAACAAAGTAAATGGCAGCCTGTTCTCCCCACAAGGCTTTCTGTCTGATTTTGCAGACACACACTGGAAAGCATTGCATAACAAAGGCAAGAGGGCCAACACCTCTGTGTTTCTTTCACATCTCTCCTGTCAAGACCTGGGCCCCTGGAGCAGCACCTTGCTCTGGAGCAAGCATGCCACTTTGGGAGCAATCCCCAGATTTCAATTGTGCTATTTATGTGGAGGAAGAGGACAACATCTGGCCTTGCATTTTACTAGCCAATTTTTTTTTTTGCTTCACCCAAACTTGCCAACAGCCCACATACTGAATACTGAGAAATCAGCCTCCTATGGCAATAACAGTTCTGCAGGTTTTGTTAAGATGGCCATGTTGCAAGTAACGTTTGCTCATTTTCAAGCAGCTTCTGCAACGTGTTGTGGTTTGACCCAGCAGATAGCTAAGTCCCACACAGTTGTTCGCTCACCCTCCCCCCCCAGCTGGTACAGGGGAGAGAATTAAGGATTAAGAAGAGTTAATAAGAATGCAATTATTAGAGGGTAAAGGGTCTACTGAGTCTGTCTTTGGTCTGACAGTAAACACAGATTGCTGTTCCACGCAGTAAAGGTGGCAAAATCGTGCCCAAAGAGACCAGGTAACACTGGAGATGTGCTTGTTGCTGTCCTTATGAAAAGACACTGTGGCTGTTGCCACATTATCTGAGGTATTTTTCTACCTATATACAAAGCTGTCCCATAACAAGAAAAATATCATCCTTAATATTATTCTGACTCTCTGATCATAAAGATATTATAAGGTTTGTGAACCTCACCAGTGGAGAAAACTGATAGCAAGAGTCCCCAAATAACGTCAAATAATGTAACATGTCTTTACAAGAACATTCATTCCCCAAATACTTTGGAGAGGACTATGGTATCAGGGGAAGTGTATCACGGGAAGTTCAGCTCGATCCCTTCCTTTGATTATACAACCTCAGTGACTTAACATCAGCTCCTACTTCTGGGAAAGCACCTGCTTTAAACGGCTCTAGCAGAGCTTTCTTAATGCTCCATTCATGCTCATTTTCTTCATACAAGCTGTCACTATTACTCAACAACTACTGCAGTTGCAGTGCATTCATTAGATTCATGCAGGCAGCAAGAAAATGGGTTTGTTATATCAGACCTGGCTCTTTGAAGCTCTGTGAACGAGGCTGTTGCCACCTAAGGGAGCCGGGAGCAGCCACATCGATGTCCCAGGGCTTGCTGAGGTCTCAGTGCTCCTGGCCAGGCAGGGTTGTGTCAGTTTCTTTGTGTCCACAGTGGTGTGTGGCCATTGGCACTGCCACCCCCAGCCCATGGGACAGCTGGCTTGACCCTGAGGTCTCTTTCTGCTCAGGCAGTGCAGTTGGAGTTCTGCAAATAGCACAACATCACCAGGGAAAGCATTAAACAGAGCACCTACTTTATGCCTAAATTTAGGTTTCCATGTCCTGGTGACCAGCACAGCTAGGTGACCAATCAGTTCAGCAGCTGTTTGAAAGCTCTGGTGGAGGCACAAAGGCCCAAGCAGCAGGGCGGTGTGGGAAACCAGCTTCAGTGCACAGGGGCTCACCTCTGCCTGCAGTCATAGTGTATGGTCTGAGCTAGGGCAGAACACAGCCAGGAGCAGATGGACACTGTGCTAACTCTTCATAGCACAGGTCAAGGAAAAAAGTAACATGAGATTGATTAGAACAGGCAGGTCCAACCCACCACCCACAGGCACACACAGCCCAGCACAGCCTTCACTGAGGCCCAGTCCCTGCTGCTGAGCCATCATGGCAGCAGCTGTGCCCCGTCAAGTGACCTGGCCCCAGGTGTGCACCCATGGCTCAGCAACAACCAAATATCAGTGTGCAATTAGTGCTGTCCAAACTGACCCAGTGCACAGGGAGGGCACAGTGCAGTGCTAACTCAAATTATGGCAAATAATTTTATGCATTTTGATACATTGCCTAAACACAGTCCTGTGAACAGCAAAAAAAATATGCAGCCTTGCTTTCCATTTTGATAATGGAATCTGAGAATAGGTTTCCAGATTGCTGAAAAAATCAACTTTTTGGTATATTTGCCACTCCATTTTCAGTCAACATTACCTGCATTCTCAAATGGAATGTATAGAGTTGCAATCAGACATTCAACTCAAAGTAAAAGTTGATCACGTCTCTCTGCTAGACTGTTATAAGCCCTATCTTACCAGAGAAACATATCCTTTGCTTCACAAATCACTCCTTATATCATTGCTTTTTGGCAGTACGTACATTTGTGAACTACTTGCAAGGAAGATTAAAATTTCAAAAATCCCTGATGAGCACCTTGAGAACTCACTTAGAATTGCAACCACTTCCATCGAACCAGACTGATGCATTAGTTTCACAAAAACAAGGTCAAATATCCCACTAGCTTTGGTTGTGTTACCCTTTTATGTTGTAATTAATAAGATTTTTAAAAAGGTTTTGTTACTTGTATACATTAACTATATTTTGTACGTCGCCCAAGACAATTCCTCTTCACTCTATGCAGCCCAGGCAAGCCAAAAGGTTGGACACCCATGGATTAGAGCATAAATCCCCTAGAAGAACCAGCCCAGAAGAAGAGCTATAGCAGATGGGTCCTTAAATTCACTGCTGAATCCCTCTTGCTCTGCAGAGCTCACCTCACAGACACTGCCAGCATCTCTGCAGACAGCAGGATCTGAAGGGAGTAGACAGGTGTCTATCTTGCGAAGCCAGAGGACACACTGCAGTTGCTGTGCCCTGTACAGAGCAGGTGTATGCATCTCACCCGAAGAACTGTGCATTGATTATCCAAAAACAAAAGATATTTTGTTTCTTTGGTAGGTTTTCAAGGCAAGAAGGGAAATATTTGGATATGAATCTACAGAGAAACCCCAGAAACCGTGAAAAATAACTAAAGGAACCTTTCTTCCAAATCAGTGCTCCCACAGCCACCCTGCACAGCATCAACCTGGAGACCAGCATGCTGCCAGAAATGACAGCTTTCCTGGGAGATTTAAAACCAAAGTTCCTTCTGACAGCTTAATCCCTTGCATGTATATAGCACTTCACATGCCCAAATATTAACTGATTCATGGTTAATTAACTTGTGGTTATAAATTTCCCCTGGCATTTTATGCAAGACTCTGGATGTGAATGTTAAACTAAGTGTCCCAGGCAAATTTCAGCACTGTAAGAAAAGTAATGGGGCAGATCATCATCTGCTTTAGCAAAGCTATATAGATTTACTTGAGCCCAGGGCCTAAATCAGTGGTCATTGAATTCATTAAAGGAAACTGCAATAAATGAACTGCAGAGTTCCTTTCTATACTTAACTCCAGAAATTAATTCCCTGATAGGGCAGGGTACAAAATAGCACATTCACTTCTATTCAGATGATTATTTCAGAACAGTGATGGAGGAGCTAGAGAAGACAAGGTGGCTGAAGGCAGAGGAAGTGAAGGAGTATTGCAAAAGATCACTCTGTATAAAGGCATCATAGGCTCCATAGCACAATCTAGTCATTTGCTTGAGCATGATGTGGAAAGAAAGGAAAATTTTACCTAAAGAAAATTTTACCTAAAAACAAACACAAGAGGGTAGATCATTCACCTCAGTACCACTATGCCTCACCAAGAACTGGTGACATTTCATGGAAGTTCAGGTCACCTCCTTAACAGCCTCTGGTAGGGAAAGCACACACTCTGGGAGGGCTCTGCGCTTGCCTCCCCTCTCTCCATCCTCACATCATGTGGTGATCTTTGGAGACCCTCAGGAACTTTCCAGAGAATGACTTTTCCTTTGACTAGTGCCAAACCAGTGAAACTAAAATTACTCATGAGTATTTCCAACCCGTGTTTTTTCAACCAAAAAGCATTTTGGAAATATTAGGCAGATGCAGATATACCCTTCTGAATCTCTGTACATGTATCAGCCCAATTCTCGCTTATACCTTTACAGTATTAAGCCTAATATTTATTGAACCTGGAAAATACTTCCTAAGATCTCAGTGTTTTACCTTCCAAGCACAATTTTTGGAGATCTGTTAAGTATCTCTGGCTTCCCCAGGCATCCAGCCCCTCTGTACAGTGCTGGTACATCAAAATTAATTATGTGCAATCACAGCACTACTGAATTTGATCCTTAGGAGCAGTCTCTTTGCTGTGATGTCAGTTCAGCCCCATTGGGCTCTGGGTCACCACCCTGATCTCAGGGCACGGCTCTGGCTTCACATCAGTTTCTCTCACAGGAGATGAGTTTGAGGAGTCTACCAGGTGCCACCAAGGACTTGGGGCATCTCTAGTGTAGAAGTCACTAGTGAGTTTCCAAAACCACGCCAATCATTTCAAGGGGCATTTGGCAGACTGGACATTTCTTATTAATTATGGATTATTCCCTTTTTACTGAAGGTCTTTGTGCAGCACTTAACTTGAGAAGTCTTCCCTTGAGGTCACCCCTATTCTTCCATGCCATTCCCTGGAGATCTCCGCAAAGCCCCTGCTTACTGGGAACGTCAGTAAGAATGGATACACAAGAACAAGAGTGTTTCAGACCTGTATAAATTAAAAAGCTTCTCCATTTTTCTAGTAAAGTGAAAAGATTTAGGTTGTATATCTTAACAGGGAGGATGTGCATAGTCTGGCCACAGATCTGTTTCTGGGATAGTTCTGGGTGAGTGACAATTTTATTGATTCATCAGCATAAGATCCAGCTCAGGAACTGGATTGGTGTAAAGAGGCTTCAAGGTGGAGATACATTATTGCTAAGTGAGGAATGGGGCCTTCTTAAGATGCTGCATTACAGCTGTTTTTTATCACTCCATCAACAGCAGATCTAGTAAAACAGACCACATGGACACTGCTCATCTGCTTTGTCTGCAACCACGTAAGTAGCCATTTGCTTGTAGCAATAACCATGCTGACTTTGCATCAAAACCAGAGGACCTTCATATACTGATTTACACCAGATTTGTTGATGACAACAGTAGCCAAGCAGCATGAGTACTTCCAATGACAAGTGTTGTTACCATGGATGAACCCTAAACTTGCACTGGAATCTTCTGCTAGATGGTGTGGACAAAAATATGACGACACTTCCTGCAGACAGTTTCTAATCCAAGCATGCTTCGAGTCTGAAGAGGCAATAAGGAGATGCAGATACAGGAGGAAATACAAAGAAATGATGAGACAGTGATGAGACAGTGATGAGACAGCACAGAGTAGTGCACTAGAAAGCAGTATCAGCATGCTAGTACTCACCAGTTATCAAATTACTTGGAGGAATCATGGTAAAGGTGAGTTTTAAGGAGGGATGTTGGAAATATACAGGCTGGGCACCATAGCCACCTTCCCTCCAGGCGGAGGAAGACAGCAGCTTTGCAACACTGATGATGCTATCAGAGATGATAACAGTTCCATTTTTGTATGGAGACAAAATAAATTGTACAGAGGTGGAAAATAAATTACGTACACTTGCCCTCTCTCGCAGTGCAAATGCAAGGGAATAAAGCCAGAGGAAAAGAAACAACTAAAAGGAAGAAAAGCCTTTTTACGTATGGGCATTACTAACCTGAGGATCTCGTTGTGGGATTTCACTATATTAATATGCCAACAAAAATCACAAACAAGCAGAAAAAAAGAGTTCTGTTTTTTTTTCTGAGCAAGGAAGTATCCACAGTTCTGCTGAGAAATGAAAAACTATCAACTAAGTATCAGCTAAGATACATCAGCGAGAAATTTACCAACAAGGCAGTTTGTGCCCCAGGCAGCTGTCTAGTCCCACATTAAACAGAAATGTTACAAATGCCCCATCCTGGGCATGGGAAGAGGGTGATCACTCTGGTATCTAATAAGGCATAAACAGGAATAGAAACTTCCTCTGCAATTAAAATACTTGATGGAGCATGCTTGAGTGGATTCTCGTGTCTGATAAAGCCTGAGGTCCCAGTGCAGCCTGTCAGCGAGGGCATTAACAGAGCATCTCTTCACCATCCAAAGATTTATTTACACTTTTAAGAACTCAATATGTTTGAAGTCTCAACCCTTCTGTTACGTTTGGTTGAAATTGGCTCATGAGTTCAAGACTAGTTAGGAAACACCTGCTACATAAACACCTACATGCACACGCACAACACACCGAGCAATGGCACAAGCCTTATTCTGTTATGAATCCAGGCTAAAATGCAGCATGGACACAGGAATATTACTTCTTTGACCCAAAGTCTGGGTCTGAATCCACAGCAGCATTTTACACCTGTGTTTCTGGAGGCATTTATAGACATGTTTAGGGCTGGGATCAGGACAGCAGGCAGGAGCCAAATGGCCTCTGACATCCCAGCCCATGGAGCCAAGGGTGCAATAGACATGCTCACTTCCCTCCATCCACACTTGAGTATTCATTTAATAGAGAGCACATTCTGGGTGAGGGATTGCAGTCATTTCCCAGAACCCTGCGAAGAACAAGCTCACGGGGGACACGTGTTAGAGGACATGGACCATTATCACCAAACCCCAAGCAATTCCTCTTCATGGACAAACCCTCACTAGCTCATCCCCACCAGCTTCCACCACAGGGCTTGCCATCCTCCACGGTGATCTACGCTGGAGCCATCACACAGTGATTTGTGATGTATTGAAACACAGTTTACATTGCAAAAAGCTCTAATATGTCCCTGGAAAGCAATTAAGAGAGTTGTGTATGAGTGTTAAGGGTTTTGCTCTGTGAGCAGATGTCCTCTTGGCGGATGTGCTCCCAACAAGCCGTGCTCCACATTGGAGCTGCAGCAAGGAGAGGGGCCGTCCTGCTCCTGCACAGCCAGCCTGGCTTTTATAGGGCCTTTCTCCGGAAATAAGGAGTATGGTAAAGCGAGGTGATCTTCCCCCACAACTGCTGGTGTGGATTATGGAGCTGGCAGCAGCAGGAACACATTAAGGAAAGCTCCCAGCAATGGGTAAGTTTTAAAATGAAAACTGGCTCAGTGTTAATGCACAAGTAATGTGTCCCAGCTGTCTTTAATAAAACAGCCAGCTGAAACTCAGCATCATAATAAACAGAGCAGGGATTTCACAAACATCCTGGCTGCTCAGAGAGAGATTCTTTTTGTTTCCTCAGAGATTGATTAAACATTTCCTGTTTTCAGCTTTCCAGAAAGGTCTTCAGAAACCTCCCCCTGCTGCCTTCATGCCAGCAGTATCATTTTTCAAGGCTCTGTCCCAGTCCTGGCATGACACAGATACAGAAGGCTTTGTATAGACCTGGTGCCTGGGTAAGAAGTGGCTCTGCCACAGCCACAGACTCATTGGGTTGGAGCCCATCCCTCCAGGCATGGGGTGAAATGATGCTGATGACAGTTCCAAACATCTGGGAGCCTCACAAGACCCAAATAGGGACCTTACGACCCATCACATCCTATTTGCAGACAAGGCACAGAGGAAGTTGTCTACAGCTGGCAAATAAACCTTGGAGCATCAGTGATCACTGCTTTTATCAATGAATCAGTCACTCTATGGCTAGAGCATCAAAGTAGGTTAAGGGTTCAGTAACTTACATAGAATGAAACCATTGAAAAAATCTGCTGGGCCGGGTCTCATTCCATCAAACTTGAGATGTCCACTTCTAGACTGTCCCAACCAGAAGAGAAAAACAGACACCTTAGGGAACAATTCATCTACACTAAGTTTCTATAGGACAAGTTTTAACACATCCTAGAAGGAGATGGACATGGCTGTGCATCTCTTGTGCCTGTAGCCAAGCTCTTCTTCCATCCCATGAATGCACACATCTCAAGCTCAGAGGAAGAGAGGACAATCACCCGGCCATGCCAGTCCCTTTAATCACATAGGGCATGATTCTGTAGCCCTTTACACAAACACCTCTGAATCAGGGGATTGAAAGAAATGTGATTTTTTTCAGCTTTTTCTGACCTCTAAGCACCAATCAGAGACTGAAATCCAAAATGGGGGATGAAAGGTGCCTTGAAATTCTCATATGCTCCTGCCTCTGCCTAGCAAGCAAAAAATATGTCTGACCTTCAGCTGAGGTGCACGGGCATTTTGCCAGCCAATGAAGTCAAGTTTCACCAATTAACTTTCAGTAGTGGAGGGTCTGGCTAGAAGTACTCAACTTTAATCCCAGACAATGCATGACAACTTTCAGAGAACTCATTCCGAAATGTTTAATGGGTTTCATTATTTCCTATAGCTCTATAATATCTCCCACAAATAACGTAAATCATCTCTGTGGTACAGAAGAGAGAAAAGACTTAAAACACTGACTGTAGCAGAAGTAGAAGCATCTCATCATCTCTAGGTTTCAGAGGGAGATGCCTAATGCTGAGGATTTTCAGGTGAGTTTGAAGAGCGACATTCCTACGTAGCTAGTCTGAATCTCTCTAGGTCATAAAATTATCATATAAACCAAACATAAAATGGAAATATTCCCTAATGTTCATTTTCAATAACAGATTAGTGAATGGTGAGGGCTTCAGTTGATTCTTCTAGCTACTCAAATTTCTGCAAGATTTGAAAAATTCTGAGGGATGTTCCAAGAAAACAGATTAGTTTTCTTTCTCCCACAGTCTTATTTTACTTTGAACCCTCAACGTTTTCTTTTCCTAAAACAAGGTATCAAAATATCTTGGATGGAATTATTCAATACATACCATGAAACACCTTGCCAAGAACCATTCACTTCAAACAGTATTTGTTTGAAGTACCTGAGTTTTCCTTCAGCCTCAGGAATTCTGCTTAGCACAACTCCATAATAACTTGAAATGGAAACAAAACGGCGTTAAACTTTATCAGCCATATGCAGTGGCATTATTAGCTTTGAACACGGATCATAGCTAAGCAAAAATATGTATTTCTGGATTTTTCTCAAATTTTGTTACGTTTATCTTTTTTTCTCTTTTGCACAATCCTCTTCATTATCCTCCTACAAGATTTCAAAAGGGTACTTTCAGTCTGGGAATAGACTGAAGATTAAGTGTAAGCAGTCACATATTCCCTGCCCAGTATCAATATTTCTAAAATAACTATCAGCAAAATATATACAGACATCTCAGAAGTAATTTAGAGCAGCTCATACTCTTGATGGTTTTGTAGCCCATGCAATGTACCAGCCCACAAATGCAGACAAGAAAGATATTTCAACAACCATCTAAAAAACTTTTACCCCCAAATTTTCTGTTCAAGAATGACATTGTCAAAAATGTGATATTGTTTAAAAGAAATGAATAAATAAGAAAAAGCCCTGTTTTGAGAAAGTTTTCAATTTCAAAATTTAAAGACAAGAAGCACTCAACATTTGAGATATTTCAGTTCAATGACTAAATAAAAAGTATTTTCACTCCTGAAAAAGCGTGGAAATAAATGGGTAAACTCATTTTTTCACCTCTACCTTAAATGTCTCTGTTCTAACAAAACACACAAAATCGAAATGAAATATAGAGTTAAGAATCAGAAATCATCTTCATTTCTCTTATTTCATGAGATACAGATTACCTTCCCAGTTGCGAGAGCATTTCTGATGAAAGCTAAGTCCTGGACAGAGTGACTTAAACCATGACCTTAAGATGAAATGCAGTCCCAGAAGAAAGGTTAGATTTCATTGAGTTGAAGCTTTCTCCTTCAAAAGTTTGCCAAGTTATCACTTCGTTCTGCAAAGCGTCATTGAACTCACATCTCAGACTCTAAGGTAAGTAAAACGTTACAGTACACACTACAAAATCAGGCTAGGAACCTTCCTGGGACAGGTCGACTATTTGATCTTTGAAACAGTTGGGTCTTTTCATTTTCTATTTCTAAAGTTTAGAACTAAACACTGGTCCCAACCACATAACCCTGAAAGAGGCCTTCTGATAGCACCTGTGTCTGTTGCACACTAACACTCAGAGGCCTGAAAAGAGAACAAGCCTCTATTGTTTCTGATGCTGCCCCTTCCCAAGATTTTTGGTCTGTCACATACAAACCAAGGATAAAGGAAAGAGGCTGTTATTATCCTCCTCCACATCTCCATTTTACGGGCTGAGAACCAGGGCAGAAGGTCCCATGACTTATTCTTGGATGCAAACCCAAAGATTGTGCCAGCAACAGTATTTAACCCAGCTCTTTGTCCTAGGCCAATGCTTTATCAATAAGACCCGCTTTCTCCTTCCATAGATTTTTCCAAACAAAAAAACATTTTCTGACTGTCCCTGCTCTCCTATTGTGGCACATCATCCCCATCAGCCGTTCCCTGGCATCTGCCCAACCAATGTGGCCATTGCTTGCTCACAGCTTCGTTCTTCTGAGAACATTGCTATTATCATGATACTTCACTGAGATCAAAGGTCCCAACCAAGACAGAGACTTGTTTGTTTTACACATCACCTAAATTTACATTACTATGAAGTAGGCCTTCCCCAGAAGGAACAACTCTTCCAGTAGAGCTGATGCATAAGTCAGCTTTTTAGGTATGGCATGCCCTCGGTTGCGAAGAAGCAACTGCAGCTCACACAAGTTATCATTTCTGGCAACTAGCAGACAATTTCCCAGGATGCCAAACTGTAGTTCTTGGGAAAAAAAAAAGCGTAATTTGTGATTGAGGCAAACGTCTTCATCCTGGCAAGGGGAACTTAACATCGGTAAGGGCACACCCAGCTTGTTCAAACCACTGTATAGTAGCAGTTCCATTCTGTAGTGGAGACCAGCTTTGGCAAAACGAGAGGTAAAACTGTTGTCTCCCAAACCTGTACTAAAAGACGTGATTGATGGAAGCACTTGCTTAGACTCAATAATGTGATTTTTACTGCAGAAGAGACTTTTATTGGTTATATTAGTGAACAAACACTTTTTCCAGATTTTCCAGCAGTCTAGATGGGAAAGCTCATGTTTATTTTCAGGAGATTAAAGAATGGGATGGCCATACTAAGTGATTGTTTAGAAACTTCTACATTTTCCATGTCTTGTCACGGTTGGTCTTGAAACATTTTCTTCACAATAGCAATGATGACATTAATGGAACAGAGACTGGTTAGGGCCCTGCCATAGGGGACGTGCTGTGATTATATCAGTAAACAAGCCCATCTTTTGTGAGGTTTTTATTTTAAATTTTGTTTTTGTTCTACAGATGAATGAAAACCTAAACTTTCTAAATTTACTTCACAAGAAGAAAGAGATATGCCAGGCCATCCTGGACCAGAAAAACCTTCCTAATAAGAAACATAGTTTCAACAAACCAGAGGAAACAGTCATGGACTGTACTAGCAGCATCCATAGCTGGATCTAGCTCCACACATCAAGGACAAAGCACTTCCAGACCCTTCTGCAGACATTCAGACTGACTTTGAAGTGCCTTGTTACTAGGGCTTTCTTTATTTTTCATTTGTTTGTTTGTGTGGTTCTGCACTTCCAAGGAGTTGGGCCAGAAGTGGGAGCAAAGAAACATCACAAACAACGCTGGCCCCACAGTATTTCCAACTGCCAGTGCAAGAGAGAGCAGGAGAGCTTACAAGTCTCTCCTTCCAGAGGACTCCTGCCTGTTTTCCAGACTAAATGAGTTTGGATAAACACTGACCGCTTTGAGGCTTAATCACTCTGGTGCAAAACAAGGAAGAGAGGAATGGAAAATGCCTCTAAAATAATCCTGCCCTGGCAGGAGATAAGCCTGGATGATGCCTCTATGTTTCATCCCGTTTTTGTACAAAATTCTCTACCAAGAAACTTTCACACTCATTTGGGTATGGCACCTGAAGGCCTCATCCTCTCAAGCAGGACAGCTGCTTCAAGCAGGGGGCTTCATGCCTTTGGGACAGCAATCAGCACTGGCAGTCCAGCCTCAGAGTCCCCTTACAGGATTATTCTCTGCTGGAAGGGGTCCCATGCTTTGTTTTCCCCCGAGCTTCTTTATTTTATTCCCAAGTGAAGACAATTCCTGTTGAACCAAGCTCTCTTCTATTCCTTCAGTATTTCCACCTCTTCCAACTGCATGTTGCTGAAAAATGATCACCACATCCTCAAGGGGAAAGATTAACACCTCACTTTACTAGCAGTTGTCCTGAATTTTACTATCCTAGCTTTTTCCTTATAGCTCCTCCATGCATAGTCACAGCTCACTGGGGAAGATGCAAAGATAAAAACATTCCTGAGAACAGCCAAAATTGATTCTTCCCTTTGTCTATATTACTCACAGTCCAAAAGTCAAGTCATACAGTCAGCTGATAAAAAGCTCACAAATTCATTCTATCACTTCATGGCAGGTGAGAATCACTGTTAACCTCCACTCAAAATATTAATCACAAATAAGATGTGAGATTCTGTGATTCATGAGATCAACTCAACTCAGTTGTGACTCAGTTGGGGAGTTGGACTCGATCTCTCGAGGTCCCTTCCAACCCCTGCAATTCTGTGATTCTGTGACATTAGTGGGATCAACATCCATTCAGAGGAGCCATACTGATGTAAAATGGATTTGAGCAAGAAAATCAGCCTCTGGTTTTGGACTGTTCAGGAGGCACAAATCAGCCACTTCCCATGCTGTCAGCAGAAGCCATCTCTCTGGTAGGGTGGGCAAGGAGACTGTCTAACACAGCAAACTGCAGAAGTAAAGCAATATCCTGTTGCAGCCTGCGTAAAAAGGTTTAGGGTTAAAAGAATAATCTCCTCCAAGTGTTTTCTTTTCATAAGAGCCTTTGTGGCCACATTTATCCTAATAAACTCTAAGGCCATTGACATCTAGCAAAAGTGTTTCCTGCCCTCCTGCCTCAAAACACACACATTTCCAAAAGAAGTGTAAGCCCTGTGATGAGCATGTGTTGCTCTGAATGTACTGAGGGACATAAGACCTCTAAGCAACATGGAATCCAAGAAATGTGATGGACAACAGGCTGGAATTTCATCGTTGGTGGCCATGACATAGGATAGAAAGTGTAATATGTACAGTGTTTGAGAGGATGTGGGGTTATGGATCCAGAAATATCTGTAAATGATGTAGGCTCTTCAGTTTGACTGCTAACTAAACTGCAGTATTTTCCACACTGCTCAGCTAAACAGCTTAAATCAGGCCCTCAAACACTAAAAGGAATCATTTTCATCCTAAACAATTCCAAGGCCAACCTGACCAAAGCCTTTAATTCATGCCAGTTAAAGTCAAAAGCTTTATGGCATAGGTTATTGTTCAATATCCACCAATAGAGTATAGTGAGACAGCCTCCTTCTCCGTGCCCTCCCACTGCAGAGCTAACCAGCAGCTGATAACCACGATTGCTCACAAGAGAGGAGCTCTTTGGGTTGGTCTTCTGGTATTGATTTTGTTTTGGTGCAGCTCTGTACTCATTACCTGGAAGCTACTAGACTAGTTTCTTGGTCTGAGCTCCCCTTTCAGGGGCCGCTCTGCAGAGCATACTGCTGACCAGTTCCTGGTGTGTTCTTTCATCTGGTGAAAGAGCTCATTTAAACAGAAATAACAGAAATATGAACATTTCTGCTCTGCCAGGCATTGGCTGAAAATGTTAGTAGATGCTTTGTCATGAGCAAATCCAGACCAGAGCTTCCCTCTAGGTTCCTCGAGTTCCAGTTTTGAGGATCTCAGTTTTCAGCCAGGTAGGTAAAAATCATTCATATTTTACAGATGGGGAAGCTGTGGTGGAGCAAGAAGTGTATGAAATGTGCCCAAAATCAACAGGGATTTTTATTTTTTTTTGGCAGAGAGAAGACCCAAGCTCAGATCTCCTGCCACCCAGTGGGGTGCTTTCACCACACCACCCTCCTTCCTTTGTAGGCTTGCTAGAGCTAGGTCAATGGACAGCACTTCAAACCCAGTGGCATCAGTCATCCCACAGAGCAAAACAGTGCCCACGGTCAGTGGCTGGATTGCTAAAATACAGCAGAAATGAGGCGCATCACACACATCTCCGGTAGGAAAACAAGCATGCAGGGTCAAGACTGAAGTGTGCCACCACCATCTGAGGGATCAAAAGCTAAAATTCGTCTGCAAAGGAAACAACACAGACAGCTCACATAAACCACTTCCAAAGAGTCCTGCCATCCAGCCTGGGACCTGATAGATCAGACCACCCACTCCACACAGGCATTAGGCACCATGTACCTGGGGATCAGTGGGGGAGGAATTTGTTTCACCTAATTTCAGATGCCCACAACATAGATCTGACCACCACGCTTTCCAGTAGATGGACTTTCCTGACCTACTTTGGACACCTATTTTAGGATATGCAGAATTATACCCTGGATATGAAGAAAAATAGAAAAGGTAGCTACAGAGGCCAGCTCAGATGGAAATGTCTGTTCTCCATGCATCTACATTTGATCATACGCATCTCATCCAACACGGCAGGTAGGAATAAGCTCAAATTTAAGTAGAATTCTTCCAAAAAACCTATAAAGCAGCAGTTAGTCCAGATTGGATTTTATTTTAAAGATATATCTTTCATACATATGTAAATTTAGTACAATACCATTTAGCCACAGTACAGAGCTGATACTTAGGACCACAGGGAATGCTTCTGTTACAAAGGATCATTGAGTATTTTTGATGTAGTCCTGTTTATCTGTGGAGAAAGTTCATGTTCCCATTTTCCGCTGGGAATAGTGGGAATCAATGAGCAAGCCAGATCTTCTCCCTGTCTTCTTGGTCTCTTTTTCTGGTTAACTCTACACCCAAAACACTCTTTTAGCGGTCAGCTGAGGTTATGCTCAAAGCTGACTTGTGGCCACTCGGGGCTTTCTGCTGCCACCTCCTCTCCTTCTCTGGTGTTTCTGGCACATTAGCTTTTATGCACACAATTCAGCCAAAACAGTATCCTGACCCCAAGTTTGCTTTCTGCTGCTGGTGAAGGAGCATTGGGTTTCTTCTGCACCTCATGCAATACTGTTGAGTTTCTGAAGAGCTCAGTACAGCTTTTGTTTTCAGAAATAGCTTCTATTACTTGAACTCAGTTGTACCTGTCTGTAGGAAGGCTGTAATAGCCAGCATTTTCAATGACATTCAATGACATTTTGCAGAAGTGGGGTAAGATGAGTAGCAGAGTTTGTCCCACTCAGCTCAGCCTCCTCTTGAATGGTCCTGGAACAGACCCTACTTTCAATCAGTTCCTGTTTTGCCAGACTTTAACCGTGTGGGCTGAAATGTTATGCTCCGGATATCTGCTTCAGGCTAAATGTTTCAAGTCAATTCAAGACAAAATGTTTCAGGAGATTTTGTGCACATGGCAAGGGAAAAATACATTCTTTTGCTCACATTAAGCAAGCAGCTCTGAGACTGATACTGAGGAAATGTGGTTTCACCTCAACATGTGCCCTTTGGCTGCTAACACCAACCCCCTGCAACCACCATGGTTCTCCCTATGCCTTCCGTTCACCTGAGAAACGACAAAATACCTTACGGTTTGTCCCAGGCTATGTGGTTACAGACTGGCCAGCCAGCATAATGTACTGACAAATGAAATAGAAAGATTTTGACCACTTCTCCCCATTTTTGGGACACTGATCTGTATCTCTATCCTCTACCCAGCTACCAAGTTTCATAGAACTTCATTGAAGTGGAGATCTTCCTCCTTTCAAACATGGTTTGAAATTGGACATATGGTAAGACATAGATAGGCATAGGGAATGATTGCACAATGATTTTTTTCACTTAAGTTAAAGTCATTATTGAACCTCTATTAGTGACATCACAACTCTACTCACAGCACATCTAACAGCATGTCTGTATATTAACATGTACGTAAATGCTGCAGAGAAATTAACATAAAAAAAGGCTTAAACCAAAGTCCCTTGGGGTAAGAGTAGAGATTTCAGCACCTTTGAGGAGCTGTAGATCAGACCCAGAAAGAGGAACAAGGCTTGGTCAATGCTTTTAATTTGGCATGTATTTTGAAGAAACAAAGCAATGAACCTGCACCTGAAATTTCTATAAAGACAGCATTTTCCACAGTGTTTCTTGGCTCATCCTTATTTCTTGGATGCGCCAATTCTGTGCAATTAAGAAAAAAATCCATCAAATTATCTCCATTAACATGAAGAATTGTGTCAATGTGGAGAAGGGGTTGAGAAAGAGGGATGATTTGCATGAAGGTTTTTAGAGAATCAGAGTTAAACCAAAGAGAAGTTGTAAACAAAGATGGTAAGAGTGTAATAAATTCCATATTTACAGCTTTTCTGGCACCCGCAAGGGACTGGAAGGATGTTCTTGACAGAGACAGAAGAGATGGTTTCTGGGGAAAGTTAGAGCACTGCCTGCCAAGTTTAATGACTTCAAGGATTCCAGCCCAGGTGTTCATATCAGGGGACTAATCTGACATACAGAACTCAGAAGTAGCCTCTAGGAGTCTGCTCTACATCCTCACCTTGAGACTTGGGGCAAGGCACAAGAGAACAACTTCCTCCATCGATCTGGTATTCATTTGTCTATAGGAAAACTACAATGAATGTGACTAACGAGGCTAAGATGGGCCAGAGGAATGTCAGAAGTCCTCAGCTGTAATTCAAAGTGAGGGCTCCCATTCCTGCATTTATGATGGTCACAGCAGTATAGGCAGTAGGAGCACAGCAGGTATAAGATGTCCTGACTGTCCACGCAAGTGAAAAGAAGGCATGAACACAACACCAACTTTTGCCTCCGCTCTTTTTGAGGTGGAGGTAGGAAGGCTTCGTCTCTAAACATAGCAGATTATTCATTTTTCCTTATAAATTTGCTTTGAGCAGATGCAGAGGTATTGTTACCCAAGGACTTGTAATACATCACTGCACCAAAGCCAGCAAAACCAGTCTTGTTTAATCACCTCACTGTACACAATCTTTTCCTTGCAGTGCATGAAAATGAAAAAGTCAATAAGAGCCTAAGGAATTGTTTGGAGAAATGTTATCTAAAATGCAAAATGCCTCGTGGCTCCAAAGTTCACTGCCTAGACTGGCATAGATATTTCCACATAAAACATCAGCTACATGACATCTTCTGGGCACTCACAGCAAAGCACCAGTATGAGAAGAATTTTTGACTGTTTCGGGCCTTTGAGCCCAAAGTTGAAGCAGGTAGATCAAATTGCCAAGGAAATGTGTGTTGACCACTTCCTCCCTTACACTACTTGTGAGGGATACCAAGACAACAATAAGGCCCAGCTGGACACCCAACTCATTTAATGAGCCACAGAATCACACTACACAAAACCATTGCTCTGTATGTTTTATTTTGGCTAATTAAATATCCACAGATTAGTTCTGAAAGACTTGGAGAGCAGAGCTGCATCATTATCAATCCTTCTTCCACCAGCCTTTTTGCTGTCACAAGAAGGAGCACATGGAGCTTTTTTCATATGCCCTAAAGTGTCTGATATGCTCATCAAAATGAATAATTCATCCTCCCAGTGTTGCATGTTGCTCCTTGGCTACTGCATAAACTTCCTGAATACAAGAACATGCATGCAATTACCAACAGCTCTAAGGTTAGCATAAATCAAAGAAGTCAGCTGCCAGTGGCACTTCAGATGCAATGCCCACATCTCAAACAGAGCTGAGCTAAAGCAATAACCTCATCCAACTCCCTGAATGGGCCAGGCCTTGTAATGGGTTGGCACAAAGCTACATTATGCCATAAACTGCACCTGCTTCTGGAGCTGCTGTAGCAGAAGCAAATAGAGATGCCACCTGGCAAGATGGCATTTCCTGAAGCCTGCAATGACAAGGCAAAAAAATCCCAAACAGATGGTGTCCACAGAAATGGGAACTATATGGAAACAAAGGGCATTACAATGACAACGAATACTCTGCTCTCAGCCCTCTCTAAACTGCCATGCACATCCTTAGTGGGTGGTAAAGATAGGCCGAAATTCAGGTGCCTTCTCTCCTCAGAGAAAGGGATCTTGTTTTTCAAGTTCATTGCTCCTCAAACTGTATGAAAAAAGATTAGAATCACAAAGACACACTGAGCAGTGTCTGTCTCTGAGCATAAAAGAGCGAAAAATAAACCCCAAGGACTGACACTGCTAAAAACAGGCCATCTGCAAAGGGATGTAAATGTGGCTGTGCCCCCAAATCATGGCTTACAGGCTTGGAAAGGAGAAACAGACTGAAAGCAAGCAATTAGTGCCAAGAAGAATATAAAGTGTGCGAATACAAGGAGTGGGGAGGTGGTCAAATTTGCAAGGGCAAAACAAAAGTTTGTTTCTCCCAACGAATTCATTGGGAAACTTAGAAGTAACAAACAAACAGAGGTGCCTTTGCCATGGGATGTTGATTCTGACAGGGTCCAGCTCCTGTTGCAGCCATCGGTTACAGAATAAATGGTCTGAAAGAATTACTTCCTGAACCACAACAGTTTTGCCCTGAAACATAACAGTTTATGTCCTTCTCATAGTACTTGTTTATCTAGTCTTTAAAGTGTTATGACTATAATGCTGGATAGTCCTGTCATCTACAGAAATAACTCATTCTTATTTCCATACAGCCAATTATTTTTTTTGTCAAGACCCCCAGATTTCACAATAGGGTTGAAATAACTGCATCTCAAGGATCTGAAAAGAGCTTTATAAATCATGGAAGAGATCTTACTTCCCTTGGCAGGAGATGCCTCAAGTTCATACTTATGGAGCCTCCAAAGCAGCAGTCTCCTTGGGCACTGAAGTTACCTTCCCAGGGGAATAGGCAGGAGGAGACACACAGCACTCCAGGGACATAAGGAGCAACTCTGAGAACTCATCTCTCTAATGATTCACACAAAAGTATCTGTTCATAAATGATGAGACGGTCTAGAAATTATTCCTGGACCACTTTCCTGAGGAAGTATCCCATCACTTCTTAACCGCTATTTGGACCAGTCTGACCACTTCGAAGGGTTCCAGACCATCAACCCTCCTCCCTGACATTCCATTAGAGAGGCAGAGAGGAGAAAGACCTGCTGTCCCTTCCAACCTTGGCTAACCTGTGATTCTGTGAAGACCAGCTTCCCCTCCCACATGCCGTGACACCTCATTTTGCGTGTTCTCCTTTTCTCATTTTCTTCTAACAAGAACATCCATTTATTGTCATCCTCACTCACTCCACACACAGCACACAAAGTCCATCTGCTCAGGATTCACACAGACCTAAGTCAGCTACCACCTACAACTTGAGACACAGCCTAAGAGAGGCATTTCATATTTGCTTGGGTAGAAGAATGAACACTAAGTGTTGCTCTTCCCAGAAGGACACCAAAACTTTGTGTCAACTCCATACCTCCTGCTTCTACAGACTTTTCATGTCCTTCTAGAGTAACTGCTGAATGCTGAGATCAGGATGCAATAAACAGGTGAGTATCTCATCTGAAGTTTAACCTCTTCTTCAGACAGGGCAAACTTCAAAAGAGCTTTTGTCATCTTTTTTGTCTCTGAAGATGTCCCACTGCTGTTGTATTACATCTCCAGGAGTTTCATCTCCATGCTGTGAGATCAGGGTGAGTGACCCAGCAAAAGTTAAAGAGGGTCAAAGAGATGGAGAAGTAGAAAGATAAAAGAAGATTTGAAGAAGAAGCACTGGATAAAATCTATACAATTCATGGGGGGGGGGAGCAGGGAGGCAGGGAATAAAACTTCAAGACAGAAGAGTCTTGGCATGAGGGCAAACAAAATTATCACAGCCCCAAAATGGATCTAGTCACAATGCCAGATGCAACACAGGAATAATTCAGATCCAGAATAGAGCTTTCCAGCTCCTATCTATTTCTGGGATAATCAGTACCATGGGGAAAGGGAAATAGAAACACTATAAAGTTTATCTAAGGGATGGAAACACACCCAGCACTTGACATGAGAAAGGAAAATGTGCTGTAATCTAGCATGTGTACTGCAGGAATGGCCACAGGCCCGGGTGGGGATCAAGGCCTCTCGAGCTAAATCACAAGTGCACATTCTCTCACATATGTTCTGACAGCATCTGAACCAAATACTCAAAGACTGAGGATTTATTTTTAATTCCCAAACAACACAAATGAGTTTAAAAGCTCCTATGCTCCACAAAGCAAGATTCAGCAAATATTTGTTTTCCCATCTTTGAAGTGCATTGTAGAAGATTTAAAAAAAAAAAAAAAAAAAGCTGCAGCCTCAGCTGGTCTAAAACATTACTGAGCTCAGGTGAAAGGTGCCAATTCACTGCCACTGGAGAATTAGGTTTCTGAAACTTGATCTACTTCAAAGATGATGGAAGCCAGCAAGAAGTGTTGTGCTAGAATTAAATCACTTTGGACAAAGGCTGCAAGAAAGTGAAGTTTGCACTTCTTGCAATCAAAATAGCCAAACTTGAGAAAGGAAGAGCATAGTGAGGAAGAGGGATTGGAGAGGAAAACCAGCTAGATCAGAATTTCAAGAACGACTCATGACTCTGGGTGCCTCATTTCTGAAGACCTCAGTTTAAAGAGCAGACTGTCCCACATCTGAATAAGTAGAGATCCACTGCTGGGAGAAGTAGCACAGGAGTAAATTCCAAACCCAACATTCAACATAACTGGTACTTAATAGCATCTAAGTGAACAAAAATTCATTACATCTGCATTTCACTTCCCAGTCCAAGCTGCCTTTACTCTACAGCACAACCTCTTCGAAGGAGGCCTTGCTTCCTGTTTTGCATGGCACATCTAAATTTAGACATCAGTAACACAGGCATCATTCCAGCTTCTTTTGCAGTCTGTGAAGAAAAAGGCCTTCCTCAGGCAATCAGCTGTAGGCAACTACTTCACAATGGCCCACTCCCTATTGACTGCACTATTTCCTTACCCTATAGCTCCAACACAGTCACTCACAATGTAAATATCATCACTTGGCCAGATAAATCCCAACTTGTAAGTCTCTCTATTTCAAGGAACCCCACTTCCAGCCAGGACCTCAGTATATAGCTATAACATAATGTTATGTTGATCTCAACACCGAGTCATTGGGTTCACAGCCGTTCAAGGACTCAGCTTCTAACCTGCCGCATAGTTAGAAAACCAACCACCAGGAATCAGGAACCCAAACACCTCTGTGGATCTAGATCCAAATCCTTGTTTATGGGAAGTATAACAGCAACGAACTCTACCACCTTCCAAGGGCTCCAGAGGAGTTCATGTGGTTTCAGACTCCCTCCAACATCCACTGCTTCTGATCTGCTGACTTCAGTGGTCCTGGGTTGCAGCCCACATTTGGGGTAGGATGAGAATTGGTACCATGGCCTTTTCCCATCCCCAAGAACCAGCCTATAATCAGAAACTGGCAAACCTCAAAGTTTGGCATGCCATCCGACAAAGTTCACATGAAAATGTTAGGGGACAGGAACTGGGATCCAAATCTGCTAAGAGCAAACAGGGCTTCTTCACAGCACAGGGCAGAATGTGCTAGCAACAATGAGTATTTTGTGGCATTTTACTCTGAGCCTCAGCTAGAGCCAAGGAGCGCACACCATCTGCAGATGGTGTGCGAAGGCAATGAACCTTTTTCCACATGCGAGTTAAAAAAAAAAAGGCTGGGAAAAGGCTCTGGGTTGTCACTCATATCCATTCAAATATAGCTTGTCAGTCACTAATGACAACCTACACTGAGACATGCCCAAAACACAAACCAACCCTTTGATAGGGATTTTAAGAAGTCTGAACAACAGCATTTTTTTTTCCTCTTTTCCCCTCAATTCTTCAGGGTCCCCAGATCAGAAGCAGGAGTGCTAAAATACAAGGGGGACTGCCCACCCAGCCAGGTTCCCTCAAGGCAATGTTATTCTTCAGTTACCCTTCATTTCCTGCAGTGTGCTTTCACCAAGGTCTTTGCTCACTTGGATTCATTGCTATTGTGCACACACACCCCTCCCCAATTATCAAGAGATGTTAATTTGCTTGTGCTGGTTGACACAGGCAGTGATAGGCAAGTTTCTGAGAGGCAGTGACTGCTAAAGCTGGAAGTAAACATCAGCTTGCAGGGCACGTGACCCATTTCTGCAGCTGACCTGGTTGTTTTGGAGGGGACATAAGTCCTTCTTCAGATCTGGCCCAAAGAGGCATCTGTGTATTCCACAACTTGTCAATATTTTTTCAGTGTAGATAAAGTAATACGATAAAACCTCTTCACTCCCACAGACTTTTGTTTTGACACTAGACTATCATTTCAGGCACACAGGGATCTTGATTTTGGACCAGAAGATCAGGGTCCTGGAGACATGTGAGGGGAGCACCCTGGTGGTGCTGCTGCAGATGGACCCAGATGTCCCCCCCGAGCTCAGAGAAGTCAATTTTCCCTCAATATTGGTAGAGATTAGGCATCACTTTTTAAATCCTGCCTGCATTTGGAGGTGGATATTCCAGAGAACTGTAGGGTGGAATTTGATGGCTGGCTCAGCCAGTGATCATTTCTGGTGTGATCCTGTCACAGTTTCCACTACTCCGGCTGTTTCCTGTAATTGTGAAAGAGAATGCACACACATACAGCAGACACCCCTGCCAGCCTGATTTGATTAAGCAAATTTTTAAACAACATCATTCCCAGAGAGAAATCAAAACACCCAGGTTTGCCTTTTTTCCCCTTACATCCTCTCTGTGAGCATGAGTAGTGCAAGGGGAGGGAAAGAAAAGCCTCAGGTATTTCTAGTTATTATTTTAAACTTTTGCATTGTGCTAGCTAGGAAATACAGTGAAGTTGCACTAAATACTCAGAACCACTGAATTCAGGACAGTTCATTGAACCAGGCTGAGCCAAGCAACAAATTACAGCCCACATGAGCTGCTGAAAACTCATTTCATCTTTATCATTAAGTCAGTTCTTCCTTTAATTAAACAGTTTATTTTTCAGGATAAAGAGGAGATTCCAAGTATCATTACTAGGGAATTTTCAAACAATTATTGTCTTGCAAAGTCTCTCTGGACACCCAAGGATTCTGATATGGCACAGAACTGTCAAACGAAAATTTGTATATCCAGGAAGGCCTGTGTGGGCACCAGGTCATTTGAAATAAGTGGACATCAGCAGGACAAGGATTAATCCCACTTTTTCCTGAGATCTGGAAACTTTTCTCCCCTGCCCTCCCATAGCTATCATGATTTCATGTCACAAAGATATCACCACATCCCAGCAGTCAGTTAAAAAGGCAGTTGAGTACTGTATGGAAAATTACAGACCATGGCCTGGACAGGGGACTAGCCTGTGAGAAAGGCCTTATATTAACTTGAACACAAGTACAGTGCCTCAGGCTGCTCCTCTGCACAAAGCTAGATGAAGACTTGCCCGTGAGAAACTGCTCTGTAACTGTAAGTACCCTTGCTTTCTGTGAACAACCTTGCTTATCCCAGTAAGCGATGCTGTATTTGTCCCCTGCTACTATATAAATGGCCACAATACCACAGGGAGGGTCCCTCCAGCCAAACCCCCTGCTGAACCCTTGCCAGCTTGCTGCAAGGAGTATCAGCAGTACCCCTCTATTAAACCAATGAATCTGAGCTCACCTCCAAGTGCTTTCTTTGGAATTGGAAAATCTTACACAGAAGCGCTGTTGCCTTTGCGCAACAAGTAGCTACAATTAATAGCAATAAAATAATTGATAGACATCACATTACTCACAAACTGATAAAAACACCATACAAGCTAGAAAATAACTTCACACCACAACCAGGTTAAGTGATTGCCAAGCTACTCTCCATCATCTTATATCCAGAAAAGAAATCCAGAGGGAGTCCAAGGGCTGTGGAAGATAACTGCACAATACTGCAAAGACAGCAGATCCCTTGAACATTGCAAATCCAGAATCAACAAGTCTGTTAGGAGGAAGTGATGCATGGACATGGCATGGATGAACTCCAAACGAAGAGTACAGTGGGACATCTATGTGTTAAGCACAGAGGATAATAAATCATTGCTGTATTTATATCATTATGGTCATCCCAAACGAATTCAGGATTGCAGATTAACATATGGAGATATTTTCACCTACCTCAGAAAAGAAACTGCCTCAGCCTACATTGTGTCAAGAGAGAAAACAGGATTACTAAGAGCAGCTGAAGCTTAGGGAGAGCTTGAAACAGAATGATAGAAAATGGCTGAAAACAATCCCAGGACACCTGTAGCAACTCCTGCCAGCCCAAGGTGACATCTGAAGTCTTTCCCACAGACCCCATGTCTAACATCATTGATGCTTTCTTGCCTTTGTATTCTTCTCAATGTCCAAATTGATTTTTCTCCTGTACTTTATATTCACTGTTTCCTGCCTCAGCTTCATACATAGGCAATGTGTAATCAAGTAATGGAACACTTAGGCTGGTTAATACTCCAAAATTCAGGACTATGAAGACTTAACTCTGAATTATTATTCTTTTGTAGCCATAAAGTAAACACGATATCTAAATACCTTCACTTGACCTTAAGGGAATGCAGATGTGGTGTCTCAGATCTGTAGTGAGCAGTCAAGCAACAGGACAGCTCTTATGTCTCTCTATTCTGGCAGTAACAAAATTGCAACCTTGGCTTTATCAGAAACTTAAAACACAGCCTTGGCTTTATATCATGTAGAAGAAATAAGGACTGACTCATAAGTAAAAGGCTTCAGAGGAATATTTCTGGGCTAGGGGGCAAGGACCTGAGCAAATACAGCCTGGGGCTTGAAGGGGAGTTTGTGGCAAGACAGAGATACGGGGAAAGGCAGAGCCAAAGCCTCATCTGTGATGCCAGTTCTCCCAATCCAGCCAAAATACCCTTTCTGCAAATATTGCAGGGCCTCAGAAAACGGTGAATGAGCTCAATCAAGCCCTCCATAAAATGACTGAAGCAAGAGGTAGGGAAGCTCTGCCTCTCATCATTATCTGCCTGGTCCTGGCCTGCCATTTTGCTTATGGTTTCGCTCTCCCATGAACTGAGGCCCTCAGTTGTGAAACCATAGACAACACAAAAGGAAGTGCATGAACTAACACATTTGTCCTTCCTGCATTTAGCAGTATTTTGGCTGCTCCAGCAAGTACATATTTGGACCAGCAGCTAATCCTCTTAAATTATCACTGCTTCATCTAGTAGACTCAAAGTGCCTGTCTGATGCTCATGGGAGAATCTCTCAGGCTGTGCACATCAGACAGCCTGTGAAAACAGCAGTTCAACATGCTTAACTGCTCCACAGCTGAAAAAAAGAGAGCTAGAGAGATGCCCTGTGTTACCACTAGGGCCTGCTGGCAATAGTTTCTAACCAGCTTAAAGCTCCTGGTCCAGGGGTGCTGTGCCAAGCTGCAAGTCACTCTGAAAACATTCACCAGCCAGCAGGGAGCAACCTGTTGTTTCAGGGACTTGCTGAGTTTATAATTCACTCAAAAACATTATTTATCCCTTTTGGCAAGGGACGTCTAGCATGAAAGTCAAGGAAAAGGTTCACTGCACTCACACAATCCAAACTTCCCACCCACCCTTGTATTTTGGCCTGTGCCTCATCCCTGAAGTAGCATCTCCAGTTCAGGGAATGTGATAAGATTTGTAACAGGGACAGATGGTAGGGATTCCTTAGCTCCTGGTTTGAGGTCTGCTGTGCTGAAAAGCAGCTGCTGAGCCCATATGGAGTACAAGTCCTGACATGGTCTCAGCACGTAGCCAAGCTGAGCAGCACATAGCCAAGCTGAGAAAAGGGAATGAAGAGGAAGGTTTGGAAAGGAGTAAGGGAAGGCTGGAGCTCTCTCCTTCACCAGTGTTGGTACTTCAATCAATTCATCAGGTACCAGAGCACCTCTCCGTTGTCTGCTGCACCCAGGGTCTCAGCTACCTCTTCCTTAAGTAGGGATAAAACTAAGGGCATGCATCACTCAAGTTTGACTCCTGTTTCACTCTTCTGTTGATGCCTCTGTATCAGAAAGCAATTTGAACAGTTGTTTTGCAAATGAAGAAACAAAATCAATTCTGACAGATTCCTTGTAATCCCAAGCAAAGTATTATAGGTTTCAACAATAGACACACACAAAAGTTTCACACAAGTTCTGACTCACCCAATTGTTGAGGAGGATCTCCAGCTATGCAGCACTCCTCTCCACAAAGCAGCCCAGTTCCAAGAAATTACCATCCCCCATTGGTGGCCCTTATATGAGCGCAAGGTGGCTCTGCCCTGGGTCCACCCCTTCCAGTCACCTGGGGAGCACAGGTGCAAACAATTTACCTATGCTCCCTGGGCCAGCCACAGCCCTTCACCAGGTGCTCCATCACTAGTTCAAGCCCTGATCTAACAGTTCCCCTGTAACAGTGTACAGACCAAGTTTCAGGCCATAGTGCCCCAGTAGATGCCTATCCATCATGGTCGCTAAAATTCAGAGAGCGATGAGCAAATTGGGCCACTTACTAGTGTCAACTTTCCTGCCATAGATCCCTATACAGAGACGCAGCTACAATGCTAAAGCCGCATCCTGTAGCTAGACAACCTGAATATGACCTGTCATCAACATTGTCTGAAAGATGTGGTCCTTTTGCTGTCTGAAATAAGAAAGAAATTTTTGAGCTTCTCTACAGTGGCATTTTCTTCTTGAGTCGGTCCCTTCCTTCCAACGAACAGACAAAAAAATCTCCTGCTGTCCGTATCAGATGTGTTGGGGTTTGCAGATGTGGCTGCTTTGCCAACAGATGACACCATCCTCCCTGATTCCTTCCCTACAGGTTTCCTGCCCTCATGTTGCTTTTAGCTACCTCCTGGAGACTGCATTTCCTTCTTGCTGAGATGTCCCAGGTCCCACAAAATGTTTGTCCTAGGGCCACCAGCACTGAGCATTTGCAAACAGCCCTTGAAGATATAAGGTACTGTCTGTGCAATAGCTGTGATATTTTCTGAGTTTTAGCAGATGGGAGCTTGAGATTGAGGCTGGTATTAAAGTCACAGCATCTCCACTCACCTTGGCTGCTCTGGGTTTGCATTTCAGGCACTGCCCTTGCACGGCAGTCCGATATACCAACCCCCTTCACAACCCGGGCAGTAAAAAGGAGCAATCTGCACCTTTCACCTCAGCCGTCTGCTTTTCATTTTCTCCTTTAATCACAAGCAGATTTTGGCTATCAAGTGTGAAAGTTTAGCAGACCCAGAGTCCCCTGCAGAGCGGGAGATCTAAACTCAATTCACAATTCATTTTGTGCCTGCTGATATATCTGATCTCTGGTTTGAAAGAGGGGATTTGCTGAATGTTTAGCCCCCATAGAGGAGGGAAGATTTACACTCGCAGGAAGGTAGTGAAGCAAACACCAGCAGTGCTATAGACAGCCTCCCCCTTCCTCAGGAACAAAAACCTTCTTCTCTGTGATAAAAATAAATACAAGAAAAATGTGAGTTGTTGCTGGTTCACACAGCTCAGCACCAGCTGACCTCTTCTTGCTTTCCTATGTTCTGCATTGGTACAGTGCCTTGCATCATGCAAAATTTACAGCTTGTCTCTAGTTCCTACAGGATGCCAGGGGCATGAATCCCATCAGCAGAAGAAGCTGAGGAAGAAGCAGAGACGCAGGATGACTTCACAGAGCAGGTGTGCTCCAGGTGGGGATTCACATGGAGGTTTCTCTTGGAGAAAACTGGGAACTCAGGACATCTCTGCAGCTGGAGGATGCTCAGCCACTGTAGGTCCAGCCCTCGTGAGGCAATGAGTGGCCTTCCAAAGCTGAATCTAACCCAGGGAGAGCCCTGCAGAAATGTCTCCCCAGGTGGGATGGTCTCTCCTGGAGCTGTTTCTGTCATGGTTCTGTCTGTCAGGTTGGTGTGAAGTGTACACAGCAGGGTGGGTCTGCTCTGAATCATACACCAAAGCATAGCAGGGAAGCAAATGAAGCAGGGAGCAAATTCCTCAGTGTCCAAGGGAGGATAAGACATGTTAAAAGGCTTTTTTCTTTTTTTTAACTCACAAAAAAGATTTTTTTACAGCTTTGCTTTCTCTATGCTTCTCTATTTTCATCAGTTTGCACAGCCCCAAACACTGCGGTGCTGGGCATGTCTGTACACAGCAGAGGAAAACACACTTCCAGGGCAATTCCGTGCATCTGATCACAACACCCTGGCATGCACGCATAGCTGTGAGCAGGGGGAGCAGAGGGACTACCAACAATTTCCAGAGCAGAACTCAAATCTGCCCACGGGGACAGGCTCACACAAGCAGGGCTGTGGGGACTTCACCGGCAGCCTCCCAGCCGTCTGCTCCCCTTAGGAAAATCCTGCAGACAGCCATAGCTGCTGCTACTTGTTTTCTCCCACCCTGTCTGGCAGCTTCCCACGCATTCACCTCTTGAAGCGGGCTCCCAAAGTTTTATTTGTCGTATCAGCCATCCCCAACCCTGGCCTCTTTGAATTTACAGATGAGTTTTTCATGCTCAGCACACCAATATCTCACAGCTTCCACCCAACTTAAAAGTCATCTTTCCATTCCTCGTACTCGTGCACCACCACATACGCTGCTCTGATGCCTAAGTGATTTACTGTTTTTGTGTCTGGCAAGTGTATTGAAAGCTGATTTATAGCAGTCTTAAGAAATTCATGAAAACAAACAGCTCCAAGAGTACGTCTATGCAATTTCCTTCAATCTGGTAATCTCCTCTGCAATATGTCCCTTCTCTGAACAATTATGGAGCATCAGTATTATCACTGCTAGCATGGTCTAGCATGGCTAACATGCAAGCAACATGTGAAGGAACTAGAAAACAAGAGTTATGAGGAGTGACTGAGGGAATTGGGGTTGTTTAGTTTGGAGAGGAGGAGGCTGAAGGGAGACCTCGTTGCTCTCTGTAATTACCTGGAAGGAGGTTGTAGTGAGGTGGGGGGTCAATCTCCTCTCTCAGGTGCTGAGTGATAGGACGCAAGGAAACAGCCTCAAGCTGCACCATAAAAGGTTTAGAATAGATATTAGGGAGAAATTATTCATGGAAAGGGTGGTCAGGCATGGGAATGGGCTGCCCAGGGTGGTGGTGGAGGTATTTAAGAGATGTATGGACATGGCATGAAGTTCATGAAGTTCATGGCATGAACATGGTTTGGTGATGGGACACAGTGTGTCAAGTTGATGGTTGGACGTGGAGATCTTGAAGGACTTTTCCNAGGTTGTAGTGAGGTGGGGGGTCAATCTCCTCTCTCAGGTGCTGAGTGATAGGACGCAAGGAAACAGCCTCAAGCTGCACCATAAAAGGTTTAGAATAGATATTAGGGAGAAATTATTCATGGAAAGGGTGGTCAGGCATGGGAATGGGCTGCCCAGGGTGGTGGTGGAGGTATTTAAGAGATGTATGGACATGGCATGAAGTTCATGAAGTTCATGGCATGAACATGGTTTGGTGATGGGACACAGTGTGTCAAGTTGATGGTTGGACGTGGAGATCTTGAAGGACTTTTCCAGCCTGTGTGATTCTATGATTCTGGTCCTATGACAAGATTAGGGTCTTACTGTGCTAGACACTGCTTTTGCACAAAAGAACAAGTAATACTTTGATGCTGAATGGAAAAACATCGGAAAAATTGAGGTGACTTGGCAGGGACTTGGCTCAGCCACCTCTGCACCATGGCAGCAGTGAGCTCAGCTGTGTGCTATCAGGGGATACAGCTCTGCTTGTGGCCACACACTTATCAGATCTGCCCTCCTGGTCCTACTGCACCTGAATTGGAGCTGAAATCTCCCCATGAACATGGGATTTTAGAGAAGTTCAATTATTTTGTGGAAAATGGACAACAGCTGAGAAATACAGTATTTTTGTACCTTTACATTGGCAGAGCATTGCTGTTGTGAGCTAGTAGCATATGTTGTATTAAAATAACTCCCCACATGCCATTTTAATAGGGATCAAGGGTGAAAAAAAAGTCCAACATCTTGGTAAGTGTATACCTCAAGCCATTTTGCCATGCAGTGGCAATAATCCCAAATGACTAACTATTTTTTACTGCCTGACATTCCCAACAGCTAACTTCTCCAGAGAAGCAAAGGGCTCAAAACAGACGTATAACTCATCATCGACAGAGACAGGAAGGATTATTGTAGGAAGCTGAAGTGGCAATGGGGAGGGCGGCATATATACTGAATTTGCTGCTTTGGTTAATAAAAGTGTTGAGGCATTGTATCTATTGTCAAAGCATGACTGCAGACATCACCATGAGCCATCTCCCCCACTGCCAGCAGAGGCTCTGGCTTGCAGCAGGCATTGCACCTGCAAAAAGGACTCCTAGCTCGTCTCTGTGGCTCAGACACATCACTTTCCCAGCTGTTGTCCTAAGTAACTTTGCAATGGCCAGCAGTGATGGCCACCTGAGGAGCAGCAGTCCCATATCAGTCTGCAGAGAAGGGCTCGAAAGCAGCTGTGCCTTCTGGAGCCACCCCAATTCCTTTAGAGGGCTGTACAGCCAAAACCACTTGCTCAAATTACTGCAGTATCAGCCCACTAATCCCGAATAAGATACACAGGAAGCACAGTAATTTTCTGTCTGTGAGTGTATTCAAAGTCACTTGGGAACATCATTTCTCTGGACCCATGCTGGTGTGGGGCCACGGCCCCACTGGAAGTGTAAAAAGCCTGAAGTTCATCTCCCTCTGTGTCTCCCCATGCTCTCCACACTGTAAATATTGTGTTTATACCCTGCAGCTATTATGAACATAGGACTTTGTTCTTACGTGTAATATTTTCCCTTCCAAGGACAAACATAATAAACAGGATCCTAATGTGCTGGAAATGTTAGGGAATAAATAGTCTATGTTCAAGATAACAGCCCACTTGTGTTGAGTGCTGACCAACCTAAATTGCTCTGTGTGGGAAACACTCATTGATGCTGGGGAGCTCTGACATCAGAAGAGTGGCAAAAGCAAAGGACTCATGAAGCAGCGATCCACCCTGATTGCAGTCTCCCCAAACTTATCCCCTTCAGAGGCCACCTGCAATCTCCAAACACAGCAAAGGTGCAGGAGTTTGAGCAGGATATCAAGTGCTGGAAATGCAGCGCCAGAGACCCTGCCTTCGTTCCAGTAAATGATAAGCAGAATAGAGCATCTTATGTACACAGAGAAGGACTGGCCAGGGACAGCTGGGGTCCAGCACTGCCAGGGCTGTGCCCCTCTTGTATGCTTTGCTATTTGCTATGCTGTGTAAAGGAGATAATAACCTAGTGTGTGCTAGAGATGTTAAGTGTCCTTGGCTGCTCTGGGTGGCACTTCTTGAGCAGGGGACTTTGACCAGATGACCGGTAGAGGTCTCTTCCAACCTCAATATTCTGTGATTCTGTGAGCCCACGAAAAGGCAAATTTTGGAGAAAAAGCTGACATCATATCTCAGTAATATTTGTGAACGCTGAAGCAGAGCAGAAATTAAAGTTTGAACCTTAGAATAAGAATCTCAGTTTGCAGATGAACTAAGTCTTCCAAAAACATCAGTTGCTTTGTAAATCCCCAGCCTGGCATCAAACTCTTGCCAAACAAGGTAGCAATAAACTCACCTGCCATGGTCACTGACGCTAGGGATGAGAGGAGGAGAAGGAAGAGGCCTGCATAGGAATGCTAGCGCTGGTGAGCTCCTTGCTGGCTAAAGGAAGCCTTCCTTCAAACCTAATTGAAATGTGAATTCTGCCACTGTTCAAGGCTTGAAATCTGAATGCTTCCTGACGTCCCACACTGCTATTAAAAATAAACCGAAAAGGTTTCCAACAAAGCAGCACATTTTATATATGCCAGGAAGAAAATGAATAAAAAATGCATATCTTTGTTTCTTCCTGACAGTATCCCATTGATGCAAAGCAGTGAGCAAACCAGAGCAACAATCAACGCTCTGCAAAGAGGTGACCATTATTGAGCAAGGAGGGTTTGTTCCCCACCCTTCGACCACCCTCGCTAGAAATCTGGATTTCCCCATACATCTCCCTCCCTGCTATGGAGACATCTCAAGGCCTATTTGCCTGCAATGGCTCTTGAAGGGAATAAGCACTTTAAACTGACCCTGACACTGTAGAAAAATCAGGAAACTTTAATTAAGGGAGCAAAAACAAAAAAATCACCCACAAGGCATTTTTGTATTTACTTTCACTAAGTGCAAAAACGAACTTCACAGGAATTTCATCCCACAGGAATTTCCAATATTTCAGTATTTGTTTCCGTTATGACTTGGGACAAAATGTTGAAATATCAAAGCGTTTTTCATAAAATGAAGTGTTCTGGGAAGGAATATTTTATACGTCTCTTTGACGTATTTCAGACTTGAAATTGCACGTGGCTGAGCTGCTAGAGGTCACCATGCACATACTCAAAGGATGGAACCTTTGTTCCATCTGCCTTTGTAGGTCAACCTCAGTATATCTGAGACTTCCCATTCAAAAACACATCACCAGGTCCCACAGAGCAACACAGAAGTGCAACAAGACAGAAGGTAGTAGTTCATTATGGGATACATAGTCTTGGGTTTGAGCTATATAAGAGAAGGAGCCACCAGATCTCTGTCCTGTGTGAGCTGAGCATACACAAATATTGTGCAAAGCTAAGCCAAAATGTTTCATTTCAATATTGTTGTCTTTGTTTATTTTTTATCATAAAACATAGACAAGTCTCAGCCAGCTGTAGCAGTGTCCTGGTTTGTCAGCACTCCAGAGATGTCCCTACCTCAGCTTGCATCACAGAACTGCAACCTGATGACACAGATGGGCAGGAGAAGGGGGCTGTGATGACCAATGCAGGGAATACCTTCCCACACAGCGTGTCATGGGCCTGGATCCATGCTGGGGACTCAACCTGTCCATCTTTTCCCTCCATCGCCATCTTCACAAGACAAAGCTTCCAGGCAGTCCTGTCTCACAGACATTTCCAGAGGAGATTAGGAAGAGGGAGCAGAGGATCTAGCAAGCCTAACATGGAGCAATGCGTCTTTAGAGAAAAGCGGGAAAATCTCCTCAACACAGAGCTGTAACAAAAAGATCCAAGAGGTACAAGGGTCCTTGTGAATTTTTGTTGTGTTAGTCCCAGTATCAGATTTCTTTCACCTGGCAGAAAAGGATGGCAGAATTGAGCGTGCATCTTGATTTTTTGAACACATCTGGCCTAAGAACTGCTATTGTACATTTTCTTTGTCTGATATTTTCTCACATATCGTTTCGTGCTCTCCAACCATTGCCTTTCTGGGAATTCAGGTGATCTGTGGGTTGTGCAGGAATTTCCCAGCCAAACTTCATTCTTCCAGACGTTTTTGGTATCAAGAAAAATAAGCCCCACTTCACACACACACACACACACACACACACACACACACACACACTTTTTACCTTTGAAACCTCAGTGTCTCCTGGAGCAAGCACGGATCAGGAGCTGGCCAGGACCACACACAGCTCCTCTAATATCCCAGCCTGATGAACAAGAGGGGGATGGAGGAGACAACCAGCGCATTGTGCAGAAGGGAAGGAGATGAAATCCAGTCATCGGCAGGAAAGGGCCGTGAAGCCCTTGCTCAGAGAAAAAAAACATGGAAATGAGTGGAGCTTTTGACAGAGGAAGGACAGAGGCCCATGCATCCTAGAGCCATGCATGAGGTTTTCCTGCAGGCATGGGCCCTGTTTAGGGCAGAGCATGCAGGCTGGTATGCACATTGCTTCCTCTCAGGCCTCTTGCAGGCCTCTCCATAGGCCAGAGTCCTACGGGCTGCCAAAGACATGTTACAAACGTGGGATTCTGGCTTCTAGCTCAGCCCAAGGCCAGTCCAAGCCCCTTGCAGAGCTCCTGAGGGCTGGGGGCTTGGGCTGGAAATAACTCAGCATTGCATTCCTGTGGGTTTCCCTGCAGACCAGGAAAACCCATCCTGCTGAGGTAGGATCACAGCCTCTCGTTTGCTTAATTTCTGTAGTAACAGAAGGTTTGATTCCCACTGTAACTCAGGAGTCAAAGTCACAGGCTGTGAGGATGCATCTAGCAAACGGCCAGAAATGACTTGTTGGGCAGAGCTCTTCCAGAAGGCAAATGTTTTGCTCCAAGACAGGCCTTCACCCTGCAAAAGGTGCTGCCTGCAAATGCAGCTCCTTCCTGCACCCACAGCCCTCCATGCTTTTCTTGCAGGCACTTTCTCCACTTACAAACAAGTCCTGCTCTTCCCAGTATTTCCAGGATGTAGGAAGATTTTGATACACATTCTCCATGGCCACAAACACACTGTGTATGTTGTGGTCTTAATAAACAAAGAGAATTCATTAAGTTTTCCATCGGATCATTTCCACCGAGACGTGACACGTTCTCAGGTCCAATCAGTGGAAGCTTTTACTTAGGGAAGAGGCTGGGAAAGACATCTGCTGTAGCAAATCTCAGCTGATATCAATTGGGAGAGCGCTTCTATCTCTTGGAATGGAATGCTAATTCAAACCAGATCAGACTTCCTTGGATACCATGGTAGCAGACTCAGATTGTTACAAGAACCAGAACTGTTTGCAAAAGCAGACTCGCCTGACCGGATCTAAACTCTAGAAATGCTGTAACCTGGCCAAAAAGCACCTGCCTTGCGGACAGAGTGGGTTCAGTTGGACCCACTGCTGTGATATCTGCCCATTCAGATGTCCTGTCCCACGGACTTCCTCTCTTTTTCCTTGCCATAGCGCCAAGAACGCTCAGTCCTCTGCTCTGCAAAAGGCTGAAGCACGTGCCTCTCTTTCCAGCCAAGTGTCAAGGAAATGATGATTTCTCTGCCTTACAATAACCTTTAAATTACGTGCAACTTATCTAACTTGGGACTGATCCTGTCATTTTGCATCACCGCAAATTCATCCTGCAGCTGGCCAGCAGGAACTGATGGAGCCACAGCATGCCAGAAGTTATTTGGTGACACTGGGGCAACAGAGCTGACTACTGCCCACTCCTGCAGGAGCACAGATATATGTTTGTGGCATTGGGTTCATGGGTTTTGGCTCCAAGAAATTCTCCTGTCTCAGTTTGAGTCAGTGAAGACACCAGACAGTTAAACAATATTTCTCAAATGTATGTCATTCTTTAGGACTGTGGGAATCAGGATGTACAAATGCAGCATCCCCTCACAAACTCCAACAAGAAACATTCAAGCACGCTTACTTCTGCTGCTACACCTTTCCATTGCCTCTCTCCCAGTGACGCTGAGTGCCCTCTTCGTGCTTCCATTCTTAAGCCATTTTTCCCTAGAGTCCTCATTGACATTAGGTCAAATACTTTGAAGGATTTGTTTTTGTGATTGCTGCTTTTCCGATGTGCCATCTCCATCTTTGTAGGGAGCATTGGCCTGAAATGAAGAACACTCATTTGCAGAGACAGCACTGGTAAGTAAGAGTATGAAAGCTGGAGGAGGAATGGAGAGCCCTGTCAGAAACACTGCCCTGTGTTGCACATTAACAACCATTCAGGGCAGCACCAATACCTCGCAGCAATGAGTTCCACAGGTCAGTGGCAGCATTTGCAAAAAATCGCTATGCTTCCCACATGTTTGTCATCTCTGAATTCAGCTGTGCTGGAGATGGCCATGGTATTGCAGCTGAACAGAAGATCCTCTTGACAATTTAACAGCAAAGCCATTTGACTCAAGCTGCTTTTTATCTGCCATGTCGTCCTTTCACCATCTGCAAAGCTGAGGCCGTGTACCAACACAGCCTCTGGCTGCGGGTGGGTTCGCTCTATCTGCAGCTTCAAAAACTAAAATAAAAAAATAAATTCCCAATACAGGCACAGAAGCACCAGAACTAATTTTCCGGCAGATGCAAGAGACCGTCGGCTAATGTAGGAAATTAAATGTTTAAGGAAATTATAGAACAAAAATATAAACTCTTGAATGGGGGCCAAAAAACACAAATTCCATCATTTATCAAAAAAAACTCCAAAATGAGCCTGAAACGGTGTGGGGAAGACTGAATGAAAGGCTATATTCAGGCAGCAGCACTGTTTAGCTTACTTTTTGGACCTTTTCCCCTTATTGATGCTGTTGGGAGGCCCTCATTCCAAAACCTCTAATGCCGTCGTGTTCTAAGATGAGTTACTAAAAGCAACCGTTCTTCTGCATAGGAAAACATTTGATTATTTGCATGTTCAGTGTCTTTAATGCCTCTTTTGTGCCTCTGTTTTGGGGGGTGAGGCAGATCTTGAATTTCAGCCGTATTCTGATATAAACTTCCTCCAAGAGAGGCGAGGGAAAGAAGAAAAACTCCTAGCAAGCCTGAGATGGAGTCAAGGAGGGCTGGTTTTCTTTATTTACTTGAAGGCACCGATGAAGGTGTTTATTCAGGACTTGTGGAGTGCTGCCAGCCTTTAAATAAAGAGTCAGCCCCAAAATTTCAGCATTACCTAGTTCTCTTCACGTCATGTGACAAAAAATGTCCAATCCAAACCATCCCAAAGTGTTGCATAGAGTTGCATACAGTAGCATAAATATTGGAACCACGCACAGGAGAGATGAACGGCTCCAAGAGATGCTCCATAATCATCGCCACACAAAAAAGGGCAAGGATGTGCAGCACTAGGCAGGCATTTTGGGGCAGAAAACCTCCCAGCAGATTACAGCAGCCAAGTTCAAGACTTTGAGGGGTCACCTTGGTTCTCTCTTTCTTGGGTTAGGAGGTTGCAGGAAAGCTGGAGGCACATGGCCAGCTGCAGATGTTACCAGCATTAGGAAACACTTTAAATACTGTCTAATTGATCTGCAAAACTCAGAGCGTGACTCAGGGTGTGAGCAGATCTGGGCTCAATCCCTGGCAGGTTTGGAGGTATCAAAACAGTGTGTGGTGTTCAGGGAGATACTACCCTTCTGCAAGTGTAGAGTAAATCTTAGTTAACAGTGCTGCTGAGCTCGTACTGACAACTGAAGGGCTGAGGGCTCATAAAGGGCCAGTGGTCACAGCTCAGCAGAGAAGTGGTAATTCACTAAGCCATGACAATTCAATCGCCTGTGATTTTGTCCCCATAGCCAACAAATCTAGCAGGAATCCACAAGAGAATTGCTTATATTCATGGCTAACAAGATTAGCTGGTCACAATAGCCAGTGTTAAACAAGAATCAAGAGGTTTGGAAGAAATTAAAATCCTCAGGGCTTAAACCAGTGATGGAGGATTAGGAAGAAATGTCTCTGATGTTCAGTTATTCCTTATCTCTTGTGGCATCTTATGTCTCCTGCCAGAGCATCTGCTCTTTGCCCAAGGAGGCCTGGCCTGGACGCAGCCCGGTCCTTCAACACAGGCCAGCATGGAGGGGAACACCTTGACCACCCTGGTGATCCTCCCTCACTCAGCACTGTCTCTTTGCATCACATTTTCAACACATTGATTGTTGGCACCAGGGCTCAGGACCTACCTGTCAAGATGCTCCCAGAGGTGCCCTGATTTTCTCAGTGCCCCTGACATCCTCAATTAACGCTGCTTTTATTGGAGCTTTCGTTATCAGCAGAGCCCAGCTTTGCTTTGGTGGGGCAGCAGCACCACCTACAGGCAGCTCCCACGGGTGCACTCCTCTTTCCATCAGCAGCTGCTGAAAAATCAAGCGACACAAAATAATTAACACGTGTTAGAGTGGAAAAGACAAGGTGGCAGATTGAACAGAACCTCTGGCACTGGAAAAGGTAATGTGCAGCCATGTGCAGTGGGTGTATAGTAATAAAAGCAGGGAGGCAGGCTTTGTACTGTTAGAGGCAAAGGGATGAGATTTTTGGCTAAATGTGTTTTCTCCTGATATCTTGTTCCCAGGTAGAGCTGCACGTATTTGGGGCAGAAAGCTCATCAGTCAGCAGGGGTGCAAGGCTTGTAGAGTGCTTCCATCATGTGCAATGGGGGAAGCAGCTTGGGCAGAGTGACAGAACAGCTGGTGACAGAGCCAGGAGCACTGCGGCCACTGCTGCTGATTTCCTGGCCAACAGAAGAGTAATTGCAACTTCAAACAAAGAGGGTCATTGCGTTCAGTGTCCTGTAAGCATCTGTACACTGCAGAACAAGGGGCCACTGCGCCATGACGTGCTGGTGCTGGGCAGTGCTTCCAAAAGCCACTTATGGAGCAAACTTTTAACCTACAGCAGAAAACCACACAAAATCACTCTAACATGGCACTGGAAGAGAGCAGGAGAGCCCAAGGTATAGCTTCTTGCAGACCTCTGCAACAGCCAGCAGTCTGAAAGATAAAGCCCTGAAACATGACCTATGCTCACAGAAGAGAGCAAAAAATTGAGGGAGGGGGGGAGGGGGGCCACATATTTGTCTTCTGGTCTAGGGAGGACACCTTCATGATACCCCATCACTTCAAGCTCACCAGATGGCATTTGAGGCCCTCAGCCATGTGGGGACTCAACGTCCCAGAAATAAGCATGAGGCAGTGTGACTCTTTCCCAGAATGGGCTGGAAATGTTATATCCTGAAGAATGGGTTAGCCAAAGCACTGAGGCTTGTATAGGAATGGACAGCCCTGCACGGCCCCAGTGCTACATGCCACCACTGAGGAGCAGCTGTGCACATCTGCATCATGATGCACACTGAATGGTAGGAGGACGATCTGGAAGCACATACACAGAAGAGAAAAAATAAAAATAAAAAAAGCATCAGAACAAAATGTCCTAATCTATCCTGTCTGTTTTTGCAACAAATCTGTGTTTTGCTTTGTTGTTACAGGAGCCATGGAACCCAGGGGAATGCATAGATTTTGTTTCCTCTTCCTTCCTCTCCTCCACCGAGAGTGGAATCTGCTGTTCTAGCAACAGCTGGGTTAGACCCCACCGGTGCTCATTCAACGAAGCTGTCTGGAACATGTCATGTGCCATACCAGTAAGCTGGATAGGACCAAGACAGCTCACATGCCATCCCATGGCTCTCTGTGGCCTCCCACATAATGCTGAAGCACAACAAGGCAACCTGGACCAGGTAGCCAACCTCCCCCATAGGCTGTTTGGATGATAACCTCCACTGCTGCTGAGCTGATGCTCTGAACACCCTGGAGAAAGCTGCTACATGCACCCTGGTCTCAGGGCATCAGGAGCAGCAACAACCAGGTCCTGGAGCCACAGCTGCAAAATCAAAGCAGTGCTCCTGGAAGGAGGGAACAGAGATCTCCTGAGAGATGCTGAAGTGCCGGGACCATATAACTTTGATCTTACTGTATTTCTCTCTCTGATAATAAAGGACTGCACAGGAATAAATCAGCACAGCAATGGGGATGCTAACTGCAGCTGAATCTGGAAGCACTAAAATTTGCACGTTTCCTTTACAGCCCAATTTAAAACACACTTAAAACAATTTATGAGATCAAGTGTCATTTTAAAGATCAACCAGCCTTTCAATGGTTTTGAAATTTTGATTAAAATAAAAAGGCAGCTAATGGAACAGATCCTGATCTCTACATCACAGCGTAATCAACACTACCTCCTTTGTCAACATAGAGCCCTTCTGAGTGACTGAGGTCAGAACAGGGCCTTGTGCTTGAAAATACGCTCATTTAACAAGAGGCAGAAGTAAAACCCTCTTCTCATTTCTCCTTGGCTGAGCAATGCTGCAGTGATCAATAATTGGCATTTCAATGCCTGTGTGCAGTGACCACATTCCTGAGTGAGCAAAGAGCCACCAAGCCTCTGGAGCTGCTAACCCTGCACATGGGTACACATACACACGTGCTGCTGTGTTACCACTGGGTGAGACCTTCCACTCTCTGCATCTGCACCTGAAGAAGTGTAGCTGCCATCCCAGGATATAAGCTGGATGCAATCTGTGCAGTGTGTGGAAGAATCGTCTTTGATCTTTGGCTTGGTCATAACTACAGGGGCCTCAGAGATGTATCCCTTATGGCCAGGTGCATCTGGGCTCACACCTGTGTCCAGGCTCCTGGCTGCTTTAGAGTTACAACCACAGTGCACCAAGAACTTAAGCTCTCCTTCTCGCACACTCCCTTCACTGATGGCTTCGGTACAGATGGAAGGTGATAACAATGCAGATAACACAAACTTAGCACCCAGGGTCCAGCTAGTCCAGCAGGCACTTCCCAGGAAGCGACAGGAAAGCCTGCAGCAAGCAGCCATGAGATAACCCCCGTTGTGGGAGCTGCTCTCAGGACGGGGTGGTCTACAGGCAGGGTTGTGGAGGTTCATGTCCCTTACAACGCTCTTTTGAGGGCGAGAGGAGAGGTGAGAAGCTGGGTTCTGAACCTTCCCCACCCCATTACAACCTCTGCTCACTTGTTCCTTCAGGCTGAGCTGCCAGCCCTCGTGGTGCCCGGTAGCAATGAATTCCACAAATTGTATCGGCACTCCTCCATCAGCCTGCTGCTTTGTGTGCATTATCCCCAGGCTGTGGTTAAGTGTAATCTAATTCCACGTGTCAGTCTGCCTTCTCTTGTCAGTCTTTCCTCCTGCCAGTGGCTTTTCTCCCCCTTTATTGGTTCTGGTCACCAGTCTCCAGTTGGAGACCAGTCAAGCTATCCAAATTTCTTCAGTCAGTGCAGAATTTCAGGGTTTGCATCAGCTCAATGTTTCATGAGATCCCTCCTTCCCCCATTTGCACATGGTCTTCTCTTCATAGTTTTCATGGTATTCATCCCAGACACTTCGTACCTTCATTCAGACTGAAACATTTGCCTGGAAAATACGCACTTTGGCAAGCTTCCCCTTTATAACCTACTCTCTCTTCTTCCTGGGTCTTTACTCAGGAGAAAGTGGAAAGCTCCAGGGGCTTCTGTCTTGGGTCACAGCTCAAATCTGAGGATAATTTAACTGTGGCAAAGCCCAGAGCCCTTATTACGTGTTGGTTTGGGATATTGTTCTACTCCAAATAAGAAGGCTCAGGGACTAGGTCTGGACTTGCCTCTCTGCTGAATTTAATTTTTAGTGTGTTGTCACTTAAAGAGCTGTTAAATGGAGTGCTAATCTTCTCCTTTAGGGGGGAGCTGCAATAACACAGGGGTATTCAGGCCTGTGACTCGAATCAGCCAAGCTGCGACTCTTCAGGCCTTCTCCCCTGTGGGGAGTCAGGGTAGATGGAAATACACATTTTCAGATAAATTAGACACATATGCATGGGAAAATGCGCTCTAAGGTTTTATGCTACACAGGTATATGCACAGTCTGGCTTTGTTTCTCTTTTGGAAACCTCATGGCGGGTTGAAGCATCCAGGTGGGACTACAGTGTCCCCAAGGACCCTAGGACAGTATTCCTCAGGGACACTGCTGCAGGTGTGTGGGGGCATGAGGAGGGAAAGACTAGAGCTAAAGAGGAGCTGGGTGGCTGTGGATTCCCCAACACCAGTTTAACCTCCTCCGAGAACCATGTGCAAGGAAGTTTCAGATGACTATGGGAGTCAGCTTTCTCTTGGAGCATGAGACTGCAAAAAACAGCCTTGAGTTTCTCCCTGTTTCTGCTGGGCTTGCAGTTCACCCCATTCTAAACAAGGATGCCAAGCAGGATGAGTCCACTCTGTAAATGCTTTTCTCTTCCCAGTGACTGAGGATCAGTCAGAGTGGAGCCTACCCAGAAATAGAAGGCTGGGCACAGCCACTCACTGTTTCAATTACACAAGTTCCAATAGGTGATGAGCTGATGCAGGTGGGCTCTGCCAGAGCAGTGTCCTTCCCCACCATGGACCCCTGGCCATGCCCAGCTCTCCCTGTTGCTGTGGGACACCATCTTCTCATAGCTGTATACTTAAAGCTTGGGCAAGGCTTAGTCCTAACCCACTGGCACCTTGGGGACTCATGGCACCCTCTGCTTTTAACGGGGTTAACAGGGTCACAGCACAGCTGTGGTGTCAAGGGACCTTTGGAGATGTCTCATCCAACGTGCTGCTTGAGCCAGGCTGGCTAGAGCAGCTTGCTCAGGACCTTGCTGGCACCCCAAATTGTCTCACCAGCACAGGATGGTTCCCATCTGGGGACCAAACCACTCCCTCACTGCAACCAAAGTTCTCACCATCCTGGGTAAGCTCCTGGTGAAGGTCAGATCTGCAGCCCCACTCGGAGTGCTGCCACTGGGCCCAGGCCACGTGCAGAAAGGCAAAACATAGCTCCAGTTATAATCCATGTCCTCACCATCATTTTTACCCTTCCTTTGGGTTAAAAAAAAAGGAAAAATGTCCAGCATAAAGCACATAAGTTACATCAGCATGTGGTCTGTGAAACGTGATGACAGAGGTCGGGCCAGAGTCGCCCAGGAGCCGTGTGTTAGCAGGCAAACCGTGAGGAAACCAAGCAAACCCGTGCCAGGACTCTTTGGAGCGATGGATTTCCAGAGGAAAATAACTTCAGAGCAATGTGGAAGCAAACACAGAGTATAGAGCAGAGCTAACGATAAGATAAAGTGGAGGAAATACAGACAAAAGTGATTTTGCTGTCTCGCCATGGAGAGAAGTATATGAATTGAGTGGGGCAGGACTGCTGAGAACAATGTCCAAAGGAATGCAAAGGCTGAGGGGTCATTTGATGAGTCTTGGGACTCCAGCAACCAGAAGAACATGGAGAAATACTATTGTTTGGGTTTTTTCTTCTTCTTTTTTTTTTTTTTTTAACTTGAAACCAAGAAATGGAGATGGATGGAGTAGAGACTTCATCTCCACAGCTGAGAACTTTGGCATCTGCATACAAACTGGGAAGCACAAACGCTTCCTGGCTTGAGGGAGAGCTCTTTGTGAGACTCAAGATTTTCAGGAGGAATTATCGAGGGAGACAGAGCTGAGGCTCCAAACAGCAGAAACATCCAGGGAGCAGATGCAATCTGCAACCACTCGAGGTGGACAACTACACAGCTTCAAGTGTGGAACCAGGACAGGGAGATGAACTGGGGAACCTTCCATCATAGGGCACTGCAGTGATGTAGGGAAGAAAATAAGTACCAAAGTTCTGGACAATTGCACAGGGGAAAGAGACCTACGTCGTGTCCCCAGTCAGACCTTCTTCACCAGAAGTTAGGCAGAAAAAAAGCAGTTTTGGTGACTGAGGCTTTGGGGCTCTCTAGTACAACAGCAGGTGGGGAACCTCCAGGCTGAGTAGAATTAATTGGAATTAGAGCTTTCCCTCCAGACCTCTTCCCCGCTTGTAAAGATGATTTTATTCCAGGTGAAGGACAAGACAAGGGAGATGCAATTCTGCACCATAGTCTGTTGGGCACAGAGTGGGAGCAGCCTGACCCTGGTGCCCTGACATCCCGGTCATCCCCCGGCATCCCAGGCAGCGAGGGTAGACCCTGTGCCCTGAAGGCAATGTAGAAGTGAAGCATCCAAAGGCTGACAGCTCTTCTACTGGTTTCTGAGTGCACACCCACAGGTAACTCCCAAAGAGGCATCACAGTCAGGAACCAACACGAGGGCTGAGGACCACAGTTCCTGGCATTGCTCAGCCACTTGCTGGCAAACCTCAGGCAGCCCCATCGCTGGATGGTAGGGAGCATTTTAAAGCATATTCAGTTTTATTATTGGACAGTGGCTTGTTATGCGTGTACAAAGGTTTTTGTTTGTTCCCGTTGTTGCAATGTTTATTCCCCAAACTCTTCCAGCAGTGAGCTTTTCAGAGTGTTTCCCCAGCAGTGGGAACTACACATACAGCACAAAGCAAACACTTGCAAGATAAACATCCTTCAAATCCACGCTGGTCCTAACCCCTTGGAGCTTGCTGCTACCTCCCTTGGAGCAATTTAGTACAACTTAATCAGAATTAAAAATGATACTGTGTGATTTTATTTTTTGTACTTGCTCAGCGAGCTTTTATGGATGGTTGCTGCCAGGAGCTGGGCTCCTGCCAAATTTCCTGCTTATGTTGCTGCAGTGTGGACAAACAAAGAAAGCCTATTTAAAGTTTCTTGGAGGCAAATAAGGTAAAAACATAACAGAATAAAAAAAAAAAAACAATATGTTTGTTTGCTTTATGGAGGGCCTCCCTTGGAGCCCTTTGAAATCTGTTCTGGTTTCCACCTACGAAAGTCACCCGAGTGTATTATTTAATATTAATAGGCATTCCTGAACCAGACTGTTACAACCAGAGGCAAAAATCCAGGGGAAAGAGGCTATCTGCATTTCATTTCTCATTAAACTTTCTGAGCCAAAACAGCAACTTTAGCTCCCTGGCTTTCGCAGTAATGTTCATTGCTTCAAATCACGGCTCAGAAGAATTCCATGTTTAAATTAGTTAAGCACAATTAAAACTTAATAAATTACTAATATCTTAATATAAAAACTTAAAACTCAACAATGCCTGCCTTTAAGTGCACAAGTTGATCTCCTGATCTTTGGTGTTTGTGCACCAGGACCTCTGCCTTCTCACACCATTTAGGTCATCACTGCTTATGCATGACACCAAGGGACTTGTCACCTTGTTTAGCACTGAGCTCACCAATGGTTAAAAAGTCAGAAATGCAAATATCACCACTGAACAACAGTCTGAAATCCACCCCGATGCACAGATAACCTTACACCAGTTTTCCCATTTGAACCCAGTGAAGATGGAACTAAATGGAACCCTTCCAACTCAAACCATTTTAAGACTGGCCCATGCATTTCAGTATATTCCCCCAGATGGTGACTGGAATCTTCTTCTCTCTTTTTGTTTCCCTATGAACTTGAATACACATTTATAATCAAAATAAACTCCTGATATTAAAAGGACATAATTAAACTTTCTGTCTTTGCCACTTCCAGGAAGGCGCAGACCAAAGCATGACTCTTGCAGGGCTCAGTGAAAAACTGATGGGGAGGTTCCCTGGGAAGGGGAGGGGGGAGAGGAGAAAAAAGTGGGAGAGGTACAGATAGGATGGGAAATAAAAAGAGGAAGGCGAAGGAGAAGGAGAGGAAAATCTCTCCCTGTTGGACAACAGTATTTGGCAGTATTTTGGAGCTGAAGTGCCTCCTGTCAACAACACGCACAATGTGCTTTTGACAAAGCAGAAGTGTACGTGCAGTTCCTTGGCAAATAGAAATAACTGTCGATGTACAGACAAACAGGTTTTGGAGCATATGTTTTTAGAACTCCCAAGAAACTGAAGTTTATCCTTCTTTTTTTTCCAAGTCACCTCCAATTTATGATGCAGAGTCGGTCATTTTCTGGTGTGCACAATTCTGAGTCGAAATAAGCATAAAAAAAACCCTCTTTCCCAGCATAAAAGTCTAACAGGGAAAAAAAAGAGCTAAGAAAAGCTTCTTGTTTCCTCACCAGTGGCCGCAAAAAAGAGATTAGAAAGAAAATAAAGTCCCTGTTTTGCTGCTCCCTCTCACTCAGCAAGTTTGGTCTGAGAGAGCCTCTTAAAACTTAGCTAAGAAGCTTGAAAATTTTAAGTCTTAGCAAAATTCAAGCAGGATTAAAATGCGCAAGTCTCCAGAACAGTATATAGAGAGGCAGGTTTCCCAACTCCACTTCTGTGTGAGATGTTGGCTCTTCACTCTTTTAGTCAGGATGGATGAGTGTTGGAACAGGACAGAGGGAAGGAACTGGGACTTTGCTCATGGCCCATGTGTCAGACCCACTGTCAGACGGACCATTTTGAAGAGTCCTTGGTGCATTCTGCAGACCTTTAGCCTGGCCCAAACCCATCAGTCTTTGAGAGTCCATCTTCAAAACCTCCCGATCCCTTCCTGCAATTCACTCTTTGCTCCCACTGTGACCGATCCACAGTTCTAATCCAAGAGGATTTCTTGTGCCACCTCCGTGGTTCTCTCTGTGAAGGAGAGATCAGCTCTCCACTGGCCTAAAAAGAAAGCTGAGAGTTGAAAGTGGCTTCCTGATCCCTGTGCAGAGGGAGCTGGAAATTAGAAGCAAGAGGGATTGAAGTCCCACTGGAGTGACACCCATTCAGTTCTGCCATATATTCATTTATGGAGTCTTTGTAAAGTTACCTCTGGAATCATAACCTTTATTGTAATATAGTGCAGCAGAAAGGAGTGGCAGCAAAATACAGCTCAGTGGCAAGGCTTCCTCACGTGTCACCTCCCCACGTGCAAAGCACAGCATGGAGGGGAGGAAGAGCACTCATGTCTACATCATGACCAGGTGCCCCATTCCCACTGAAATCCATGAGAATGACACACCTGACCCCTTTGAGGAACTGGCCTCATAGCACTGGGATGTTTCTGGCTTCTCATGCACTATACACATGCTGAAATGTGCCCTGGCTCTATTTATCACTATTTTTGAGATGATGCTGGTTCCTGTTGGTGCCAGCCCAGTGCTGTGGCTCTCATGGTGGGAACAAAGCAAATTGAGAGCATGTAGTTCTACAGTCAACATGGAAGCCTAACTCCTTCCTGCTCCTTGCTGCAGATGGCATGGACACACAGTCTTGTCGCTTGGTCTGTCTTGTTTTGGGTATCCCAAGGGAAAAGAGGAAGAAGTAATCTTGCTTTCACATTTTTTTCTTTTTTAATTTGCAAGAATCCACACCATAAATCCCTTTTATCCATTTCATATCCATTAATATGGAATATAAATCCATTAACATCCTCTGGATTCCACAACCACAAAACTCGGCAAAATGCAACTGCAAGGTGCAGTCTGAATGAATTGCTTTGTTGGTTGCCAGGAGGATAAAAGTTCCCAATAAATTAAATTCCTTACAAAGCTGAGAAACTGAATATCACTGTGAGCAAAACAAGTGATTAAGTGCCCAACGGTTTCACACCTGGGCAGGCAGTACAGGTAGTCTAATTCCTCATCTACAGCAATCAAGCTGCCTTTCTCCTTATCCACCCAAGCAATTCAGCTGAAAACCACCTGGCAGCCCTGCAAAGTGCATTTCAGCTGGGGGACTGGGACTCTTGTTTAGTATGGCAAGACTTCTCTGAGCTGGTAAGATCCCAGGTCACATCTTAACATCGTGGGCTGGTGGCTCTCAGTCACAGGAAGGTTTTGGGATATGGCCAAGGTCAAAGAAGCTTGGCCACCTGTATAAGCTCATACACAAGTGTCCAACCTTTTAGGTGTCTGAGCTGCATTGAGTGAAGAGGAATTGTCTTGGGCCGAATATAAAATGTATAATATAGTTAATGTGTACAAATAAAAAAGCTTCTCTTATTTTTATATATATATATATGCTTTTTAATTAAAACAAAACAATAAAAAGAGGGCAAGAAAAACATTCAACTAGTGGGTTGGACACATGGCTCAGAAGATAGTTGGGCTATGACTCCAACTGAAAAGCAAAAGAAGTTTTGTGCCTATTTCACATGTCTTTGGAGAATAGCCAATTCTCTGCAGCCAGCCTCGTCCTCATGGGTCTCCAACAAGGACACCAGGGGCCTCCAGCCCCACATAACACTTCCACAACAAGCAGCAGCTTGTCCAGCCAGCGCTGGGATAAAAATGAGTAGATAGAGATTAAAGCAGCCTTCAGCTGTGCTTCCCAACAGACATCTGCACACATCGTCAGTCCTGCTGCTGATATTGCAGGAAGCTTCGATCAGACAGCAGGGAAGGACACTTACAGGGATGCGCATACATATACACACCCATGTACCTGTATATATATATGTATATCTGCAAATAGAAAAAGACAAATAATCCACCTACATTTCCAATCACTTTTTTCCTGCTCGCTTTAGGATGGATGCTCAGATTAGATCTAAACCTGGCAAACACAAAGGGCCCCTAACTCCAAAAGGCACTGAGAGAGGTATCCTCCTTCCAGCCAGGACTCTTTCCCTTTCAGGATCTAGCCAAACACAAGCAGTGTTTATTCTCAAACATACACCGATGTTTCCTAACTCTTTTCCCTGCAGTCTGGATGATAACATTCTCAGTCAATATGGAAGCAACCAAGGTGTCTCCACTCCCATCCTCCTTTGGTCCCTACAGTCTGTCATTACCTAAAGCCAAAAGCAAAGTGCTTTCCCAGGGTGCCCCAGATGGGATTTATGGTAGAAGATGAGAGCAGCACTCAGAGGAATGAATTACAGATCCCACACAGACAAAGCGACTCCGGGCTCCGCCTCGCGTAATTGTCACTCGAAGGACCCCGGGCACCAGAAGGAGGTTAATAGCACTCCGTGCTCATGTTGAGCCACTCCAAGTATTGAAATGTCAGGGGTTTGAGCAATGGCTTTGTCAGTGCCAACTAAACAAACAGCGTGTGACGAAGCAGCAGCTGCCACGGGCGCTGCTATGGCCCAGCCCCCAGGATACTCGTGAGGCCCTTCTGCCTTGATCTAGCAGCAGCCCCCACTAACAAACTCTTTAAAAGCCTTCATTTCACAGAAAATATGGGGCTGTTTCCTTTTCTATTGAGAAGCAGCACATTTTATCATGAAAAATGGCTTAGTCACTGCTTCACCAGTGCTATCAAGCACAGCTCACGGGTGATCCTTGCTGGGCTGCCAGGTTGAGGGGTACCAGTGATGTACAACCAGAGACAGCTCATACATCTTCAAGAACAACAACTATGGATGACATGAAAAGCACAATAAGACCTTCCATTCGTTTTGCTTTATTCGTTTAAACAGATGTCACCTATGTCAAACAGTTAAACCCACAGCCAGCCCTGATGTCCTGGATTCCAGGCAGACCAGATCTCAGCTGGAGACTTCAGATTTGAGACCCAGATATAAGTTCCATTGTTTGGAAACAACTGCTGATCAAAACACTGTTTTGGAAAGGATTCTATTTGTTTACAGAAATCTCCATAGAAACCCCAGCAGAGATTTTTCTACCAGATGTGACGCTTCATTGTTAATTAGTTCATTTATCAGAACAACGGTTTTTCTATCATGAGATCTGGGCAGCTAAAATTTGAAGTGCTAGCTCCGGGCTGCCCATCAGATGGAAAATATTAGTAACACGCTCAGCTTTTGGAACTGAAAATCTCCAAGAGCACTGTGCAAAAGCAGCAGACATTAATCTCTAGCTACCACTGTGGAAGGCACAGAGGACCAAGGTGGTTTCTCCAAGAGGACGCTGCTGCTCAGCACTCAGATCCCAGCACTCCAAGACAGCTCCTCATCAGCTGTACCATTATGCCCTGCAACAAACTAACCCCATTGCTACAGCAAGATCCAATAAAGAACATTACTGATTAATGTTACAGATTATGGTCAATGGCATTCCGCCTTCAGGCTCGGGGGCCATGTCAAACAGCAGCAATAAACACACAGGAGCAGATGATGCTGTGACTGGGAAAACAGGGAACAGCCCTCGCACCTCTGTCCCCTCAGCTTTGCTGAATGCACTTAGGAGTGAGGCTGAGGATCTATTTTCGGACTGTCATTTATCTCTTCCAACCCAAACATAATTCTCCCTTATAATACTGATGATGCTTTCAAAGGGAATGACAGATCATGGCACCACGATTATAAATAAAACTATCAGCTGTTGGGCACAGGCTCCCACAGCTCCTCAGCACAAGCCAGGGTAGCACTTACCACTTGCTTCCCAAACACAGTCCCGTTGGATGTGCTCATGGAAAGAAAGGCAGCATTTATTGGCTTAGATATCAAAGAAAGATGAGCAGTGGAATTTTCTGCATGATGAAACTTCGCATAACTAAATTCCCCAGCAATGTTCTCTCTTTTTCCTAGGTCTACCAACCAATGCTATTTTTCTTTTAATGGCATTTGTTCACTTAAACTGGAGAGAAGTCCCTGACCAGCAGAAATTCATGATCAACATTTGGATTCCTTCACTGCTTTTGTCTGACTGACATCCTCCCGCCCTCTGGGATGCACAGCCCATACACGTTTTGCTCCCTGAAGCCAGAATCACCTTTCTGTTAGTTTTGTTCTCTTTTTGGCTATCTATAAGGGAATAACAGAGAAGCAGCTTGAAGAACTCATATGAAGGGAAGGGGGCTGATTGAGTTTGAAAGGCACAACATTTACTTGTGTTGGGAGAGAGGGATGTAGCCTCTTGATCTTGGGGGAAAAAAAAAAAAAAGTATGGCAATGCAGAAAAACTACGTTTCTTTGGGGATCAAGTTAAATCAAAAATAAAATTGCTTTCTATTGTCTAAGGTAGCAAAATAAATGAAAAGGCAAAAAGCAAAGCCGGTTTCAGAACGCAATACTGCTCAGCAAGCTCGAAAGACAAATTCAAGAAAAGCTTCAAATGGTTCTTTATGGAGCTCCATGCCATCCTACCAGATTTCCTTCACAAGTATCTGAAGCCTACCCCGGCTTTGTACAAAGGGAATGGCCACCAGATTTGGGACTGGGGCAATATAAGAGCGTTGGAAGAGTCTGAAGATCTTTCTCCCAGTCTTGCACTGCAGGCCTAAGTGAGTTAAAGAAAGGTAGGGAGGAAGATTCAGCACACGTTTGTGTCCCAAGCAGCTCTTTCCTCACGCCTAATGAGCCATGGAGCACATAGAAGCGTACTTGGCACTCTGTTGCAACCCATAACACATTAACTCTATCAGTGTCACAGCTGCTTCTGGGACACTGGGACCCGTTGCACACAAGCCAATCTCCAGCTCCAGCAGTGCTCCAGCAGGTGACACCAGCACCAGGCAAGACTCAGCCTTGCTCTCCTCTCTTGCGCACCAGGAGTCAGGAGGAACTCCATGGACATGGATAAAATTACACAACCCTAGCAGCATTTCACCACTGGGAAACTCTCCCAGCAGACAGAATAATCAGGGTCTGACAGAATCACATTCCGAGGCCACAAACGGCCAGAGAGATGTTCAAAGAGCAAGACAACATTGGCAAAAACCTGGCAGTAAGTGCTAAGGAGCAAATTTTTCTGCTTTAAGATGTTGATTTAATACCTGAACCAGTAAACCTACCTTCAAACTGAGGAAACTGAGGAAAGAGAGATGCTCCATTACTTGTCTGGTCTTCTGTGCCATTTAAGGTTGGTTGGTTGTTGCTTTGACCTTGTTGATAGAGCAAAACAAAACCACTTTTTTTTTTGTTGTTTTGGTTGGCTTATTTCTTTGTTTACAATAGAAGGGAAAAAATGGAGTTATATCTGCTTTGGAGATAGGAACTACAGCCTTAGGAGTGAAGCTCTACGTTGGAAGTCCATCTGAAGTCACAGTATCTGATTCAGCCTCGTACGGTTCCAGCTTCACACTGCGATGACTCTGTTGAAACTCCCTCCTATGACACTTCTTTGAAGGTGGTGTCAGTACAAAAAGAGCAGAAAGTTGTCCAGAACGCATCCTCTGATCCTGGGATCAGTCTGGAGACATATCCTGAATCCAACAGGGTTTAAGTCATGGCCTCTGAACCCTCATCTATAACTATACATGAGACCAAATAGTCTGTACTTGGACTAAGAAGAGTGTTGGGTTGGGTTATGGTGGAACAGAAGATGACTGGTTGGAAACAAAGTGCCTTTGGACCATGTTAGCAGGGCTAAGCAGTTCCAGTTGATCTGGAATCGTAATAGAAGAAAAAGTCCCACCACAGAGCAGCTGATCAACATCAGAGCAGGTATACGGCACAGCTGTCTGGGCTATCTCAAATGCGCCGATGTTCAATATCAGAAGTGCACCCTCAAAACTTCAGTGCGATGAAGAACCCAGGAAGTGCCAGAAGATGTTAAAGCCCAGACCTCTGGAAGCTCTTAGTACAAACACACCAGCAGTGAGCTCACACAAGTAGATTCAGTACCTTTGATTCAACCCTGATCAGCTCTGAAATAAAACACCTCATGGCATGTACTTGAGCCAGAAACAGGCTGTCTGTAACAAGAACTGCTGCCCTCTGTTTGTACAGCACCCAGCAATTGTTAGTATAAATAATACAGAAAGCCAAGGGAGCACAGGGGCACCAGGCAGTATCCTATTTCCCTATTACCAGCTTGCAGGGAGAGGTTAATTCCCATCAGATGAGTCTCAGTAAGTAAACAGGTAACCAACCAGACAGGTTGATGCATATCTCAGAGTAAGTGCATGCTAACCCAATCCCACTAAAGCGTGTATTTTACATATAGCAGCTTGCACAAGTTCATTCATGTGCATCCAGCCACCCAGACTGCACATTGTAATGGTGAATTCTTATGGGGGCTGTCCAGTATTAGTGGAATGGTAGTAAAAAGAATGATGCTTCGAAATGGCGAAGGTAGCATTTAAGCAATGCTCTTCCACTAGGAACTATAAAACATTAGCTTTCAAAAAAAGATTGTGTGAATGTTGAATTGGAGGTATGTGTTGCATCTGCAGAGAGAAGTAAGCCAACCCTTCTGAGCTGTTTGAAATGCAGAAGTCAAAGCAGACCATGCAAAGCAGGGAAAAAAAAAAGCCTACCCACAACCTTTGACAAACAAAATGCAGCCCTCCAGACTGGAAGTTAATACCTTGATGCTAAGCTTTGGTAATTCACTCATTCGAAAACTGCACACTCATCCTCCCCAGCACACTGGCATTTACAGCTATCTCCATTCAGTGGTGGTTATCACACAGTCTGTTATCTTTACATACCAACAACCAGCAAACAGGAGAGCCTGGGGCGGATTTCACCGCAGTGGTCACAGATTGTAGTAGAAACATGGTGTGCTATCTTTCTGTCTTACTCAAATGCAGTTTGTTATTTAATATCAACACACAGCCAGCTACACAAGGTGTGATTCTTGATAACACCGTAACAGACCCAATGAAAATGGTATCTGGTATGGTGGTTGCTGTTGGCCTTTATCTGCATCCACCTCAATCAGATTGGGGAATGTGGTACCTGCAACACCACAATACTCAAGCAACAGAACAAATAAGTTGAAAAGCTCTCCTCCCTTTACCTGGTGAAATATTGGACCAGAGATATTCTATATACACAGTCAGAAGGAAGCCAGAGGGAGATCTTGGGCTATTTTATCCTGAAGGAATAATGGAAGGTAAGGAAGATCTCAGTACTCCCTCAAGCAGTAGTATGCAGAAAAATCAGTAGTACCCCACCCCACATCTGTAGAGTAGGAGGGCAAAACTAATAACATAGACTGTCTCCCAGCTGTCTCCAAAGAACTTGATTACGTTAATCAGTGGTATGATACTGCTTTGGTAGTTGTTGCACTGAAGCTCCAGATAACACTGTCACTACCTATATACACTATGTTAGCATACATCACTTTGCTGCTCTTTATCCTTTCCAATGGCAATCTACCAAAACAATTGCTTTATTAGCATTAAGCACTAGAGAAGGACATTCTCCATCTCTGCATTGTGCTGACACACAGCCCTGTTCATTACAGCCAGTATTTCAAAGAACAGCAGCTACATCTCGTGGGAAGATTTCACATTGCAGGTTTATTCCTGATACAAATTTATACAACTAAGGATGGAAATTCAGCATTGCATTAATCTATCTAGGGATTCTGTTGAAGTGATCTTTTTCTAGCTCTTTTTTTGTGCAAGATGTGCAAAGCGAACTAGCACAGCACAATAACCCCTCCCTCTGCAAATGTTTCTTCTAACTGCCTTTCCCCTAAACCAAATAACCTACTTGATGGTCTGACACCAGAAAGGAAAGAGCAAGCCCACCTTTGTGGCTGCATGCTTAATCTTAACTGTGGGCTAACATCAACCTGCAGCCACGGCATTCACTAAGGACTCCAAGAGAAATTAGTTTCCGTAATTAGAAACGCATTGACAAAACAGTTCACAAATTCAACCAAGTATAAAATTCTCAGCTCTGTTTAAGTCTATAAAAGGAACATCCCAAGACACAGACTGGTGTAACCCGTTATCTGGCTGAGACAGCGAGAAAGTTTTGCTTTTGTAATCTGAGACTAATTTCTTCTCTGCTACCATCAAGCGCTTCCAAAGCGATATGAAAAGACAAACACACAGCAAAGCACTTTCTGCAGGAGGTGGGCATTCAATACCATTGCTACTGATTTCACACTGACATTCCCAGGAGAGGGTGGAAACTACAAAGACAACATACCAGGAACCTGAGACACATTAAAATTAACCCTAGGAATACCCCACAGAGCAGAGCAGGCCAGCTACATACAGCCTCCAGTACACGCACTGATACTCATCAGTAGCTACTTCACCAAAGAGTAAAACCCAGAGCTAAGCACTGCTGTTCAGTTCTTCCTCCTGCCCTGGCAGACTGCCCTTAACATATAATGAAAGGGCTCCAAGCATATCTAAGAGCACACCTAGCAGCAACAACCCTTCTGAGAGAGAAATGCAGCTACTAGTTAGGCAAATAAGAGAACGACCTCCCGGTAACATTAAAACAGAAAGTTGTAGCTTGTGCCATGAGACAATCCTGTAAGAGGCCTGTTAGGTAATAACAGCTTATCTGAGATGTCTGCTTCTGGCCTAATCAAAGCTGACTTCATCATGACCTGTGACCTGCAGCCTACTGCACTTCCACAAGCCTTTCCATGAGGCCAGCAGCAGAGAGCTCGACAGCAACTGGCAACTCAATTGCATCAGACTAATGACTTGAAAAGTATCATAGCAATAGAGCAGCAAGCAAGTCCGTCCTGTTGTTCAGTCCCTTGGCTGCTTGTCTGAAAACAGAATCACTTCAGCTCAGGTATATGTATGCATATATACTTCAAATAAAGACAAGCTGAAGTTGTTTTTCACATCAGTAAGTGAAAAAAATCATCATCCCATACATTCCTCTCACCCAAAGTTCAGCTTGCAAATTAACAAAGCACAACGCATTCCAATATAATATTCTGCTCATTATTCACTTTCAAGATTAGTAATTGACCTGGTTTACTGCAAACATTGAGCAAGTCTTCTGAAGCTTCTCACCAATAAGCAAATTTCTCTTAGAAAGAAAAAGCCACTACTGACAGGACATGACATCTAGTCTGCTGAAACTTTCAGTTCTTTATAGAACTTGACCTCTTGCAAATACTAATACAAGTCTGTAACTTTCAAATATTTTGATGGAAATGAGACAACAGAAGTGAAAGACAGAGACATGGCCTATGCTGACCTTCATCAGTAAAAGCAGGTCATCAGTACAGAATCCTCACATTCCCACACAAGGAAGAAGCGGAGTTTGATTAGAAGATTTTCCCTTTGAGTAACATACGAAAGCATTAGGCAAGATTTTGACACCTGTCCTAGTTTCAGCTGGGACAGAGTTGATGTTCTTCCTAGAGTCTGGTATGACACTGTTTTGGCTTTAGGAGAAAAACATTGATAACACACTGATGCTTTAATTGTCACTGAGCAGTACTGTACAGAGCCAATGACGTTTCAGTTTCTCAGCTTTTCAAGCTGTCCTGCCAGCAAGAGGCCTGGGGGACACAGGGAGCTGGGAGAGAATAGAAGCAGGACAGCTGACCTAAGCTGGCCAATGGGATATTCCATACCATATGACATCATGTGATAAAAATATATATATACACACACAGAAAATTGAGACGAGTTGGCCAGGGAGGCTGCCACTGCCCGGGGACTGGCTGGGCATCAGTCTGCAGGTGATGAGCAATTGCTTTGTATGTATATAATTATCTTCATTAATGTTATTTCTCTCTTCCTTTTCTGTCCCAGTAAATAGTTTTTCTCAGCCTATGAGTTCTACCCTTCCTCTCCCATCTCTCTCCCCCCCCAGTTCTCTTCCCCATCCCAATAGGAGGCAGGGGAGTGAGTGAGGAGCTAAGTGGTATTCAGCTGCTTACCAGATTAAACCACAATACCAGACAGAAGGGACATCTGAACGTGACAGTAAATGGATATTTCCTGCAAGAGATACACAAGGAGTGCAAATCAAGAATTTTATTTCCCCCCCCCACATAATTAAAAACATGAGTGAACACAATGGACAGGAAGTCAGAGGAACTAGACATATTTACAGAGAATTGAGCTATCAGATTTTTTCCATCTTCAAAATCAAGTCATCACAGATCTTCGTTAGTTCATCATTTTCTTTAGTCTGTTAAAGAAAGAAAAAAAAGTTATGGGTATGTGTAAGCTATGGTTTAGCCAAGTACTGAGCTGAGCCCCAAAGTCATTTCCTAACATAGAACAGGAAGTCTATTTACATGCTAATGACTTACACAAGTTTAACTCAAAGGACAGTCTACTTTGTAGAAGGTCCCATGGTACCCTTAAAATGCTCAACAAGTGAGCTAGAATTCACTGTACTGTCTCTACTTCTACAATTTCCTTAGAACAATTTGTCTCTAAAGATTAGAAGGAAATTTCTTTTTAGACTCACTCTTTTTGTTACATATGTTGACATTCAAGATGAGAGCAACATTTTACATTTTGATCTTTACAAGACAGACATCTCTATAGAATGTTTCTATATATTTGTTCTAACAAAGGAAACTGACGTGCCTTTACAAACTATTTTAAGACTTTGTCTATGCAGTATGAAACATTGCAGTCAAACAAGGATTAAGAACCTGAACAACACTGAAAGAGTTCAGACAATACAAGAGTTTGCACTAGTACTAATGGCTTTCAAATCATATCCTTACAAACAAGCTGAATCAGACCATTGCTCAAGATCATTCACAGATTCTGCTCTCGGATATGTTTAAGTTATAGAACACCATCTCCTTCAGTTGTTCAGATAATGTCCCGATGCAGCAGCCTGGACTGATCACTTCTGTGACCCATCTATGGGAACAAGCCTTTTTGTTCCAAAAATATCTGTACATACAAGTGAGTCTTGACATAATTGAGTCACGCCTTAAGTTTCAATGCTTACTTCCCAAAGCCCATCTTGACAGCTGTGGTGCAATCACAGAAGCAATTCCAGGTAAAGTATTAAATGGTTTAATGATTGTAAACAAAAGATTTCAACTTACACAACAGCAATCTCCCACCAAGATGAAGAACAGCCAGATCCCACACAAGAGATTCTTTCCTCTCAGTGGCTGGCTCTTAAATAAGCCCAGGGTAGTCCCACCCTGGGTCCCCCCCTCCCGGTCACATGGAGGGGGGGCACAGGTGTTCCTTAGGCCAGCCACTGCCCTTCAACAGGTGCTCAATCACTAATTCAGGCCCTGATCTCATGTTTCCCTTACAACAGCAGTCACCCAAACCAGCACAGTTAGCAGGACTATTTCTAGTACAGGTGCAAGATCTCTTGAGCTAGTCTAAGGAAATAGCTTAAAGAGACTTGTGGCATTTGGACAAACCTTTTGTTCAAGGCTCCTCTCTAAAGACTGGATCCTCATTTGCTCTTTGCGGAGACCGGCTTGTAGTGCTGCAGTCTCTGATTTAGCTTTGCTTCGGACCTGGGCAATTTCCTCATTTGCTCTGAAATTGAAGAAACGTGAGTGTTTACGTCCCCTTCAGACAGCACAGCAGACCTGTTCATAAAATCATACTAGTTCCTTGTGCTTTCAAGATTAATCCCAAAATTAAAAATATTTTAAGCCAAGCTTTTGTACTAATGAGCCACATTTTTCAGCAATTGGCTTCTTGACATGGTACTTACTGACGCAGCTTTTCTTCAGCATGTGCTTTTAGTGCCTGATATCTCTGTTCCTCTTTCTTAATTCTAGCCAGGTATTCTTCAGCACACTTTTTCAAAGCCTCTTCATTCTGTCCCAGAAACAAGTTTAGCTAGCTTTTTATGTACTTATAGACAGAAAAGTTTATTTCACAAATCTGCTATTTAACTATACAAAAATGACAGTATTTGCTCAGAGTAATAAGAACAATTGTCAGGTTCCATAAACTTTGAAACAAGCGCTAAGTCTCCCCATTAATTTCAGCTCTTAAATTTAGCAGTTCTCTGTCTCTCACTCTGTCTCCAAGTGATGCTTTAAGTTCTGTGCTAAGGAAAGGGCTTCAAAATTCAGAGTGCACCAATGCAAGATGAAGGAAGTCTTGTATAGGTTATTACTGAATAAATTTATGCATTTCATACAAGAAACCCCAGTTTATTATCGTTACTAGCTTCATTCTTTCAGTCTGTGGATACGTTTGACTTCACCAGTTTAAGTTAAGAACATTCAGTAGAAGTATATCATTTTGATTTGTAATAGGAAATCATCCTATTGATTCATTCAATGCTATGTAGGAGGAAAACAAGCTGCCCTTACACAACAAGTTGCTACATTCAATTTATTCTCCATGATCAACAGGAGAACAATATGCATCCAAAAGGATTCTTGTTTGAAGAAACCTTGGATTCTAACAGAAAGACCATCATCATACTTAAAGCCAGCCACTGAATATAATAGGTCATTTTTGAAATATTTAAAACAGACAACTTGTTCTACAGGTAGTGCCTCTACTAGTTAAATAATGGCTGCTCTAGAAATGAATAACTTCCTTTCCACTTACAGAAGATCATAAGTCTTATTTATCTTGGAAGAATATTATTTGCATTATAGCATCTTACTTTGCGGTAACCCTCCAGCACTTCTTTCTGTTTTTCAAATCGCTTGAAGAGTTCAGAGAAAGATTTCTCCATAGAGTTCAGATCTGAAATAACTTGTTGCTTCTCTTCCACAACCCTCTGCATTTCTTTCTTTGAAAGTTCCTTCTGCTTCTGAGCATCCTCTAAAGAAAGAGGAGGTAACAGGTTTACACTCATAATTAGCATAAAGCTAGCTCTGTAGTATGGACATAACCCTCACACCTTTGATTTGTCCTCTTAGGTAAAGAGGATTTTCATAACATAGTCTCTCCTCCAAAAAGATGCTGTACATTTGCTTTTAGGAAAGTAGTAATATTCTCTTAATTTTCTACATATTGCTTTGCACTGACCCCAAGGCCATTGAAGTTGTGATTAATTGCTTGCCCAAACACATGGTTTCTCCTGCAATGTAGTCTATACCTGAGCTCATCATAACAGGAGCCTCAAATCTCATTGTAAAATCAAAGAATCAAAAAACATTTGTTTTCAGTAAATATACACAATAGCTGGAAGACCTGGGGAAGACTGGGAAAATAAGCCAGCCTGTCATGGAAAACCCTGCCAGAACAAGTTTTTGGTAGCACATCTGAACTATGTTTCCCATAGGTTTCTTTAAAACAAAAAACTGACATGCTATTCAGTCTCATCAAAAAAGACTAAATTTAAGCAAGGACCAGATTTGGCTAATTCAGCTTTCAGCTAGGACAATGTACCTATACAAGTTTCACTCAATGGCTTAACTTTGAAGCCACAAATTGGACTGAAGCAAAAGCCAGGCACGCCCAGCAAGAACTCCTACTGACATCCCATCACTTAAGGCCAGATAACAAACTGTTAAACAAGCCACAGACACTTGGATCTGCCAGTTTTAATAAACAGGTAGTTTACAGTCTGCTGGAGAGGCAGATGAGGATAGATACATTCATGCCTGATTGAGGATGTCATCATTAGCTACCAAACAAGGTCAATATACAGCCATGGCTGTACAATTAGGGTAACAGTTCTATGGAGATAAGTACCCAGTCTGAAGTCTTACACTCACCCTGAAAGCACTTAAGTTAATGACATCAGAAGTAAAAGAGTACTAGCTTTGGTCAGCAACTTTAGGCTAAGCATGGCCCCCAAAATGATTAAAAGCGTAAATATGGAACTTACCCATCATTTGGGTTATTGTACCTTCAAACTCTGCAACTATTTTCCTTAAGAAAAAAAAAGGGAAAAAAAGTTAGACCATAAGGTAGAAGTAAATAAGCAGGCACCATGAAAGACAAACACTTACCCCATTTCCTTGTACTCCATGTGAAGCTTTTCATACTTCTTTTTCCATTCCAGAGTCTCCAACTGTTTCTCTTGAACCTTTAAAGGAGAAAAAGTAAACATTTCTTGCTCAGGAAGTGATACAAAATTTGATACTCAGAACAGCCTAAAGGGTAGCTTAGTTGTGCTATAATTTGACATGGGGAAATTAAGAGTTCTAACTGCTTACCAAATTCAAAACGAAGCGTTTTATTACAAGTCTGAGTCAAGTAAGATGCACCTGAAAACTAGATATCAAACTTCATGATTACCACTCAATGTTACAAATCTCTCTCAAGTGCAAAGATCAGAGCCAGCTCAATCTAACTCTTGGCTACTTTTATTCATCCTACATTAAGGTTCCCTGGCCACTAATAATCCCTCAAATAATATTCTCTCAAGTAACAAATATTCCCTTTCATTAAAGGGCAGACAGATTAAGTCACATAAATGAAGACTTAAAAAAAAAAAAAGAAAAGCAAATACTGAAGGACTACATTGGTCAAGATGAAGTTTCTAATTGGAGTAATCTTTATTCAGTACTCAATCTTCTTCCTAAAGTTTCCAAATTTAGGGTACTTCAGCTCATCTTAAAAATAACCGTACTTTTTCACATCAGTTGAATTAAAGCAGAACTCACAGTAACAGTACTAAGCACCACAAGCACTCTTTGCTAAAATTTTTGTGCAAACTCCTGGAATTTGGTTTTGTACTGAGATTTCTATTAATAATTATGCTGATAGTTAATTGTGCAGTATGGGAGGCCTTCAGTGATCTGAGAAACCTAAAATGAAAAAAACAGCCTGGAAGTTTGAACAAGAAAAGGTAAAAGCACATAATTACCGCTGGCTTCCCTTTAAAGTTGCACAGTACACTGTGGCATACAGTTTTGGTAATTTTAAGAGTAAATGTATTTTAAGTATATTGTAATATTTCAGATGACAGGAAGCAAGGCACAAGTAAAAAAAATGTACAAGAAGATAAGCAGAATATGACAATTTCAATTCAAGAGGTATACATGCAGAAGGCATTAACGATAGGTAAATTATAAACAAGCATTACAGCAGCAAAAGTGTGTGAATTAGTTTCTATAAACTAATTAGAAACTTTCACTTAAAGTCAACAGAAGTAGTTCAGTAGAATAAAAAAGCATTCTTTCATGAAATGCATTTGCCCAGAAGGAAAACAATCTCCCCCTCCTCATTCCCTGGAGTTCCCATTCACAAAAAAGTTATCTTAAATTCTGTCCATTCTGAAGAGTCACAACAGCTGGAGTAACAGTCACATCTGCCTTGCTGCAACTATGTTTACAATAGTTATCTCAAGTACGATGTTAGAGCATGAAGTTCAAAATATTGCAAGCTTTACTCCCTGATATCTAAACTGTTTTAGATAAATGCATTAAGAGCTGATCCATCAGAGCCAAATCTCCCATTTCATGTAATAGTTAACACACAAGGTAAAAGTGCTCTCCCTAAGTGAGAAACAGAAAGCAATTCAAGCTACTCTCAGAAAAGCTAGTATTTCTGCAAGGGAAATTAAAACTGTAAAACAGTAAATGGCCACAGGTCATCTCCACTAAGGGCATTTACTGTTCTTAGCATCACTGGCTACACACTATTGCTGGCGAGGAATTCAAAAGGCTCTGTTTCCTTCCAAAAAAATTTGAAGTAATAATTAGCTTTAAGGAAATTAATGCTTAAATACTGCTCTTACAATACCCAGTAACTTGAGAGGAGGCTCAGGGGGATCTCACTAATGTCCATAAATATCTGAAGGAGGGGGGAAGGGGGTGCAAAGATGACATAGGCAGGCTCTTTTCAGTGGTGCCCACTGCCAAGACAAGAGGCACTGGGCACAAACTGTAACACAGAAGACTCTCCTGAGCATCAGGAAGCACTTCTGTGCTATGAGGGGTGACTGGGCAACCCATTCCAGTGGTGTGAGAAGTTGTGGAGTCTCCTTCTTTGGAGATCTTCTAAAGCCACTTGGATACGGCCCTAAGCAACCTGCTCTGGGTGGTGCTGCTTGAGTAATGGAGTTGGTGAGTAATGGAGTTGGAACGGATGGCCTTCAGAGGTCCCTTCCAACTTCAGCCACTTTGAGATTCTAGATTTAAAATCCCACTAACTTCTTCCTTTCAGTTTTTTTTTTTTTTTTTAAAAATGTATTGCATTAGCTGGACATATTGACATGCCTCCCTATTCCACAAAAAAAGAAAAAAAAGATCATTTCACTGAATTGCCATTACAGACTATCTTATTTTCATATAATTATTTCTGTAAAATAAGCCCCTCCTTCTCACCAGCAAGAACAGGTATTTCCTGGATAGTTTAATACAAGGTATTTTGATAACAGAATGATTTGGGGCTTAATAACAATTTGATAATGAATGTTTTTTAATACTGACCAGTTCTAAGATGGAACCCCATTGAAAATTATATATGCCATATTTCCTTAGATATTAGCTCTAAAGAGCTCATAGAATCATTTGAGTTGGAAGGGACTTTTAAAGACCATCTGGTCCAACTCCGCTTCAATGCACAGGGACACTACAGCTAGATCAGGGGGCTCAGAGCCCCATCCAGCCTGACCTTGAGTGTCTCCAGGGATGGGGCTTCCACCACCTCTCTGGGCAACTCGCACACTCCTACCGTAAAAAAAAAAAAAAAAAAACTTGCCGACATGCAATCTAAATTTCCTCTCTTTTAGTTTGAAAGTACTTCCCCTTGTCCTGTCACAACAGACCCTGCTAAGAAATAGAGCCCCCTTCTTTCTTGTAGCCCCTCTTTAGATACTGAAAGGCAGCACCAGGTCTCCTTGGAGCCTTCTCTTCTCCAGGCTGAACAGCCCCAGCTCTCTCAGTTCTATACCTACTGCTCCTATCAAGCACAAGCAAGATTTTTTGGATGAGATGTTTATGGCAAGTATAAAGGATAGAATTGCTAAGTATAGAAATTTACACAAGGTAATCTAAACAAAAGGTATTTTTCAAGACTATGCAAAGTCAAGGGTCACCATACCTCTCTTTTAACCAGTTCAACAGCTGCATCCATATCTTTCTGGCTATATTTCAGCACATCTATAATAGCATCCACTGTAGTATTTGTGGAAGCAGAAAAAGGGAGTGGAGAAATATCACCAGCCAGGGAGTCTGGAATTAGGGGTCCCGTGTCCTGTAAGGAGACAAAAGTTGAGTTTTAAGTGATTCTGGTTTTCATGCAGTTGTTAGCTGCTTGCAGATTATTCAGTACTAAATCTATGTATTTCATTAAGAATCCCTACCTCAAAATACCCCCATAAAGTAGTTACCACAGTTTTCCTACAGGGTAAGTATTTTGCATAATTACATAGTTATCCAAGGTGTAACAACGTGATACCCACCAGTTATAACCATCAGAATCAGGGCAGATAACACATTACTCCCTACCAGTAAATAAAGTACCTTTTGGGATGAGATACTGTGTGCAGATCTGTTCACACAAGGGTTTTCATTGCTCTAAACTTCACACTGTCTCATCAAGCTCAAAGAAGTGCTTTTTGGCTCAGCAGTACAATTAAAATACAAACTTGTCTTATTTTTGTGGCTTCAGTTGCATGTAAAAGATTACTTGATTCTTAAGAACAGCTCAAATTCTCCTGGACCATATGCAATGCCATCAACTCCAACAGAAAGTATTTTTTAATATAAGGAAATTAAGTCCATCAAGCAGTTCAGCTTTGATGTAAGGGGTATCCAACCTTTCTAAGATGACTATTTAAATAAACATTAAGTATTCTGCAATCCTTAGAAGTTCTGTGCAAGTCTTAACTCTAGATTCTGGCTTGTCCCTTCCCAAAATATCAATGTGAAACTTAGTATAATTCCAGACATCCTTACAGAAGTTGTAAATGTTCCTAGAAGATCCAGTCCTTTTGGTTTTTCCTCCTTTTGAAGACTTGCTGCAGGCTTCTCAGTTTCCTCAAGCAATTTGCTTAAATCAGAAACAGGGCTAAAAATGAACAAACATACACCATTATATTCAAGGGCTGCCACCCCATGCAAGGCTATGCACTACAATCCAGATTAAAACAATACACCTACCCATGCTGAAGTGGAGCAGTCATGATATTCGTATTTGTCTCAACAGTACCAAAAATTGGTTGTTTTCTTGGACTGTCTCTCAACAGAGGGTCAAACTTCAAATACAACGATTGTTTCCTCAAAGCAGATTCTTTGAACTGAAGGAAGAGGCATAAACTGGCAGATCTGCTGCTTTGTAGTTTAACACACATCTCCCCCCCCTCCCCATCCCTAGTAATCCTCTCGAGGGAGGGCGAGCCTATTCTTCTGCGGCCAGAGTATTGTTCTCAGGAGAAAAATACTTGAGCTTGTGGGCACTGAGTTAAGTCCTTATGTAACATCGAGTGATCTCAGTCCTCTGCTTATAGATAAAACCAAAAAGGACAAGCTTTTACGAGCTACTCCAAACCAGAAGCTGCTAAAAGAGAAAGATGGTACTGAACAAGCAGTCTTGACCTTTGCTCACATAAAAATAAGGACAAACACAGCAAAACTAAGAAAATTTTAGCTCAGTGTATTCATTGTATATTCAAAGCCACTCCTACTCTCACCCAAAGCAGGAGAAAAACAACTGAGCTGAACTGGTTGGGCATGTCATGTTTCAGTTTAGAAACATTTCCTGAAAATGCTCGTAAAACAGAAGAGTTTTAAAACTTTCAAAACAATGATCCTGCACTTTCAAAGCATTCTGTTTTGCAGTTTTGGCAACCAGAGATAGGAAATGCCATCCATCTGAACTTAACGCTGTAAGGAAAAAAAGAAAAAAAGTACCTCTGCAAACTGGAAACACAGGACCTCTGATGCTTAGGCAAAATTACTTATAACCACATTTCCCCACCACCACCCCATGCCTTATAGACACATTCCTGAGAAATAGAACCTGTATTTCTGTGAGCGAGTTCAAAGCTAAGTTGATTCATGAAAACATTTAAGACCTGACAATTTCCTGTTTCCTCAGCCAGGTAAACAAAACATTTCAATACCATACTTACTGATGAACTTCCAAACTGCTCCAGATAGTCTATGCCCATTCCTAGAACTGGAAAATAAATGAAAAGACAGCATTACATCTTCACTGTATCTCACAGAAACCTCTACAGATACGCTGATGTATACAGCACATCTCTCTCTGCTCTCATCTCACGAGCTCTTATTTTCCATCTGCTTTAAAAAAAAAAAAGTACTTTATCCCAAACTGAGAAATAATCTGGCAAAGTTTTCTAAGCTAAATGAGTTTATAGCCACCATTTGTCCCCAAATACCTGTGAGAACACGTGAAATTTAGCACACAGTTGAAGAACTTTTGTTCCAAGGTTAAAGTGTCTAGCACACTCAGGTGTTCTACTTTTCTACACAATGCTCTATAAAATAGTAAGGCCGCTAATCACACCATTAAAATTAGTATACAGCTCAAGTTGAACAATGAAGATACAGCCATTTCTCAATATACTGATTCCACTCAAGTATTAAGACAAGGTGTCAGACTACACTGAAGTCATTTGTTCATCCTTCCCCACAATAGTCCTACAGGAATAATCTTTCCAGCTGTTTAATGCACAGCTATATGGTAACCATTGGAAACAGAATCACAGAATCACAGAATTGCAGGGGTTGGAAGGGACCTCAAGAGATCATCGAGTCCAACCCCCCTGCCAGAGCAGGTTCCCTACTGCAGGTTGCACAGGTAGGCGTCCAGGCGGGTCTTGAATATCTCCAGGGAAGGAGACTCCACAGCCTCCCTGGGCAGCCTGTGCCAGTGCTCCGTCACCCGCACCGTGAAGAAGTTCTTCCACATGTTGGTGCAGAACTTCCTGTGCTCCACCTTAAGGCCATTGCCCCTTGTCCTGTCCCCACTGACCACTGAAAAGAGGTTCCCCACCTCCATTTGCCTCCCCCAACTAAGATACTTATAAACATGGATCAGATCCCCCCTCAGCCTTCTTTTCTCCAGGCTGAACAGACCCAGCTTACTGAGCCTCTCCTCATAGGGGAGATGCTCCAGGCCCTTTATCATCTTTGTGGCCCTCCGCTGGACTCTTTCCAGGAGGTCCCTGTCTTTCTTATACAGGGGAGCCCAGAACTGGATACAGTACTCCAGCTACAGAAACACACATCGTAAGTACAGAAAGACCATCTACATTGCAAGAAGTAATGAGTACTGCAAGCCCCCAGCACTGCTTGAATAATCTACATAACTCAGCTACAGGTAGTTGCATAGCCCTAGTGTTCTCAATTTAGAGAGCCCTTAATACCAGAAGCAGTTATTAAGGACAGAGTTCAGTTCTTTTGTGTGGTTTGACATTGTTTAAAAACAAAAACATCTGTCTTCAAAAACAGAAAGCTGCCACTGAAGCACCAACAACATTGTTTCTACACCAGTTCTACACCAGTCTAGGTGGCATCTTTACAGGCAGCTGATCACTAATACTCAGTTATTTGAGTTTAGCTTAATCCAGAAAAAATTAGAAGTTGAGGTACATTTCCCAGTCTGACTTTTTTTTTTGCAGTCCTTTCAGAAGAGCACAATGGAAGACAATAAAAGCTAGAATAAATGCCAAAACTGAAGAGAAATACAGACACAGAGGTTATCATAACAATGTCTTTCCAGTTTATTCTAAAGACTGCCCTTACCTTCTGCAGATGGTCTGAAGAGCTCTTCAGGTTCGGTGCTAGCTGTCTGCTCCTCTGCTGTTATTTCAGTTCTGTGAGAGCTAGGTTTAATTTCTTCTGCAAGCATTGACCCTTTCCCACTGTCAGCAGAAACTGAATTATCTTGAGAGGGGACATTAGCTGGAGACATTTTAGATGGGCTTATTTGTTTCTCCTAAAGAGAAAAAATAATTCTTTTTACTGTTAAAATAATAATTTAAACGCAATATGAAAATCACAATAATGATGAAGCTGGTACGTCACAAATTATCTGGGCAATCAGCATAATAAGCCTCAGTAATTCACAGACACAGAAAATAAACAGTACCAACGCTAAGTAAAGGAGTCACTTTTTATGAATCCACACCCTTATGTTTGTCCTTATATGCAACTGCTGATGAAAAAAGATACCACATACAGAAGGTACCAATTGTCTGTCTTCTGATGTTACCTTCAAAAGACAAGCAAGCCTGCACAGCTGATATTAGCTCTTGAACTGTTCAAGATCCATAAGAAATAATTCTTAGATAAAATATCAAACATGGGTTTGATGGATAGGTGGAAAAAAAAATTTGTTTCATGGAACAGCTTGGTAAGAACTGGCTATCTTTCTATACCTTACCATGGATGGGTCTCCTGGAAGTTCAGCTTCTCCTTGAACTCCTGGCTTGTCTTCTTGCATTCTTGGCTTGTCTTCTACCACATTCTGTTTGTGGATTTCCCTTGGAGGGGGGAGTAGAAATCAGTCTCATTCACAGACAGCTCTGAATTTTATTTATCATACATGCTGAAGCAATGAGCAAAATAAGCTTATTTGAGAGCTTCTACCGCCAAGTACAGGAAGCATCCAGGAAAGTGAAGATGTAAATTCAGTCTTGCCTGGTGACAACCTGACAACTTAAATGACAGGAAGCTCTCCCTCCATCAGAAGCAGAAAAATCACAGCAGCACCACTTAACATCCTTCTCATTTCCATTTGAGCAATCTAAAGTTTGTTGATTTTTGTTCTGTTAATTAAGAACAGAATTACAAGCAGCCTGCTACTTTTTCCACCAAAATAATGCCATGATTACAGGTGTAAACCACAAAACTTCACTAGAGAGGTTCAATACTTCAGTTAGCATAACTTCTCACATTGGTAAATAGTATCTGGTCAAGGTACATGGCAGCAAGAGAACAAGCACTTCTGTCCAATTAGCATCTCTTGCCAGTCCACTTCAGGTAAGCACCTGACTGCCTACTGCAATGCTGACATTTTAGTAGATAAGCTTCCTGGAAAAGGAAACACAACATCTCCCATTCTCAAATATAAAAAGCTTGTTCCATCTGGTGCTAATACATAACTTTTGCAACAAGCATTTTTGTGGCAGATAGCATTCAAATACCAAAAAAAAAAAAACACAGGGAACAAACAGCACTTCAGAGTTCAGCCAGGACACTTAGCATAGAACAGAACTGCCTAGTCTCTCCACATGCTGCATAATATGCAATACTGACTACCTTTTTTTTTTTTTTTTGTGAGAGAGATAACAGTAGTTATCCAATACTACTATTTTACTTCAATTTGGATTATGGAGAGAGCCACTTGACCAAAGTATTTATGCTCTTCCCATATCAGTTTGTTCCCTTCCTCAAGGTGTAAGGATACCTTTTGCCTACAGCTAGCCATCTGGAAATGGTTTCCCCAATGAGATCTTAGTTGCAACATATTGTGCTAAAGGTTACAATGTGCCAGCCATCCTTGGAGGGAGGAAGTCAAGGAGGTATAAGAATCTAATAGCTATAAAATAGATATCATCTAACTACCTTTTCACCACAAAAGGCACCTTTATGGTCAGTTCCACAGATTTACTTACGGACTTCTGAGTTCGTTTTTCTCAACAGTTTCACAGGTATCTGGTCTGTTATCCTGCTCCACTAGAAGAGATTCCCTTCTTGGTGAGGCACTATCTTTCTCCTCTTGCTGGTGAACTTTCTGAGAGCTAGGTTCAGAGCACTTGGGTGAGGTGGAAATTTTAGAGCCTCCTCCAAATGGATTAAAGTTTGGATCATCAAGTCTGTCCCAGTCAAACTTATAAGATGCTTTAGGAACAGGAGTTTCCTCTTCCACACTACTTTTATTTTTCACTTCAATATTCTCTGTTTTTGGTTTGGTATTAAGAGGTTTTTTGGAAGGTGGCTTAATTCCAGGTCTTTTACCTAATTTCTTAGGAGGTGGTTTTCTAACACTGGTGTTATCAAAGTCAAATTCCAGTTTCACTGGTCCAGCCTTGGCGATACCAGGCTTTTCTGCAGGTTCCCCCTTGGGGACACCAGGCTCTTCTGAAGGCTTCAACTCTTCTGTGGAAGCTTTTTCTGCAACTGAAGCATTCTGAAGCTTTGATTCTCCAATTTTGGAAGAACTGGTTACATCAGAACTACTAGGACCCAAATTACCAGACTTATCAACTTGATTCACTTCTGTGGAAGATGACTCCTGCAGAGAGTCACTGATAGCTTGCTTTGGGGACGGCTTAGGTTTGCTAGACTCCAACTCTGTTGAAACAGATTCTTTTATAGAGAAAGAAGTACTCTCCTCTTCACTTGGGTACTCAGTACTTGCTGCAGTTGAAGGAAAAGAAGCTGTACCATCCAGTGGAAGAGAACTGCCACTTTTTTCAGAAGCTTTCTCAGGGCTACTAGAAACTCTTACAGGAGACTTTTGCAGATTTCCAGGAGAGTTCTGCAGTTGCATTGAACTCTGAAAGGGATTGATGTTATCTAAGTTATCAAAATCAAGATTGTAGGAACCTCGGCTCTTCACTGGCATCTCATCATCTGGGTAAGGAGTAGCGCCGACCTTCTCTGGCATTTGTGTATTTATCTCCGTATTACTTGCTTCAGCTTCAATCTTTTGTTGACTTATGCTGCTTTAAAAAAAAAAGAGATCATATATTATATAGCTTTTTTTTTTTTTTTTTTAAGATGGCATTTCACATCACGTTTAAAGAAATATTTGCACAAGTAGCTTTTCTCAGATAATCTGAATTTTTGAAGTAATAAGAGAGCTGACAGCAAAGGAATACCCTAAGAACAAGAACTTAGTTAACACAACAGCCTGAAATCTTGATCTGGCACACACGAACTACAGGAAGACCAGATCTTGAAGGTACTCAGTATTCTTGAGCCATCAGTTCTACATACAGCTACGTTACCTTATGCCAGTCACTACTGACGACTTGTACTCACAATAACATATGGATGCTTCCATTTCACAAAGCAGCATGAAATATACACTGCTTAGGAGTTATTAACAACAAGCACTTTGAATACAGACACAACACGTGATACATTTTTGTGTAAATTCATCCATGAGTCATGACAGACTCACAACATCAGGACCAAACAGAGTCATGACTCATGTTCTCCCATTCCGTTCATTATTTTGTCTGGTCATTCTGGCAGATTTTTTTTTCCCCTTAAAGGACACACCAGCGTAACAGCCATGTGGGGCTACAGATCCAGATTCTGAACTTCAAGTACTCTAAACTCCATACAACAGCTGAATTGAAGAGCAAAGCAGCATACATGAGCATGCTCCAGTAAGAAAAGAAACAGATTCTCTACCAGAATAAACAGGTTGAAAAACAAGTTTGTGTACTCACTATAGCTGGGTGTTTTACAATTTATTGCTGTCCACGTTACTTCCCCAAACTCTACTTAACTTCTGAGGCTATGCCCCAGACTACAGAGAGTTAAGCCATTACTTCCTGAAACAGGATTTCCTCCCATTGTTTGTCCCTGGGCAAAGTAGTTATTTCTATGTGCCATTCACATCTGCTGTAGAGCAGAACATGATTAAAAGCCACTCAGTAAAAACATTGCTTTGATAAACCTGAAAGCAAAAGCAGAAGAGAGAGTTCAGGAAGTCCTTCTCACCCGGTTTGAGTGCCTCTTCCCTGCAATAGCTCAGCCCCAGACTTGTACAACTACTAAGGCCCCTCCCATTCCCTTTCAGCACTTAACCTAATAAATGCCAGTCAAGAGCAAGACACCTGCTTGAAACTTTAATTCCTTTGTTGAGACTTCTTAGAAGTGCCGTCCTTCAGCAACACTAAGCTCTTCAGTTTATTTGCTACAAGCAAACCCTGATAATTTAAAAGGATAAGCACAGTCAAAGCAATGTCTTGACACATTTATGCACCTAAAGCCAATTAGATGCTAGCCTTTTTTTTTTAAGCCTACTTAAGCCATGTGTACTGAATCTTCATTTATTCATTTAAGCAATAAGTTTGAGACAAACACCATTTTACTTAAACGTGGTGGCTAGCTAAGAGGTACTTTTTTGAACTAGAGCATACATACAAATTAATAGTTGAAGCAAATCTAAACATTTAAGGAACAGGCAAATGTTCCAATCTTTCTCCTTTCTCCCTGTCCCAAATACAAGAAATTGTAAGGGTATAGGGCAGTTGAAATCAACTGGATGTAGCTCCTTGCAAAGACAAAGCTAAGATCTGAGGCTTTTTGCCACTGGGCACTATAGACTAGACTATAGACCTTCAGATGTTTACACAAGTTTAAGGTGGAGTGGGGAAAAAAAAAAAGAGTAAGAAAAACATGCACTGAGGCACACCTGTTTAAATAACAGTCATAACATAGTACCATTATACCTTTAATACAAATATTGTTGTAATAGAGAGTTTGCAGAGCCCTAAATTGTAACATTGCAGAACTTGTGCTCTTCTCTAGACACTTTCCAGGAGCCTCCTTGAGACCCATGCTGCTAGATTGTTCCTACTTGGGATTGATGTTATATTCACTATTTTTACATTTACTTCAATCTTAACACTCATTGACTCAATGTGTCAATTCAAGCCAACCCTTCAGAAGATGCATTTTAAGGGGAAAATCTAGAGATAAAACAGTACTTAACATAGAAGAGATGAAACGTTAAGGCTTGTTTGATTAACTTCAGAATAGTCTTAATCTCACATGAAAACGTCACTGTATGAAGCAGTTTTGTATTCCCTGCCTGATGTGCTTCTTCTCCCTCAAATTATTTATCCATAATAGTCACCTCTAGGAAATCAGTTACTAAAGGACTAGAAACACAGTTCAGTATTAAATATTACAGCCAAGATAAGGCTTTCTTTTAAGCAACGACAGTTATCTTTGGAAACGAATGCGCGTATCAAAGTCAGCACTGACTTCGGTTCTTTCATGCAGTTTCCATCCTGTCACACAATATTAGAATTTAAATATACAGGTCTATAATGGGGGAAATTAGCTTGATTATGTCCCACATTGCTGGTACAAATACATCACTAGCAGCAGATACATTACTTACTCAATGCTGATGGGCACAGATGGGTCATCCTGCAAGGCTTCGCTGCATTCATCAAGCGTAAAAGCAGACTCCAGTTTGTCCGTCATGGTAGGACTTAAGATTTTTCGAGTCTGAGGATCTCTTAGAGGAGTTTGAAAGGTTACCTTTAAGGAAGGGACAAGAGGAGGGCGGGGGAAGGAAAAAGGAAGGACATGAATACAAGAATATTTTCAAGCTCCAAACAGCACATGCTTTTGGTAGTGTAGATCATAGGAAGAAGAATATACTCAATACGAAAGCAAAACCTCACCTTCATAGCTTTTGCCACACTTTTTGGTGGCAAGTTTTCTTTCTGGGACAGGCGCAGAATGGAAGGTCTCCCTGTAGGTTCCGGTGGTGCAAAGCAAAAGCCACAGTCTTCCGCTGTTAGATCATCACTGACGTTTTCTCCATTTTCTGCATTTAAAATCTGCAGACTCATTCTAGAATATCAACACATACAGCATCACAGCATGAATGAGAGGGTGTGGTCAGCCAGATGCACTTTCAGATAACTGAAGAAGCTGGAAGCCTAGCACTGGCTAGTTAAAAAAAAAAAAAACTTCAAAAGCTGTCTTAAAAGTATTCAAAATCCTCACATGAAAAGGTGCAGCTCAAGACTCTTAAAGCATCTAAACACAGCACCTGCCCAGCCTCTCTGCTTTTGCTAGTGGTCTAGCAAGCTAATTGCTGATATTACACTTTCCAGTTAACATACAACCCTTCTAATTAAGCTGTCCATCCTCTAAAGGGAGCTCTATCATTTGCAAGTTTCTTCATTCCCAACCCCCTAAAATCAGTAGTGAGGTGCAGTCATGTCTCTAGCAAAAGGGCATCTAGCTAAGCAAAATTACAGCTTTTGCAAGGGGTAGAAGATGATCATTTCTCTATTTTATTCTCAAGGTCTCATTTCTACATTGTAGATCAGCAAAAAGCAAAACAAATGTGTTTAGTTAGGGTGTGTTTAGGATCAGAGTCCTGACAGATTATTCAGCTTTTTCCTGCACTGTCTGAACACATGCTGCTTTTGTGAAGCATGTAGTACTTAAGAATCCTTTGTCGTATAGACATTATTAGTACGCAAATCTGGGGGAGAAGTAATAAAAATAGGTATTTCTTAAATATTACACTTATGTTAGACATGCACAAAAGCTTTACCAGACCATATGGGCTTATCTAATTTTACTAGCATTTCAAGAGTGAAGGACATGAAGCTAGATCTTGCATCATATCTAAGGCCAAGGATGAAAATAATTTAGAAATAAAGAACATTTCAAGTAGCCCAGGCAAGTTAACACATTTTATGTACTTGAACTTTACTTTTTATTTCCATTGGGATCTCCTCTGTTATTAAGCATTAAAGAAACAATACTCCAGGATGCTACTGCTAAAACAGAAACAAAAAGCAAAAAAAGACTAGAGCACAGAAAGCAAGATCTGGGCATGCCCAATGTCCGTTATGGATGATGACTCCTGAGAAGCAAAGTTATCTGCCAAACCACAAGCAAACTGGTTTCTTTCCTAACAATTGAGGTGTTAGGAAGGATGCATACAGGAGGGACATTGGCTTTCTGCAATGGATAACCATTCCAAATGATTTCAAATGCTTGATTTGAACAAACAGCTGATCATTAGCTTCCTTGCCCATCCTCCATCATGCAGTCAATGTGAGACTCCAACCAATTGTTTTCTTTGTCATAAAGAGGTAAGAAACTCCCATAGAAAGCTTTCAGTCATGTTTTCAATCTCATTGCCCTTGTATGCAAAGACTTAAATACAGAAATTTGAATATACATTTCCCAACTCTCACATTAATCCTTATGAGAAAGTCTGCTTCCTACTTTCCACTGAACTCAGCTGCTTTGTCTGCAAGAACGACAGCAGTTTTAATCAGCAATGGAATGCAAACAATAGATACAGAAGCAATGGCAAGCAATTTGCTATTTCTTCATTCCTTGCTTAGCTTTAGTCACTCACACTTCAAGCTCCAGTTATTTTACCAAAAAAAAAAAGTTTAACTTGCAGAACTCAGTAAACAACTCCTTTACCTCCTTCCCTTCATTGGGAGCTAAAATTGAGACAACAGATCTTTAAAGACTGTAATAATTGTTTAGTGTAATCATTAGTTTGGAAACAAAGTCCAAAAGACACTGAAGTTGGCAGCATCTTCTAAGACAAGCTCCATAAGCAGGGGATGTTCATTTGGAGACTTCAGTTTTGTCATTAAGCCACTTGTGCTCCATTCCTAGACCAGATTCAGATTACTGAAACAGTCAATAAATCAACACTATATAGATATGTCACATTTGTCCAGAATTTAATACCTCAAGCCAAATTCTGCATTTAAACATTTGAAACCAAGATTTGATATATATTTTATGTTACAATTCCCCTAGGTAGTAGCTGTGGTAAAAGGAAAAGAGTGGCTTTGATCAAGTAAGACATTTTTGGTTGAGGTGCTCAGTATCTAATGCGCTCACATCAACACATGCAAGTATTCTGAAAGACAGCAAGTGCCCCTACAGCCACTCAAAGATCCCAAAACAAAGCTGCTTCATGTCTCTGAGGAGTATTTATCTAGGCACGAATGGCAGTCTTTCATTCAGGATTTGAGAATGAACATAAATTCAGTGACAGCAAGTAAACCCCAGGTAACAATCATTTATAAGTTGGGGGCTTCCTGGCAGCTACCTGTTGTTCAGTGGTCACTGGGGCACAACAGCCAAAACAGCAACGTGGTCTCTGAAGCCTAAGAAAGCCACTGAATAAGCAGGACAATGAATTTTTTTTTCCCCTATTGAATTATCCTTTTGAAATCCTTCAGCAGCTAAATGCAGAGCACCAGCTCTGGACAGAGTAACTTTGTATGAACATTTATGCCCTGTAATTCAAGCACGTGTTAATTGCAACTCAGAAATAGCTAAATGAGACGAGATGCTGTGGTATTTCCCCACAAAACAACAGAGCTGAGAGCTATCTTCAGTAGTCCAAGCACCTCAATCCAGCACCAACAAACACTTGTGATTAGGATGGAGTCTGTTAACTATAACTTCCCTCTGATCAGAGAGGACACCCCACTCTCAGACCACTTCAGGAAGGAGAAGTTGCAGCAGTTCTAGCCAAAACCAGGCTGGCAGGAGCAGAACCGCAGCCCTGCCGGCCTCGCTGACCCCGTCCCCGCGCTCAGTGCAGGGAACAACAGAGGCGGGGGCGGAGAGGGGCAGCAGCAGGGCCGGGGAGGGCTCTGCACGGCGGGGTCCGGGCGTTGTGACCCCAGGCTCCGCAGGAAGCTCCCACTCGTGCTTTAAGTAAGGAGGGTAAGCAAAAAGACCCAGCCCCCTCCAGACCCCTAGTTCAGCAGGGTGCCCCGCACCGCTCCTCAGCCACACCCAGCCCCACATCACCCACTTCACGGCCACCTGGGCTCCAGGGACATAGAGGTGCACCCGTATCCCCCCACCCAGCCACACAAAGTCCCGTACTGAGACAAACCGCCCCCCCC